>VZSR01001299.1:4249276-4471581 GCA_013398615.1 Brachypodius melanocephalos | reverse complement strand
ACAGAGTTCAAGAAGTGTTTGGGCAATGCTCTCAGGCAAATGGTGTGACTCTTGGGGATGGTGCTGTGCAGGACCAGAAGATGGACTTGATAATCCTTGAGAGTCCTTTCTAAGTCATTCTGTGGTTCTGTGAAAAGCTGATTGCAGTTGAAGTCAGCATTTTGATATGAGAAATGTGTGACACTGGGAGCAGCTGATCTGCTAGAGAGGGCAATCTCTCACATTGTGTTCTCCTGAGATGAACCTAAGACTGGAGGAAGACATTAAATAGCCCACAAATCATCTTAGCCTGACCTTAGCCACTTGGTACAACAGTGTGAACTACTTATGGATTTTGCTGCCTGTTTTGATATCAATCCTCCTTCTTTGTGTTTTGACAGATACTATTGAAAAAGAGAACTACTTCTTGGCTAAATACACGTTCAGCAAAGTAAGTGGCAACATACAAGATACCTACTTACGTATAGGTAGCTGTATTTTAGTGTAGCCGTTGTAAGGTGCTTGTCTCTGGAAAGCTTTTTATCTTCTAGCTCAGTCTATAAACCAGGTAAGCTACCTAAAGCTTTCATTTACAGCTAGCTACAAAATAGTCCAACTATGATCCTGCAGTTTTGTGTTTGCTTCTTTGAGTGTCAGTGACATTTCATTAATGTCCCTGCTGCAGTATGAATCTGAATAACCCCACTTTCTCAACTTTTATTTTTTCCTTACTTGCAGCTTCTGGGGACAAGAGACCTTTATCTTGTGTTCCTCCTAGTGAACACTTTCAGTGTGATGGGTGGGAGAAAGCTGAATTCCTCTCTTCAGGATATTCCAGCAACCTTTTAACTTCGATCACTTGATGTTTTTGTTTTGTGGTGCAGAGAATTATGTAGTCTCAATTCTTTAGCTTGCATTTCCTTCTCTGACAGTACAGACACCGCTCCCATGGTGGGTGTCCTGTGGAGAGATCCAGCACGCTGCTGGCAACCCGCTGTGTTGATCAGATGCTCTGTGCAGCACAGGAACAGATTAGCTCAGGGTCAGTGCACTGATGCCTTTCACACAGTGCTCAGTTCTGTGCAGACACATCCGGAGAAAGACCCATAGAAAAGCCCAACAGTCAAGGCTTCAATCGAGTAAAATGCTATAAAATATATCTACCATAAGCTCATTAAGTATACGATAGTAAGTTGTGGGAATTATTGTAAAGAAACTTTATTCTACTTCAATAACCTATCTCTACAGATCTTATTTCATCTGCAACTCTAGCATTTGGTAAGAAATGGGATTTTATATATAGATTATGGCATGGTTTGATCCCCAGCCTTCTGAACATGAGCCAGCATGTGCCTAAGTGGCCAAGAAGGCCCAAGGCATCCTGGCTTGTATCAGAAATATACAGGAGTGGGGCAATGACTGTACCTCTGTACTTGTTACTGGTGAGGCCACACCTCAGATCCTGTGTTCAGAGAAGGGCAGCGAAGCTGGTGGAGGGTCTGGAGCATAAGTCATGTGAGGAGCAGCGGAGGTAGCTGGGGTTATTTGGCCTGGCGAAAAGGAGGCTCGGAGGAGACCTTATTTCTATCCACAACTGTGTGAAAGGAGGGTGAGACAGGTGGGGGGTCAGTCTCTTCTTCCAAGTAACAAGTGATAGGACCAGAGGCCTCAGGTTAAACCAGGGGAGGATTAGATTCAATATTAGGAAAAATTTCTTCACTGAAAGCGCTGTCAAGCCCTGGAACAGGCTGCTCAGAGAAGTGGTGAAGTCACCATCCCTGGAGGTATTTAAAAGATGTGTAGATGTGGCTCTCAGGGAGATGGTTGAGTGCTGGACTTGGCAGTGCTGAATTAACAGTTGAACTTGATAACCTTAAAGGTATTTTCCAACCTAAATGATTACATGATTTTCATGCCATGTATTCCTAAAACCCCCAAAGTAATCTACAGAAAATATTCAAAACAATAAAATCATGTTAACTTCTATTGTGATATTGCTCTTAGAAGATCTGTCTTCCAGGAGCAAGAGCAAGAGCAATAGCAATCCAGGGTAAGCCAGTGGGCTTTATTATGTAGCCTGGTATATTTGTGAGATATTTTCCTGGAACTAATACCACATGCGTAGACTTTAAATTTAATTTTAACTTATTTTGTTCTTGATTTACCAAGAAAAAAAAATTCCTTCTTCAGAAAAAAAGGATATTTCAACAGCAAAAAGGAAGAAAAATCACCTTGGTTTTCTGTAGTTTTTGTATAGTAATTTATTGCAAGAAAGCTACAGAAAAACAATATCCAGTTTTATATTAAATTTTGAACTGTGCAAATTAGATTGTTGCTTCTCTGGCACATCCATTTCTCATTGCTCATATTTAACTTCTGCCTGTAAATCTAGGACTGAATTCCCTCTCTGCATTCCAATAATCCTTAAAGTCGAGTTTTTAGTATGTGTTTATAAAGAAAACAGTCCATCTCAAATAGCAAATTTGAGGTATGAGAAATGTATGAAGGTTTTAGTATTTGTTGCACATTTCTGTATTCTTAAAAAAAAAGTGAAAGAATAATTTAATCACACCTAGTTTTAGGAGAACACACAAGTCTTGTTCCCTGAGAGATGTGCTGGTAAGGTCTGACATCACAGCTTTTACTCTGAACCCAGCATTGCAAAAGTAACAGCTACAGGATTACCCTTTAATTTATATTTTCATTTAAACAACTCAGAAGTGTAAAGACTAATTCAAGACTAGGGCAGGGACTTAAGTCTCAGAGAATAATTCAAACTCCTGCTCGGTGGTGCTGTCTCACTGCAGTTGGCATTTTAATTCCCTTGACATGTCCCTTCCAATATGCATAGTGACTAAGTGACCCAAGTCAAACTGCCCCTTTACATGAAGCTCACCAGGCTAGAAAAATACTTGATCCAGGTGTGTAAGATCTGCTGTGCTTCAGAGATGAGCAGGGAGGTCCTGATCCCCAGGGGTGGCAGACAAGGCAGGTGTGCTCAGCCTGTACCAGGTGTACTTCCATCACCATACTAAAGGAATGGTGATGGAAGAGTTCTGAAAGGGTGCATTAGGCACTAAGTGACTGGATAGCCTGAAAGGAAGTTTCTCCTAAAACTGGTCCAATATTCGGGGTGAAAATGTAGGTGGGGAAAAAAAGGTGAAGTTGGTAGGATCAGAGCTACATGGTAAGAAGAAAACTCATGATCCTTTTTGCTCAGAGTAGAGAAACCCTGGCTCCTGGCATCAGACCAAGGGCTTCATGTTGCTTTGCATTTGTGGGGTTTTGAGTGATATCCATAGCTCCCTCAAACAAGAAGTCAGGACCTTCTTGAGCAATTGCTTTAACTGTTAGATGCCTGGGGAGGAGAGGGTCACATCCCCCTGGATCATCCCGTTGCTCTGTGCAGGTCAGGGAGTTGGACTCCATGATCCTTATGAGTCCTTTCCAAGTCTGCATATTCTGTGATTCTGTTTCCCTAAGACCTCCAGTTCTAGACCTTGGTCAGGGAAAATGGTGTCTACTGGAGAATCCTGTCCTGGGCCCCTGAGCTTGAAAGCTGAGTTCAGCATTACATTGTGCTTCCTGGGTCTGTGTGCCCACCTGAGCTGGCTCTCCTGCTTAGCCACACCTGAGACAGCAGTGAAGCACCACAGGGAGGTGCTCTCTCTAAACTGAGCCTCCCTCCGTGCTGCAGCTCTGCCAGAGGGGAAAAGACATCACATGTAATAGGTACCCTAAAAAGTTCTCTGGAGGCTTTTGCAGGCCTCTCCTCATTTGCTAAATAATAGCCACCATTCCTTATTTAGGCCGTTTAAATAAGGGCTGGGGCTTAGCACTTATTTTTAGTGTGGATGCCTGAAATCAGCAGTCTAAGCACAGCCCTAAGTTACACACACTGTGATCTAGCTCCTACTCCCCTCCTACAATGCACTACTGAAATAACATAAGCTAATTTATACAAAAGGTTGCATCATGGGTTTTTCTTTGCCATGTTTTTAAAAAGTCATGATTGCATAGCAATCCATCATTTCCTGAGCAGTGTAATTCATCTTTATTTCTTCAACAACTTTGATCACGTAACAAATGTGATGATTCCTCTTCATTGCATGTATGGGAAATTACTGTCACTGGTGATCCAAATGAATTAGTTTAATGACTTTATATGTCCTCTTGGTAAGCCTCTAAATATGGGATGTATAGTAAATGAAAAGTGCAACAAACAAAGCTCTGTGGGCATACCATGTTCCTTTAGTATCCTTAAAGCTGGGACATATATAACAGGGATTTTTATCAGGAGATGTGGTACATAAAATAGGGGCGAAACATTTAGCAGCTGATGTTTGTGGAAGATACTAGTGTTTTGAAGCAGTTCATTTTGGATGTTAATTAAATCTGTCTTAAGGTCACTAACTGAATCTCCGTATCTGGATTTTGGCTTTGCATATGCCACTGTACTCTGTAATGGGTACAAGAACAAAATTTACATTGATTAAAAGTAGAAAAACATGTCTTCTTGGACATGATTTTCTATTTGTAATCCAATGAATGCTATAAATACTATTTACTTTCTTAGTTTGTAATCATACATAAAACCTATTTTATGTACAAATTAATGTGACTGTTGTTTTTTCCTTTATGACTTCAATGTCTACATTGGAAGACATTCTTTACGTTCATTGACAAGCATGACATCTTGTAACAGTGTGCAGCAAGTCACCTCTAAAGAGCTGTCATGGTCCTAAAGTTTTCTCTGTGGCTTTTTCCAGGGAAGCCTGAAGACAGAAATAGTTAAAAATGACTACCGTGGAGCTGACACTCTGAAGTACAACAAAATTACCATTCTTGGCCTGAAACTGAGACCTCAAGCTGTGTCTCTGAATGGAAGATCCATCCATGGAGATGCTCTGTCTTTTGACATGAATGGGGTAAGACCTGAACTGAGAGGTTAAGAAAAAACATTAGGGAAAGGAGGGTGAAGAACAGTGAAGAGAGATGAAGTCAGTGAAGGACAGGAACTGTTTCCCATCCACAGTCCTTTACATTTTCAAGTATAACCAGACACCAATTCTTGATACAACAATCTGACAGTTAGGAGAGACGAAAGAAAAAAAAAAAAAAGGCAAGATCTCTTTTAGGAAACTTTAATCTTTGCTGTTGCATATGCACTCTCTTTCACTTAATGTCTGCCACTTACACAAATTTTTAAACTAATGAAATACTGGAAAGAAGATACAGGTCCATGAGCTGAGAGCAGAGTTAGCAGTTTTATGGGCATTCTTATCATTCTGATAAAATGAGAAAACTTGTCAAAGTTTTTTATCTGCTGCTGAAAAGAAGTGTTGTGGATTTTTTCTCACAATTACTTAGTGTCCAGAAATTATTCCAGTATAATTGGCTCCAAGGAGCATCTCTCTGTATCCCAAAGAGGTATAATTTCAGCATTTAAAAGTGCCAAGCCTCATTTCCAGAATAAAATGCATGACTTGCTTGTGCAGTGCTCCTCTGACACTAACACAGGGACATTCCAGAGGGGATGAACTGAACACCCCTAATAAACCCTAAGCAGCAACAGCCTCTGTGGTCCCGATTTTCTTTTGCACAGGAGTATAGACAAAATGAGCAAAAGCTTTTGCTTCCTTTCCTCTGGCCACTTGTCCCATGTCTGTCACCTGCCACCAAGCTGAAGTGCTCATTCACACTCTGTATCAGATGTGTACTCACATCTCAGCACTGGTCTACATCGAGGGAACTCCTGGTGTTAACACTGCAAAATGCCACTAAATCATCATGCAGTGAAAGATAACTGAGGCAACAAGTAGTAGTAACATCTTATGTTACCCTACTCACTTGGCTTAGTGATTAAGTTTTGTTTGTAACCAAAGAGTGATCCCCATACATACTTGGTACTACCATTTATTTTATTGAAGGAATCTCTAAGGAAAGACAATTGCTGTGAATAAATTTCTGCCTTGGAGAATTGTAAAAATCTCACTTTCAGAGACAATGTCATAAATAAACATAATCAGGATTGCCTCAAGGGAAGAAATTGTTTAACAGCCTCTAAGCAAACTGAAACTAACATAAATGTGGCAGGGTAAAGAAAACATTCCATTGAGATGTACTTGAAGGTACCAATCACAGAAATCCAGAAGATAACTGCAGACTAACAGCCTCACATACAAAAGATGATATAAAAATACTAATAAGCTTGTCTCCAAAATATAATATAAAATTTGATTTAAGAGCAAAAGATTGTCTTGGTGAGTTAAGATCTACTTGAAATGCTGGAGGAAAAAAACTCACCAAGCTGATGTTGTAGGGATCCAAAACTGCCAAAAAGCTAAATTTTCTACACCAGCTAAATATATTCCTCTCACAGTTCTAAGAAATTCAGTCAAACCTCTCCCACCACCCCTGTACAGATGTTACAGTGTCACTCCCTATATTCTCATGTTTGACCCTCTAATAAAAAAAAAATTGAAAAAAAAGAGCACTAGCAGCAGCTTGGGTTTAGACATTGAAAACTTATTTAGGTAATTAAAAAAATTAAAATGCAAAGAGCAAATTTGCTACTTTATTACAGGCTTATTGAGATTACATTTTGTATAATAGTTTTACAAGCAGAGATCCCACTGTTTAAAGGGCTGCAGTAGAAAGTAACTTCTACCATATTGGTTTTGCTTTACAGAAAGCAAATTTACTTAATAGCAGTGCTTAAGTGCTTATTGAGCCATATTTATTTGTATATAAATAGAAACAGGTTGCTTAGTAATAAGCCACTTCTTTCTCTCTGATTCATGCAGCGCTACCCTGATCTGACATTTGCAATATCACAGAATCTTCCTATTATTAGGAGTCTGTTATCTTTTTTTTCCCTCTGGAGTCTCATGCCTTGAGGAACTGTACAGTGACTGCAGCAGGGATACTGGAAGGGTACATCTGTTGGCCAGGTTTGTGCTGACAATGGGCATAGGGAAGGTTCTTTTTCTCACACTTCCCACATTCTCTGCTGGGAAGTGGGTCCCAACATCCATACCTCCCAATGCCCGTGCAGTATTGCAGTCTGGAGTAGCCTCCCTGGCTGCCTGGCAATTGTCAGGTTAGTGTTTGGAAGAGTTTGCAGTACTTTTGTCTAGATTTTTCCCTGTATTTGAACAAAAGGCAAATTATTCAAGAAGTGGAATTCCAGCTCACTAAGCAGTGGTAGAGAACTGTTTCTGATGAAAGATGAAAATATTAGATACTTGGAAGAAGTGATATAAGTAAGCCCAGACTGTTAGAGTCCTGTTAACATGAATGTGTGGGCTGGCAAAGAAGTGTGAATGGATATTGGATATTTTAAGAGATTATTAATTTTGAAACCTAAAGATAAAACTGGTGAAGTACTTAAAATGGAAATTATATGAGTATCACAAAATACATTAAATTTAACATTGAACAAGGAGAGAGCAGGACAGATAGTGTATTTATAATTTAATTCATGTAATTAATTAATTTTAAACCATTCCTGAATTTCTAAAAGGGATGTTGAATTGGATATAGCAGTAGGAAGATGCATACTGCCATCAAGTTAGTCTCACGTACCAGATATATTAAAGAATCATGAAGGTCTAAACTCAAGTTTCACTTCTTGTTCTCACAATCTCTGTTTTGAACTGTTCACAATGTCTGGTTTGAACTTTTTTTTTCATTTCACATTAACATAATTCATTATTTTGTGTCTCTTTTTTTCCACAGAAACTGGTTTTGCAGATTTCTGCTGCACTTACTCAGGAACTCAACATGAAGTTTTACTAGAATGGTTAGAACACACTAACTTAATTTAGCATCCTTGGCCCTGAGATATTGATCTCGCTTTGATTTTAATGTACAAAAATGAAGTCATTAAAACATTGTATAAGAACTTGATGACTGATGACTGATATTTTCTTATGCACGATTTGTAACTCAGTACTCCTCAAGTAAAATTTTCAATAGTAGTTAATGAGTATTAACATAAACCGATGTGTGTTCAAAATAGCATAGAAGAAATCATCCTGAAAATTCTGTCTCACCACAGATGGAGATAATATTTGGAAATGTTCTCAGTGGGACCATATTCTACACAGCATACACCGTTTGGGTTTTTTCAAAGCTGTGGTAGGGGAAAAAAAAGGAACAACCAATTAATTTCCATAGTCCAATAAATAACCTGCTATTAATATAATATGCAATACATATATAATCTAATAAATATTATGTTGTATGAAGTACTATATTATCATATCTAAAAAATCAGTGCACTGTCCCAGACTACAAGATCTGCAGCTGTAGTGATAACTCACTTTTGTCTCCATCCTGAAATGTGATTGCAGCTTGGGCATGTCTTTCTCAAAGTGAAGTGGGTATTGTGGAGGATCCTTTTGGCTTGGGTCTCTCCAGAGTCTTTGCTGGTTGCAATAAGGTCTGATGTGAGATGTGTTTGCTGCCTGTGAGAGCCTTGTGCCTGCTCACCCCGAGCCTGTTGCAGACATAAAGAGAGAAAACTGCTGCGTGGCTTGACAATGTGGGATGGATGGGGACCAATAAAGCAGATCAGTTCTGTGCAGAATCCAGTCTCTTCCATGTGTCATGGCACCAATGGCATCAAAGAGGTACCTGCTCTAAGTTTTCCTCCAAATATGAGAGCATTAGTCCCTCACCATGGCAAAAGAACAAAGAACGAGAGAAAGAGACCAATGTATTAGAGAAAGCAAATTTGTAAACACCCTGGACTGGGAAACAGAATTTGGTTTGTTTGTGAGTGGGGCTTTTTTTGGTTGGGTGGGTTTCTCTCTAATCTACCTTACAGTGTGAGTAAAAGCAAGATTGGGAGAGGGAGATGGTGAATTTGCTGACAAATGGTGAAAAAGGAGATTGGTGTGGAGACTGGAGCACAGATGTGGCTGGAGAGCAATGGAGATGTTGGAAATGTCACCTCTGTAAAGAGCTCTTTGGTGGCTAAATGTGGAGTCAGGCAGTGCTCACAAGTTTTCTGTGAAATCAGTGACTAAGCTGGCACCTGCACATATATCTTAATAAAATAAGGGCAGAAAAATACACTTCTACCAGTATCAATATGCTGTTCAAGCTTGTATTACAACTTGGATTTTATTCCTTTCTTGTTATTTTGGGCCTTGAAGCTTCAGTGAACACAACAGGAAATCACTAGTCAGTAATACATCTGCCTTGGGCTCTGATTTCACATACTTATTTCGTAAATGTAAGCAAGACAGCCCTCGGTCAGCATTTGTAATAGGGACATCAAAGAAAAACTGAGTTTGTGGGGCCATGTGTGTGTACCTGGCTATTTCTCCTCTCTGAGCATTGAGGGGCAGGTGTAATTTTTGATCATTTATATGTTTTGAAAGTTTTTTGGCTACACTGTTTGTTTCTTCCCATTCCAACAATTTCTTTTTTCTTCTCATGAAAAGGACAACAACTTCAACAAAAAAATACTGATCACCTGTTAAAAGTGGTGTGATGTGAACCCAAGAATCTACAAATATTTTACTGTCATTTAAGTTTAGATTGGATTAAAGAATGAACTTCCCCAAGTGTTGGTGTGGATTATATTTGTTACAGAAACAGATTTTCGGTGGAGTGAGAACTTCTCAGGCTGGGTTTTAAAAGCATTGGCAGACAGCTGCATTCTCCATTCTGCCTTTGTTAGACATAAACCCACCAGCTGAGTCCCTCAGAATCTGAAGGAGTTGAAATGTGAAGGGAAAAATCTGACTTTGCATTTCAAAACCCTGGTGATTCTATGCTTCTGCCTTACAAAGCCATAAAGAGAACACAGAAATTCACCAGCCAAAGTACTGTGACCCCTAAGAATATGTCGTTAGGCTTCTCTTTTGCAGAGAAAGGAAAAATAAACATTCTCCATTCTACTCTATGTACACTTCATTTTTTTCATCTAAAATGGATGATTTTAGGTTTAATCTCAAGGGATCCCCACTGTCCATTCTTGCAAAATAAGAATTTGTTTTGTTGATGAATGTTTATGTTGATTTTGAGTAACATGAAAAGATGGTGGTAGCCTGAATCAGCTACACTGACTGAAGTAGAACAGATTAAATTTAGAGAATAGCACAGAGGGCTCTGCTGTCCTCAGTAAGCCAGAGACAAAAAATCTGTTTTGATATGGCCAGATGAAATATTGCATGTCTTGGAATGAAGAGGAGACCAAAGAAGATATGACTCTGCTAGAGCAAAGAAGACACTGGAGGAGATGTGGGAGCTTGTTGGAGCTGAGCATGAGCTCCCAATGAAAGGTTTAATCAAAAAGGAGGCAGAGCAACCTCAGATGTACAGACAAGTGAAGGCAGAGATGCTGTAACTCATCTGTTTGTCATACTGACACCATCTTGTTGGAACACTCCATCCCATTCTGGTGTCAGAGACATGTGGAATATACTGAAATAAATAAGCTTGCCACAAAGTAAAGCCACGACAATGTCTGAAAGGCTGCCAAAAAAATGCATTTTCTTCTCAACGCACCGTGGAGCTCAACCTTTGTCTAATGGCCAGGAGATGGCTCAGTCCCATGAGGGTCTCAGTGTACCTTCAGGGGCAGAAATCCAGTGGCAGAAGCTCTTTAAATTGGTAAGATTTAGGTAAGCAAAGGTAAGATTTAGGGTCTGTTGATGAAATTATACAAATTCAAACACTGATATTTTAATTGTTGGAACCCCTTTTCAAAAACTGGTGAATTCTCCAGCAGTAGAAATTTTTAAAAGAGAAGTGGATGCTTTTCTAAAACAGATGCTCTTGCTCAGTAATTCAGGAGGTTTTTGGAACTGTATCATGGCCTGTGTCATGCCAAGTGATCACAGCAGTCTCTCTTGGGTTCACCGTTATGAATAATGAAAGGACATTCTGTAGGTTTTTTGCAAAATGTGGAGATTCGTGACAAGTCAGTGCTTTTAGAGGTCTCCACATAGCTACAAAGATTATAAAGTATCATTTATATGATCATATTTTGGTAAATATTGGTATATAATATATTTTGAATATATTTGAGTAACTTCTTGTAAGTATTTTGGTAATTACTTTTTCCTGTCACCAGGTGGAACCTGTCTCTACCTGAAAATTAAAGCAATTCATTGCCATTCTCCTGCAGGGACTATTTGCCACTCATGTTGCCAACAGGCCTGCAACAAAGATGAAAAATATCACTGGGTCTAGAGTGTGCATGAGGTAGACAAGAGGACTCACAGCAGAGCTGGTGCCTGGCTCTGGGGAGCAGTGATGCTGTTCCTGGCCCTCGCCCCTTGCCCAGGAGGAAGAGCCACACAGCTGCTGGTGTGACACAGAGAGGTGAGTGTGACACCCATGAATGCCAGTGTCCCCTGCAGTCTGGGGTAATGTGACCAGGGGTGGAACTAGGAACAGTCAGAGATCAGGGCTCAGCATCATCATGGAAGCCAGAATGCAACTTCTCCTGGGATGCCTCCCAGCATAGGGACCCACCAGGGTCCATGGCCTGGGCTGGGAAGTGGCACCTTGGCTTCCCTGCTCCCAGATCCATGGGGCAGGTGTCTGGAGCCTCAGCAGTGACCCACAGACACCTTGGCTTGACACTCGCCACTGTGCTCACTACAAATGCATAAAATGCAAATACTGCGGTGGAGAATTATGAAATGAAGGTGAGATGAACTTACTGGGCTCAGAGGGAAGGAAACTGCCAAGGCTTTCTCTTGTGGGGCACATTTCCATCCCAAGAGGGAAATAAATACAGCTGCCAGAGGATGTGCCAATGAACGTGGGTCTCTAGGGACTAACAAACTACAGGTATTAAAACTATCACAGATGCAGAGTGTTGCCTATATAAGCTCTAGCAATGGATTTGGCAGCCACTGCCCCATGGCTACCAAGAAGTCATCCTACAAGTATTTCAAAGAAAAAAAAAGTGCAGTAAAGCATTCTGGTGTCCTCTCCTGTTAGCCACTCAATGAAATGAGTAAGCCCTGTGAATTTTAGGGAGATAACACAGTTCCAAATAGCGAGGCTGGTGGTCCCCAAACATTCCTGTGCTCTGTCCTGACTGCTACGCTCAGAGCACAGTGAAAACCATGAAGGAGGCGGGGCAGGAAAATGCCCTTTCCTGGGAGCAATGCAGTCAGCTGGACAAGCCCCGAGAGAGCAGAGGCAGAGAGAAGTGCATGGATAGCAGGAGCAGAGCCTTGGAGCTATTCTGAGCAGTTCCAGGCCTGAGACAGATGGTGAGGCTTTTCTTGGTGACCCAGAAGGGATTGTGTAGACACTCTGTAAAGGTTGTTGCAGTTTCACCACAGTGAAAGACCCAAATGGAAAAAAAATTCAAAAGTAATGAGAGTTATGTGTCCTTTCTGTTCACTGAACGTTGCTTGGGAGGTTGTTGCAGTTGTAGCTCAAATATAATGGAGCTTCAAGGAGGTACCAAAAAATTTTGGGGTGCTATTTGTAAAGGCAGTTTCCTGCTAAGTTTTCTGCTCTATCCACTCCTTCTTGGTTCAGGCAATTTCATAAGCCCTTGATAGCAGCCCCACCTCCTGTGTCCAGCGCTTGTGGGGTACAGCAAAATCTTTCCATTCTCTTGCCATTAGCTCAGGACTACTCTGCTTCCTCCCACATTTTCCCTCCTTCTCCTCCACATAAACACACATATGAAAGGGAGATAATGGGGGTGGTAGAAACTGAATGTGCTGCTGATCTCAAACTCCTGTGGAGACAGGGATTATTTGGAGGACAAATAATCCTTGTTTGACTTATCAAACAAGATTGCAAAGCGATGCACAGCTTGGTGTTTTAGGATACTGCTGAAACTCACACCTGGAAGGTTGCTCACATCAAGCAAGCTGCTCAAAATCTTACCCTTTCTGTTCTTTGGCCCTGCTTTTACTTCATGCTGTCTCCACAGATATCACTCTTAGTTGATCTTTCATGGTCCGGAGAGATGAGACTACATTGTGTCTGCCAAGTGAGACGTTTGTTTAACAGGACATCTGTGGTTGTTGAATAACCATTACTAAAACTGTTGTGAGAAATACTCTCTCAGTTGCTAGTTGCCTTCTCCAGATTCGCTGTCAATAGATGATGCTGGATGATGAAGTTCTTCTCAGTTCTGCCATGGTTTCCAATTTCAGGTCTGTCTGAACCTTTTCCTTTAAATGTTTATTCTAATATTTTCTCCAAGCAGTAATAATGCCATTTTGGAGCATTTCCCCTCTATATCAAGAGTGGAGATCATAGATTTGTAATACTTCTTTGGTAGACCATGATGCCATGATTGCTTTTCAATCATCCATAAAAAGGTCTCTAAACTCCTAGTATTAAAAAAAAAGAAATTAGGCCCAGATAAAATATTGAAAGTTCAATATGAATTCAGAGGAAGCAAAAAGGAAAGAAACACTTTTCTCAGCTTTTTGAAAGAGTGTTGATCAGTTTTTCCACCACCTGATTATGCTTTCTGGAGAATAAATCTGAGAAAGCTGAGATAAAAAGCATGGCAATTACGAGATCTATATATATGCATATGTACACATATATATAAAACTTCACACAATAATTTTGAAGATACAAGCAATGTTCCTCTCTTTCCTTCCACGGGCAAAATCTGATGGGAAAGCTGTTCTGAGCCATTGCCAAGTTGGAAATGACAAAAGAACAGTTCCATAACACTGATGTGTTTTTAGATCAAGCAGCTGGAAGTACTGTACTTAATGGCAGAAAAGAAACTATTCTTTTAGTAACAGATAAAAAAATAAAATAGTGCACAAACTTTTCTTTCTTTCTTTCTTTCTTTCTTTCTTTCTTTCTTTCTTTCTTTCTTTCTTTCTTTCTTTCTTTCTTTCTTTCTTTCTTTCTTTCTTTCTTTCTCTTTCTCACTTGCAGATATCCATTTGAATTCTGTTTTGAAAAAGTAGCTATTTACATATTCATAAAATAGACTTGCACATTAAATGTTCATGTCAAGCTGGCAATAAATATAGAATAACAGGACATTTTATTAAAGATTTCATAGGAGATTATGAAACCAATGTTCTATAAAATATTTGTATACATTCTTAATTTGCCTGAGGACTCAATTTCATATTTCGGGTGGTGCATAGAATTCCTACTGACTTCTCTGCAAACAGTGTATAGGACAAAGGTGCCCCTGTGATAGCATTTTAGTTCAGACAGGGAGCAAGCTTTTGAAGTGAACCACCTGACTGTCTCCACTTGCTGCATTTGGGCCTAGGGGCACATGAAGTGAATCTTTTTCACATGAGCTAAACTAGAATAGGCTCTCCAAGGCAGGATGGAATGCACCCCAGCCATCAAGGAGCATTCATGCTGTATGGAAGTAAATCACCCATAAAGGGCATGGGGTTGCTGATGATGCTTTAGCACCTGGCCTTTCCCAGTAGTTTGGTCCTATTGCACTGTATTACTTTCTAAGTTAGACAAGGTCCAATTTAGCCCAGCAGTTCAGCTAAATAATCTGAAAGTTGTTTGAAGCATTTGCTAAAGATTAATAGAACATGTGAAAGAACAGAAAGAAATCAGAAAAAAAATATTAGAGAAATTTAGGCTTTTTATTTTTGTTTGAGCTAATCCTTACACATCAGGGAGGATATATGCTGTATCTTTTTCCCCTGCAAAACCTTATTCCTAATAGAAATTTGAAAAACTTTCTGTCTAACATCTGGAGGGACAATGTGAATCCAACACTCCCAGCAGAATGTAAAAATACTCCTAGTGCTCCTCTTTCTGCATTATCAGTTTAGCCTGCTACTGATAATTTTTATGGGACAATGAATCAACTCTCAAATTCCTAATGTTACATCTACAATACTGTTGTGATATTTTGTTTTGAGATGCAGAGGTCAGATCAGCAATTACTGAAATGTTTCTTTATGAAGAAAAGCAGTATGCTTTTAAATGTGACTTCAGTTTTTGTTTAATGATACTGACTTGGCAAATATTCTCTACTGTAAACATTATGGTTACTTCAGATATTCTTTAGTAGCCTTTTGTTCTGCAATACTAAGTTTCCAAGCAGAGTGGTTTCTCTCTCACTTCTGTCTACTTTGCTTTTATTCCTTTTACTGCTCTAGATCACACCCTTTAATTGTTACTCTTGTGAGGAGGGACAACTGTTGATTATTTGGCTTTGTGTTTTTAATAGAGTCATTATTAAGCTTAATAAGCATATCTTCTGCTGAACCTTAAAAAGCAATAATTATTTTTTATAAGTAGATCTCACAATCCACCCCTAAACTGCAAATGTTTTCATCATGGTTTCTTCTTTTTCCACCTCTAGAAAACCGGAGATGCTAATTCAGAGAGAGTATGAAATTTATATTCCCTGTACTTACTATTATAACTGACACCATTACAATGAGTTTTATGTGTTAGTTCCTATGCAACCAGTGCTTGCATATGTTTAACAAGTCAAACCTATTACAGTTCCTTTTCTTAATGCTATTTGTTTTATATAATTTATGACTATAAATTGCTACAGGATTATTGCTATGTGCTCTGCTTTTGTTGGTCTTACTGAACACAGGAAATAAAAGACATGGAGTGAGATTCCTCCTGTTTAAATGCAGTATCTGCAGCCCAGACTTGGACATGAGGGGGCTGCCCCTTGCCACCAGTGCAGACAACGGCACCTCCAGAGTGCACCACCCACACTGAAGCAGGCTCCTCCTTCTGGTTGGGTCTACCCCAGCCTGGATTCCACTTGCTAGATCTCACTAATCACAGCAGGAGCCTAGACACCTAACCCTACAGGCATACCCACTCTGTAGACTTTAATACTAGATGAGAAGATTTTCATCCCAGGAGTTTCAACTGATTCTAAATTGCAGTTACTCAGGTCATCAGGCAGCATACTGGAACTGAATAGCAAATCTCACTGTTAATTTTTTTCCCCTAAATGAATCACCAAGAAAGTATAGGAGGGAGGGCTCCTTCTTGAGATGGTCCTTTGGTCCCCAGGAATCGGTGCCCAGAAATCCCCAGGCAAGCCAGTTTGTACAGCAGGTGAGAGCCCCACATTTTCCATTTATTGTCCTTCAGCATGAAATGCATTGTGCTGCAGAAAAATGCAGCAAAACACTGCAAAACCAATCACAAAGATGAAGTAGTTTATGCTATTCACACTATAACCTATAAAGGTTTTGTCAACAGATAGGGAGACACAATAATTGTGCATGAATATGGACTTATGAAACATGAAAATGAGCTGTGGTTTTCCTATTAGCACTGTTCAGACTAGCACAGCTGGTCACAGAGCAGTAGTTTTAGAGCTTTTCCTCCTTCCCATTTAAACTGTGGTTCTTTCAGCCTGGACTGATTGGGGGAACCTACCACATAATCCCTTAGACTAGTTTTGGAGCCATGTCTGGCTTTTAGATCTATTTGAAATGGTGTTTTTAAATAAAATTGATCTGAAGAAGAAGTGAAGAGCAATATTTTAAGCATTAAATTTGGGAAATATTTGCATCCTGTATTTATGACAACAATGACCATCTAAACTGGTGGCTCAGCTAAGTGATCTATAGTAGCACTACAGGGTACCATTAAAGGTTAGCTTGTGAGATAACTGGTTCCTTAATCTTCCTCTGACAACCAGCCAAAAATAGGCAAGTGATCAGTCTTACTGATGTTGCCTAACAAGTTTGCTCCTTTTCTGTTGCTTCAGTACTGCAGCAAATGCTACAGACAGGAAAAGTTGGATGTTCAAACTGTGTAGCTGAAGCTGTAAGAAAAACAAGGAATGAAAACAATTTCTTGCAGAGAAGGAGTCCACCAGGAAAAAAAAATACCAAAAAACAAAAAAAAACATCCTCAAAATTCCACCACAGTCTGAAGCATTATTTTTACAAGCATGTTTTTGCTGTTTGTTCTGTTACATGCAAGTATTGGGATGCATTAACTTCCAGGCTTTATTTCTGCTCAGGTAAGCTGTTCAGGGACAGTGGGCTTTCCTTGGGAGTTGCAGGCTCTGGTGTAGGGTGCACCCACTCTGGACACCTGTGGAACTACAGACAACATGTCAGGTTTTAACATATTTACATTTCATAGGTATTTTGTAATATTTACAACATTTATGTTAAAATCAGGTAATGTATAGGGATGGGTAAAGCCTGAACAATCCTGCAAATCTACAGTAAATTGCTGAAGTAGGAAGAGTTGACAAAAATAATCCCAAGGAGTGACTGAATTTATCTTTAAGAGAGAGTATCTGGGGACTATTCTTTCTGTGGCAATGTCTTTACCACATTCCTGCTCATCGCTGAACCTTCCCTAAGAGCTGAAACACCCCAAGTGAAATAATCGAGCAAAAGTTGGGAGCAGCCTGCAGCTGAGAGTGCGGAGCAGGCGCTGTGCCTGTAGAGGCAGGGCGGAGCAGCCCGCAGGCAGCAAACACAGCTGGCGGGGACAGCTGGCAGAGAGCACAGCTGGCAGGAGCAGCTGCGAGCCAGCCCAGCGGCCAGGGGTGCTGAGCAGCCGAGCGCACTTGCGAGCTTCAGCTTAGGGCCCTTCTGGCCTCTCCGAGCCAACACAGAGTGGTGACATGGTAAACTGATGCAGCAGCAGCCAAGCTGTCTTTTGGGACAGCAGCTCTATTCCTAGTCGTTGGGTTATACGATGAAAAGGGGCATGATTAAAAGGTGAGTGCAGTCAGTGTGTTCTGAGGAAAGGTAGTTTTCCTTGCTGTAAATTGTCTTGCAGCCAATCCCTTGAATTTTTTTTTTTTTTTATTTAAACTCATATGTACAAAACATTGTTTGTCAACGGGGAAAAATTTTCCTGCTTTAGGTGCATTGATTTAATTCTCAGACACTCAGACTCCTGTTCTGTATTTCCTAAGGCCTCTTGGAAACAGTATCTGCTGCTTGTGGCCACTCTGCCTGGGCACAGGGCTGCAACTCATCTGCTCTACAGCACTACAGACTCTTTAAAGCTGCTATCCATCTTGTCTCCAATTTTGTGTTCAACATGCTGTTCTCTAAAACAGAGCATTGTATATTCAGTGAATGATCCATATCTTTGCATCTTATAGGCATGTGTTTGCATTGAACTACACTGCACTGTTATTCCAGAGAACCTGTTTACCATGCAATTCCAATCACTCGATTGACCTCCTTCTTTTCCTTATAATGGTCTCCATTATGTTTTATCTGTGAAGTTTCCCAGTAAAGGATAAATATATTGAATAGAACTGATCCTGAAACACACCATTATAGATGCTCTCTAGAATTACTTTCTGAATCATATTCTTTTTAGCATGTGCAGCATTCATTTTGTATAGTGCTAATTTTTAATCAACACATCATTTGGTGAGAAATGATATCAAATCCTTTAGTAAAATCTGATGTATTACATTGCATTGTCTCCATTCACAGATTTTATCAATAGAAGTAATTATCCTGCATTATTTGTTTTTTGTGTGCTCTCTGTTACCCATCCTCTGCAGTTATCTTTAAAATCCACATGTTGAACCTTAGCCTAATTTAATCTCTTTGAGGCAGGAACAATTGCAGTGTTAAGACAGTGCAGAGCACAAAGGGAATTCAGAGAACTATTAATAATAACTGTGTGCCAACTGTTCTTCAACTCTCTGCTGTGATTTAGCTGTTTCACATTTATTGCCTTACTTTGGTCAAAACAGAATTTGAAGTACCCAGTCCAGAAAGTCCCTCCAAGTTACATCTTGAAGTATCCAAATTATCAGATTTTCCCTTTAAGAATAATTTTAAAGCCTATGTTAGAAGTTCACACTTCTTAAATAGAACATATATACTCACCAACACCTGGAAAAGAGAGATAATTAGAATTTTTCTACAGATAGTGGTAGCAGGAAGTTATTATGTGTATAATGATGTATTTGTGACCCTCATGGAATGGTGCAGTGCAGAGGAGCATTGTCACAGTGTGAAAGCAGAGATGTTGCAAATGGGAGTACAGGATGTCAAATGAGAGAGCAGAGGGTGAAAAGAGAGTGCTTGGGCTGTCCTCCTACTGGGGTCTCCAGTACTGTAAAGAGGTCACCAGTGATTGGTAAGGAAGTGCAGTTAGAGAGCTGGACAAGCCAAAAGGGCAGAAAGAACAAAGCTCACCATATACAGTAAATTTGAATGTAAAATGGAGTTGCAAGGCAATGAGGCAGGAGGTCACAGGACCAGTCTTGAAAAGCTGCCCCAAGTGAGTGTTCTCATAGTAGGGAGTAAGAAACCATGAACATCATACATCTCCTTCCAGCAAAGGAGGCACTCCAACATGAACACCACGCTTGCTCTGGCAAAGGGCATACGTGCTGATGGTTTGCTGCAGATCTCCTTTTCTCAAGCAGTACTGATGCCATCAAATACAAGACCAAACATGAAAGCCCATGGGAGAGCCCAACAGCAGATCCCAAGAGGAGAGCTAGATACTAGGAAGGTTTTGTACAACAGTTTTGACTCCTTTATTAATGCTATTCTGAATTGATCAGTGTACTGTACCAGGGAGTATTATTGTGACTAAACTAAACTTAGTAACTGTCTGTTATACTGTAATTAGCATTGAGATTTTCATTAGACTAATAATAAATTCTTGGCTTCCATAGAAAGTGTTTTCCTTCCTGCCCATAACGTTATTTTGAATGCAACATTGGTCTCAGAATTCACTTTTATGTAATAACACTGGTATGGAGCAGTGGCAACATAAAAAATCATTCTATCATAGTTTAATCCCATTAATTTTAAACTTTATTTTATTCTAAGCAAGTAGTTCTTAAAAGATAGAATTTTTTTTCTGTAGTCATAGTTCCATATATTTGGATAAATAACTTCTGCAAGTCTAAAGTCTGCAGCAATAATGTTGCTTATACAACTGAAGCTGTCCCTTTTCTTTATAAGACCTTTTCTACATCTGATCTATTCCTCAATATGACAAACAGATCATGAAAATACTTTCTATGACAAACAGATCATGAAAGTATATCTGTCTCTGTGACTATGCATTCCACTGACATAAAAAATGAAAAAGGGCATAAGCAGTTAAAATCTGAACAATTCTGCAGCTCTAAAAGAAGATATTTATGTTTCAAAAGCCTTTCTCTGCAAAGAAGAAGCAGCATTTAGAAACATTTTAAACATCAAAAAATGAGAGTTAAATAAAACTGTATATAATCTAATCGTATATCAACTATTTTTCATTTGCATTGCATATGTAATTTTTCAGAAAGCATAGTGGGAAAAAAAGCCTATGGAGAAGTGATATGTGTTAGTATTTGCATTTCTCACCCTATTTGTCTTCTTTTACTACAAAAAAAAGATTCAATTTAATTGATTCGATTTAGATAGCAAATGTCTGTAAGAAGCTTATTCTGGAAAGCAACTATAAATGAAAGAGCATATTTTAAGAGAACTTTACAAAGATGAACTAAAATGGTAATATTAGAAATTCAGTTTCAGACAATATAAAGAATGAGGTAAATGTAAAGTGCAAAGATTCACTGTGTAATGAGATATATATCTAAGTTTTGGAGAGTAATGCAAAATAGATTCTTGTGCTGTGTCTGCTTTTTAGGATCACCAAGGGCTGTGGGGAGGACATGAGTCAATGGTGCAGAAGGTGGTTATGGCTTGGCTTCTGTGACCTGAGAGACTCTTTCACTATGTCAAGTTCACAGACTGCTTGAGAAGCTGTGCCAAGGATGGTATTAAGACCTACATTACATCCTGCCTATGATCTGGACTTCTGAAAGAAACAAAAATTAATGGTTTATTTTAAAAACCAAATTGAGCTATTTTTTTGTAAACTGATATTTATTGCTTTACCACATTATGTTGTGCTGTGTAAAGCTGCCATCAGACACCAAAAAAACTCTCAAAAAATCAAGTTTGAGAGTAAAAGCAATAAAGACTTTTGTCACATTGATTTGCTGTGTTGAGAAAGGCCCCTGTGTCAGGCCAACAGGAGCATTGTGGGTTTCAATGCAGACCAATGCACAGGCCTGCTCTTGGTGTGGGTGCACCCAGACATGGTAAAGGAGGGGCTCTGAGGAGCTGGACAGCAGCTCTGCAGCAAAGCCCTGGGCAGACAAACTGGACACGAATAAGCAGAGAGATCACCCCCAGTGCCATGAAGATTAACAACACCCGTGGCTGTGGTAGCAGAGCCAGCAGGGATTTTTCCCCCAGGTCACATCTTTGAATTGCATTGGGACCCCTGCTACAGAGACATTTACCTGCAGAGACACGTAAGTGCAAGATCATTACGATGATTAGGGAGCTGATGATTAGATGATAATGAGCAAGAAGAGCAGAGGGAACTCTCCTTGTGTAGCCTGGAGATGAGAAGGATGAGGAGTGTAACTGCTGCCATCTATTACCTGAGTGGAGCTCTCTGATGATACCTGGGACTGTTGCCTTGGAGGTGCACAACAGAAAGGACAAAAGGCAACAGTCACAAGCTGTAGCAAAGGAAAATTTAACTGGATATAGGGCAAATTTTTATAAGTGTTTAGATATTGGAAAGGGGCACCTGGTGAAGCTGCAAAATGCCAGCCTTAGGGAGTTTTAAACCTCATCTGAACCAGACCCTGAGCAACTTGTCCTTCTTTTGACAATAGCCATGCTCAGAGCTTTGACAACGGCCATGCTCAGAGCAGGAGGAGTAGGTGAAACACAGAGGTCACTTTCAACTTCAATGATCCCACCATTCTTTGGTAAAAAACAGCAGGTTTCCTTGCTTTGGATGATGTGAAACAATGCTTTCCCTGCTAAGTTACCTGCCACGCTGAGAAGGCCTCATGATGTATTAAGGTTCATGTTTGATTTAGAGTTTCATAAAAATCTGGATAAAAACTAATCTTTAGATAACAATGAAGAATAACAAATTTTCATAATTAAGATTTTCTACCTGAAAGGACTGTTAAGTCTAGAGATGTTAGAATCATAGAATACTAGGTAAAACATATTTTTAATTTGAAAAGGGATGATAAAGTAGGTTTTGAAGCACGACTCCTGAACTGGCCTTGCCATACCAAGCTTCTGCAGTGAGTGGCTTCTCAGCCGATGCTAACCCAAGGCAAAGGTTAGTCTTGCAGAAGGTAAACTCCAGATTACTGTTGAAGTTGTAATAAGAAGCTGAGTTCTCACCATAGCTGAGAGTGACCCTTTCTGACATACAGTGCATGATACAGTTCTTGGGATCTAAGTGGCACTAAGGAGAATGCTTGTGTTGGGAGTCTGCTTCTATGAGGTACCAGGTAGTAGAGGATTCTATTCTGTATTGAATTAGGACTGCTTCTTGGATTTAGGTATGCTGCAAGACTAAAACTGGACTGAGTGTTAGGATTAGTACTGTGTGTAGCAATAATGTAGGGTAGTATAATGTAGAACTAGCAATTATGTGTAGGGAGTTTGTTTTTTATATAGATTAATGCTGAAGAATGCATAATATTTTCCCAAGAGGCTTTTTAAAAGTAGAAACTTTCAACAGTAAAAGATTTTCTTAGTACCTTTCCTTTTCAAAAGTTTATAATGCTTCTTAGGAGACACACAAACTGGACTCAAAATATATCTTGCAATCAAATTTCTAAAATCACTATATATCTCCACATAGCTATGCTAATTATATCACTATGGAAAAGATATACCAAAACTGTAAATAATTTAGGACCTGAAGTTAATATTTAAAGTGTTATATTAATTTGTACTGAATTATCTGTTAAATTCAAGAGGGTTAATTAGTTCATTGATCATTTAATTTCTGTTGAGTTCCTGTAAGGATGAATTTGGCCTTGGTTGTTTAAAATACAATATGTTTAAGAATCGTTCTAATCCTTCTATTAATCATGCAAAATAAGGTTAATTTACCATTTTAAGAGCTACTAGCTTTTAAAATGGTAAATTAACTAGCTAATTTTTTGTGTGTGTGTGTTTATAGTTAAATTTTAAATCAAACATATAAACGATAATCAGGGAATCACTATTCAAATAAAATACATTTTTCTTATTTCAAAGAGTTTTATGTTTATCTCTGAAGTACATTTGGAATTGCAGTCTATATGATAGTTTCAAAACTGACCATTTACTTTTTCTTTAAATTTGTTTTAGAATTTTTTGGTGGTTTGTTTCCCTTTTACTTATTTTTTCCGACCAGGAAAAAAAAAAAATTGAATGTTTATGAAGTTACTTTCTCAGCTGGGACAAATGCTTATTGTGCTGGCAGCAAGCCAGGATCTTTTTTGCAGAATAACTTGAAGACAACTGTGCTGTGGTTACCTAAATAGTGGAATAATTTTCATAGAATTCTTGCTGCTGTGGCTCTGGAAAGTATGCTGCTGGTATCTGGCAATTGCCCCAAACTAATTAGTTCTTTATTTTTGAAGATGAATGTTTATTTCACAGTCAAATAAATAATATGTATGAAGTCATTTTAGGAAAACAAATACTGTTTTTATCAGGATGCAAAACCCTTTCAAAAAGAAGCAGAAATGAAAGGTTCTCACCAGAGATACAGAATTAGAAGTCCTGACACTCATCAGCACAACTCAGTCCATGGTGCTGATACAGTTTAATTTTTCATATTTTGTTAAGTAACAGAATCTAATTTACCTCCCATTTGAGAAATATTGTGCAATCTTTAGTGGTATCTTAAAGCTGAAAATAAGTAATGGACCAAGTCTCATTTGAATAATTTGTGGACATGAGTAAGTACATTGAGAGAGCAGAATGTGAGAAAATGTCAATATTCTATTTCTCACACAGGCAAAGCAATGGTGCAATGAACCCTCCAAGCTCTGCAAGTGTTAAGTGTGAGCTTTACACCTCACTTAAGAGGCAGACAGCTGCTGCCCAACAGCAGAGTTATGAATTCAAACATATGGTTAAATGCATTCCTGCATTAGTGCCACAGTTGTTTTGGAAGATAGTCAAACTCATTACATTATTTGGGCTGGAAATTTTCAGCCTCATTAAAACCTTAATTGCTTGAATGTTGCCATGAAATGAGAAAAATCTGATGGACGGTGTTCCTGAAAGACTGTTCCCCAAATCCACATGCTGTTAACTGTTTGTTTAAGGTATTTTAATTGAATGGAAAATGATATAAAATTAAAATTCATGAATGAGGGAATATATGAGGATGAAAAAAGAAGAAGTATTCTTACAAAATTCACTTTTCTATCTGTAGTTCTTTTCTGTTTTCATGAAAGGAAAAGAAGCAACTCTTGAAGTTCTTACTTCTCTAGATATTTTAGTGACTTGCTAAATGTCAGTACGATAAGTCACAGTGCCATTTTGATAGTTCATTAATAACGCAAAATTAACCTATATCATAAATTAGTGTTTGGTAACTAGGATGGCAACTGTCATTATAAAATGCAATCAAAATAAATGCTGTAAAGTTGGAAAATTTAATTCATAGTTATAAATGAGTCATGAGTGATTAAAATCAGCTTCTCTGTTGAGAGTTTGTATAGTCACTTTGAAGTTTGCTTCTGGTAAATTGGAAGAAAAAATTATGCCCTGCAGTAATTGTATTTCTTCAAAATATATTTTGTACAAGGACCTCCTTTTTGCTGCAGAGGTCTCCCAGCTATGTAGGAAATATCCAGGCCAACTGAGAGGCAGAGCAACCCAGACCACTGCACAGCCCCTCCCTGGAGAGAAACCTGGTGTCTGCACCCTGGAAGAAAACTGTGTGCTCTGTAGAACCCAACCATACTAAGTAGCTCAGAAAATTGCATTTTATCTAAAATGACAAACTTTTTCTGAGTAGCTGAAAAAAAAGCCCCTAGTGCTAGAGGCCTTCCCTGGAGGTAAAAGCCGAAGTGATTTAACGGATTAAAGTTTGCTTTGTCAGACTGAGCATGTGACCTTGAAGCTCCTATCATGGACTAATGATTGATAATAATGGGAGTGGAAGTATTTAATGATATTCCTATTATTTCAGTTATTGCTGCTTGAGTCCTTGTATGTGGAGGCATAAAATCAATTGCGGAAGCCAAATCAACATCACAGATAGTACTGGTAAGATGTTACCCACTCAGAAACTTTCAGCTGGGAAACAGAAGGTTTTCTCTCCTCACACAATCTCACAAATCTTTCCAGATACAATTCCTCCTCTTTCCAGAACCCAGACCATAGGAACCAATTGTGTGGGAGAGGCTTAATGCTTTCTGGTTCTGTGTCTAACAGTGAGTTATCAAATATGACAGTCAGTCTTAAGGAGCCATGAAGTTTTTCCTGTCTGGAAATAGAACCGTGTTCTCTTTTTGCCCGTTTTCTTCCACAAAACAAATATAATTCTGGGAAAAAATAATCAAGAAGCCAATAAAGTAAATCACACACAGCCTCCAAAATTAATTTGGGACAGAGCTTCACTGTAAGCCTGACTGCATGAAAAATAGTACATGGAGGGACCTGGCAACATGCTGGGATTTCACTGATCTTTGAAGGAATACAGAAACACTCACCACTTTTTTCAAAATGAGGAAGCCATAGAAATGGTAGGGGCACATATGGTGACAAGTTTTTTTGAAATTCCACTATCTTGGCTTACACTGAGAAATTTGTGAAAGAAACTGTTAAAAAGCAATTCACAGAAAAGTTTGGGTTTGCTTCTTACTGGCTAATTAGAATATGTAGTGTTACCCTGACTCCACAGGGGTCCTTCTGGGAAGATGAAATGATAAGTGAACCTGATATATCATCCAGAGTATTTATTTATGCGAGTTCAAGTGACTATTGACAAGCAGTGGATCCAGCATTTACCCAGATTAGTCCAGGTCATTCCCCTCACTGTGTACACATTTGTCTGAATATTTACAGGTAGGTAGTAGATAAGCAATCAGTTCTCCCTCATGAAATCTGTGGTGGAGTCTACTCGCAAAGATTAAATCTGTGTCTATTTTGGCAGAGTTACTGATTTTGTCCATGCCTAAAATGGTGTGACCCAATATCTCCTTGATGTTATCAGGAAATACACAACGTCATGTGCATGGGTACTGAAGCCACCACCCGGGTGATGGAGGAGGCTGTAGCAGTTTGGGCATTGCTGCTGCTGCATTCAGAAATGCTGTGATGATTTTTTCTTAAAAGAATTGAGTTTGGCTTTAGTTGCCATGAAGAAAATAACTGGATAACCTACCTTTAAATTGCAGAGGCTATGTGCTAATTTCTTCTGCATTAGCCAAATTCACAAAGCAACTGTCACATATGAAGGCTTGGCCTTCCAAGTTGTATTGCTAATGGTGGCATTGATTTTATGGATATTCTGGAAGCATGCTGAGGGAAATTATATGGGTTCAGATTAGGCAGAGAAAGAAACTGTGAAATACATTATTCCTAAAAGATTTGTAACAAATAAATATTTTCTGCAAATCAGCTGATATTTCTTAAAGATATGGAAGGCCTAGAAGTGATTGGGCATGAAAGGAAAGGAAAAAATAATTCCAGTCATCAAGAGTAGTCCAAGAACACGAGAAGCAACTGAAGAGCAAGAAGTAGATTCTCCTCTGCCTCTTTTGAGACTAAAATACTTTCCTGAATTGTTCAGCTGATCTTGTGAAACATCTTGAGATTTCATTTTGGGGTCGCCTAATCTTATGTTCTTTGAAAAGAACATTGTTATTTAGAATTTTGAGATAAATTTTATGCAGACAATCTTCTTGTTACCATCCTTTCTGCCATACCAAACAGTAAACTTAGTTTAGCGGAACCTGGAATTATCTGCTGCCATGAGGCAGTCATAAATTGTCTTTGTAGAAAAATAATTTTAAATGAATCCTTACATTTTTCTGGTAGCCTGTCCACGAATGAAATCTGGACAGTCAATGCTCAGTTGAAGGCACATGAATAATACTTTTTCACCCAAAAACATGTAATCAGTTTTCCTTGTCCTTTAAAATGAAACCTGCTCTTCTGAACTTTAAGCTGACTTTGTTAACAGTTAAAAATCTGTACTAAAAATATTCCCAAATCACATTTTTAGAACTTGAGTTCCACACTACTTGCTTTACTTTGAGAGCCAGAAAAAGTGCTGAGTAGATTTAAAATTCCTATGTTTACAGATGTAGAGACCTTACTATGCAGAGCTAGGTGTAAGCTGTGAAATGGATCCCATTACACCTCCTGGATGACTGAGAATATTTCAGGGGTCTTTGCCATTTTGAAGAGTGTCGGACTCAGTTTCTTCATGCAGGAAAAGCCAATTCTGTATTCACAAAGCTCATATTTCTAGGAAATATCAGAAAGCACTGTGTTAAACCTAATTGGTCAGCAATACAATGAAACTCAGTTCATTGGTTGGCAAGGGTAATTGTATATGTCTATCAAATTTTCTCTCTCTAGATATGTTTACATATTTGCTCCACTGATTCTCATGAGACAGATCTATTGTTTATGCAAGTGCAAACTTATTTTTCTCTCCAAGAAGAGGTTGTTATGCAAATGGATTCTCATTCCCAAGATTGTTTTGGTAAGGAACCTAGCTAGCTGCACTTAGAAGAACTAACTAGCCAGCTGATTCTATGGAAGAACCTTTTCCTTAGGATGTGGCAGGAAGGAACCTTATGATTGTGCTGCTGATCTCTCTCTTCTGGCTCAGATCAAACCAGAAGAAAATTTGAAATAATACAGAAAAATTATCTAGTGCTAAAGGTACTTTGATACTTAACATAGTTCTAGTGTAGATAAATATAATATAGTGAGACAAGAGTATTTGCAGGATAGCTGTCCTTTGTGTGTTTGAAGAGGTGAAGTGGTATTTATACTTTGTGATTTTATTCTGCATGGAAGCAGTAGAGAAGTATATAAACAAATGCATTACTAATTTCATCATGGTACAGAAAGGGTGAAATTATTAGCTGTCTCTGCACTGATGACTCACTAACCTTCCTCACGCTTATGCCATGGTGACAAGGTTTTCTGGGTCCTCACAATGGAGGTGCTCTTATGCAGACAGGGAGGACAGGTTTCAAAGACTTTCAAACACAGAAGGCCTAGATACTTTTTACAGAAAAATGTATTCTCCTTGATACTTGTGAGACTGTAAACATCAGCCCTTGAAAAACTAGTGTTTAAAGGGAAAACCTTAAAGAAGTGGAGAGTTTTTCTTTATGTCTAACCTCTGAGTCTGACACCTCCTTTAGACTTTACTTTCACAAAAATAGAGCTTCATCAGTATTTGTGTGTTTTGAAAGCAGATCAAAAAATCATGGAAGAATAAAGGGACTGAAGGTATCCATCAGTGTATTCTATTACAGATGTTTTTTAAAGCCTGTGGTCTGTATTCAGCCATGGTTCTCACTGATGGTTCCAGTAGCGATGGCGACACTGGTGGTTCCACATGTCCCAGCAAATGCTAAATTCCTTGTCTTTGTTCAATGGATTGAAACAATCAGCACTAGCAAAGAAGGAGTGTAGCAGCGTGGCAGAATGGTGAAATGCCACCACCTTCTCAAAGCCTCTCCTTCAGAAGCCACTTGGATATGCCACAGGAACAATCATTTCCAGTCCATGCACACACACACACCACAGAGAGCTCAGCAAAGGAAAGACAGGAAGAGCCTTCTGTATGAAGAATTTCAGCAAAGGCTTATGATGTCCACCACGCCAAAGGGATCAGGGACAAAACAACCAGACCAAAGGAGTGCCCAGGTTTAAGTATGGGGTCAGGACCCAATGGTCTGAGGGCAAGGGGCAGTACAAGGGCAGGGCAAAGGGCAATGGCCTATAGGGGACACAGGGGCAGGCCAGCAGGGATATCACAACCAATGGGGAAACAGAGAAAGGAGAAACCACAAGAACTAGGGACATATATGAACAATAGAGGTGGGCAAAGCCCACGAAACAATGGGGAAAGCAAAACTGAGGTAGATTAACAGTGTTGCAGAGCACCATGGGGGAAGTCTTTTTGCTTACCCTAAGCGCTGAGGTTTTCTCAAAGCCTATGGCAGATTCTTCCAAGGCATTGGCCTAGAAGTTTCCCTGACATGCTCAGGGGCCTCCACAAAGGAGGAAATTAATTATATTAATCAAAGCCAGGAAAGAAAGACATAACAATTCTCAAACTGTAGCGTTCATTACGATATTGGAATTGTTTCAGTGCTATGTCCAGTTGTCAGAAAGGACCAAGTTATGGCTAAGTTCACTCCATTCTTCAGGTGAACAGTCTGATGGCAGCCAGGATAAAAATATGACATTTGATTAATGTTACTCAAGTGAACTATTGAATGGATACTTGAAGAAAAACAAGGGAATATGGTATGTTCATCACAAATACAGATTGAGTAGGCATGTCATTGTCATGAAAATGCATTGTAGTCACATTGTTCTGTTCCAATAATGCTGAAGCTCACTTCTAAGCTCACTTCTGTAATCATCCCCCTATTCTGTCACACAACTAGAACAGATGCCATTTCCAGTTCCTTAACTTCCTACAGATTAGTCTGTATTGGTTTTGTGTGTGGTGTATTTTTTTTAGTAGTGCAAAGATTTAATCATAAAACTTCTTTTTTGAGATGTCTAATAATGATCTACAAGGCAGAAAGCTGAGGGGGTGGAGGGGAGTAATCAATGTTTGCATCCTGTGGCATTCGGCTTCAATTATACTGCTGAAACCTGGAAGCTGTGATGTTTTAAAGCAATCATCCAGTGTTACGCATTACAGCTATTCTAGAATCTCTAGTTTGTTCATGGTTTATGCTGTAATTACTGCAAATATATCCCTCATTCCTTAAATTAGGTTGCAGGTATTGAAACAATTTATGTAGGTATCTCATAATTAGCGACAGCTAGTAATAATAAAGTAATAACTACAAAAGAAAGCAAGGAAAATATGTCCTGCTTTCCATTGCAAAATTTTCAGAGAGTCACTGATGTCATTCAAATGTCAGCTTACCATATACCACACACAGCTCTTACGTTTCTTTTTGCACTGTAATCTGATAGGCATTTTGTACATAAATTTCAGATACTAAAACTGCCTCTGTCCTAATACTTGGGCATTGTTCCAGTTCCCACACCTTAGTGCCATTTAAGAATGAAAAAATGCGAGGTACCTCTCTGGAATGATAATAATGTATATTTAGTACCATTGGTGCAGATCTTTCAACTACTCTTTATTTTACTTTTTAGTTTCTCTTTCCCATATAGATCACTCTCAGTGCATGAGAACTATGCACTAAGCTGAAACATTAAAAGACAAAATAGTTGTGCCTTTATAAACGTGGTGAGAGAAGATGGATATCTCCCCAGCAACACTGAAGACTTGAATTTCCTTAACTCCTCCATTATTTTCATAGGGTGCTCTATTTATGGAATCAGCAATCGCCAACAACTTCCATTTTTCTAAGTAGAATAAAATATTAAGATCAGGTAATATAAAAAAGGATCAAAACAAACCCCCACGTAACCAAAAGTAAAGCATATTAGCAGAGAATAATGTAAGATCATGTCACACTTACATGATATACTTTTAAGTTACTCACAGCTATAGTATTCTAACAATTATATCATTTATAGAGATGTACTATCCTTACTATAATAACTCTTCATACATTTCTGGTTATTCATGCCATGCCCTGTGGGACACACTGATCATGCTTAGATCCTTACAGCAGATTATAAAAGAGAGAGAAACTGTACTATACAGCTGAAAAGCAGCTTGTTTTTTTTCTCAAAAACTGTTCTTTAGCTTTTACTCATCTAGTAGCTTATTTGTACTGGGCATTAGCCTCTCAAGACAGACTGGTCCTTCACCTGTCATTTCACACTACTGTACAGAAAAAGACAGTAGTGAACTAAATTTCTTTTTGGCTTTTTTTGGGGGGTTTTGTGGTTTGGCTTTTTTGAGCAATTTCAGCTACAGGCTTAGCTTACTGGTCTGGCTGCCTGCAGACACACCTAGAATACTTGTGAAGGTACGTGGTTTCTTGGCTGTAGTGAGAACTTTAGACAGACTGGTTTAAGAGGAAGTACTTTAGAGACATCTGATGAGAAATTACTCTATGCTTAAAAAATTGTTCTCAACAAGAGAATGAAAATAAAGAAATGAGACTTCAGGTCATAATCTCCTGAAAACAAAGAGCCAGGAGATTAGAACTGGGATGTGGTCAGAAATTTCTGAATAAAATATCCATGATATCTTCCTTCAGTTTCTGCCACTGGACTTATGCTTCAGATGTACGCTGTGCACAGGGAGTATATCTCCTCTACATAATATGTTACTGTCTTCTGCATTCCCACTGCTGTTCTGTTTGCTATGAGCTAACCAGGTGTTGACATTCAGGTTCTCTTACAATTATTTTGATGTACTACCTGAGATCATGCATTGAACTTGAATTACAGCAACAAGAATCTAGAAATGAAATTAAAAATGAATGTATTCTGATAATGCTTGTGGCTTTGGAGTTAATTTTTTTTAACAAATAAACACATCAAACTTACTTTATTGCTACATATAAAACTATTAACAGACAGAGGAATTTAGTACATGATTTTTTGGATTGATATCCTTGACCTGTCCTACACATTGTGTGGCTACAGACATGGCATTTAATTTGCCTATGCCTTAACTTCCCACCTGGAATGGTGACATGGGAATAGTAGCACTTCCATCTCTCTTCCAACTGCTATGATGAGAAATAAATATTGGGGACTACTTAGATGCCGTAACAATGGATCCAAATTAGACACGTTACCCGTAAGATGATGGAGCTGTTGTGATTATTGTGAATTACTCTGAACAGATTCAGGACAATTGGATTGGTGGTCTTGGAACAAAAATGAAATGGGTCTGTGCACGTGTGAGAGTGAAACCGCCGTTTTTCAGTGTGTCAGTGCACGCAGTAACCAAGGTAAATTAATCTCTTTTCCCTCGACTCTTTCGCCATTGGAATTGCCGTTGGCTTTCCGAGGGCAGGTACCACCGAGGTCTGACCCTTTGCCGCCCCGGGAGGACCCTCCGGCCCCGCTCCGCCGCGCCCCCTGGCGGCACCGGCCCAGCCCCGCGCCCGGCCGTGCCCCGCCGCTCCCCGCAAACCTCGCGCCCTCGCCGCCCGGCCCTTTTGTGGTGGCGGCCCCGGAGAAGTACCCCGCGCCGGGCCTTGGAGTTTGGCCCATACGCGCTGCCCCCAGCCGCCGCTGCGGTTGCTCGGGGACCCGCACACGTACGAACGCGGAACGAGGGGATTCCCCGCACAGCCTGCGGAACGGGACAGAACGGAGCGGGACTTTCCGTGCAAGAGCCAAGAGGAAGACACCGGGGAAATTCCTCATTCGTTAACGCGTAGGGAAAAGATTCTCCGAACAGCCTGCGGGACGGGACGGAGACGGAATTTCCGTGCAGAGGCCATGGGGGAAAAGATCGGGGAGGCGCGGAAGCGAAATCGCTCGGGACCGTGCCCTGGGCACGCCTCCGCCGGGGCGCTTCCCCGCCCCACACGCTTCGGGGTCGCGACGGCTCCGGTGCCGCGTTTCCCCTGAGGGCTCCGTGCTCCCCCTCGCTCGCGCCGTCGGGTTCCCCACGCCCGGGGCGGGCACGCGCGACTCCCGCTCGCGGTGACGTCACGGCCCGCTCCCGCCTCGCCGCTCCAGTCGGCGGGCGCATCCCGCGGGCGCGGAGCGGGGCGGACCGGGGCTCCGCGCTCACCGCGCTCCGCGCTACGGGCGGCAGCGGCGTTGCGCTGTGAGGCCGATAGGCACCGCCTCCTCCCTCTCTTCCTCGTTCCCGCCCGCGCCGCTCCGTCCCATGTTCGGGCTGGAGAAGCCGGCGGGGCAGCAGGAGCCGGGCAAAAGCGGTGGGCTTCCGAAGATGGCGTCCGTGGGGGATTTTAACGTACTCAGCTCCAGCATCCCGGCCACCAAGGTGGAGCTCTCCGTGTCCTGCAGGTACGGTGGCGGGTCGCGGTCGGGCGGGGGCCCGTCGTCCCGGTCTTGTCAGCGGAGCGGGGAGGGGAAGGGCAGCGCGGGACGCCCTCCGCATGCCCGGCGCTGTGCGAGGCTATCTCGCTCCTGCCCTCGGAGTGTGCCGAGCCAGTGCATCCTCGGGCAGAGCCGGGCGCAGCCCGGGGCCGGCTGCCAGCGCGCTGCAGCCCGCTGGCCGCGCACCGGGCGTGTCCGCCGCAGGGTGCTGCCGGCGGACCCCGGGGGCGAAGCGCCGGCTCCCGCGGCAGCTGCGGGTTCTGCCGAGACGGGCAGCGGCTGCCGCCGCCCCGCATCCTGCCCGCGCCGCTGCCAGGGAGCGGGAGTCGCAGCGGTGAGCGCGCAGGGCGTGTTATCCGGCGGGTATTTAACTTCTGGAGCTGTCCCAAGTGCCGTGGTGGGGACGGAGACCTTCCGTCCGGAGTAATCCTGTCATGGGTTCTTCAAGGCTGTCTTGCACAACTTAAGAGTACGGGCGTGTTGTGTCGCCTCGTCATGTTTTATCGTAACACTGCTGCCGGGAAATTGAGGAAATGCCAACCCATACCACCAAATGTAGTATCTGTGATTTTGTTCCGTTGACTGTTGTTACCGGTATTTAAAAAATCCCGTTTCAACACGTGATGCAGAGATTTTCTCATTAGAGGTCTAAAAAATACTTTTATTTGTGCGCTTTTTTATTCATGTCTTCGTTCACATTCTGCGACTTCCTTAAGTATTTCCTAGTAGTTGCGAAGCGGTGACGCCTTTCACCAGCAGAGTTGGCAGCTTCTAGCGGAAAATTTGAACTGGCAGTGTGTTTCCTGATGGGAAACGAGACAGTTTCTTCTACAATCCGTTGCTTCATTTTATAATGTAGCTCCCCAGAGCTGTTGCTGTTTACCAGTATTACCAGGACAGAACGGCAGTAAACTTGAATTGTCAGATCACTCCCTCTCTTTCCTTGGTAAATAAAGTATGATTTAATGTTATATCAAGTGTGTATTTCAAAAGAAGGCTGAAGCAGTGAGAAATAGAGTAAGATTAAATCTGTAATACTGAAACAGTCACCAGGCTGACATATAAACACCCCGTTGTACTTGCTGGCTGTCTCTGCAAAGTTCACAAACACCAACTGTTGTCCGAAGGAAGGATCTGCTGTAATGTGTAAAAGCAATCCAGGACCTTTAGTATTACTTTTAAGTCTTTCAGATAGCTTATCACAGATGTCAGGGCATTTATGCTGAATTTGACCCAATTCACTTAGTATGGGAGTTCCTTTAATTCCAGGTATCGTTTGTATATACCTGCCATGTTTCACAGTGGTTTAAGAATCCATCAGATAATTACAAAGGAATGCAGGTATAGAACGTAGTCAGTTGGTTCTTGCCTTACTTGTAACTAATTTCAGTGTATTTCAGTATATAGTTTACAGCAGCAGTTTCTCTCTAGATGTCATTAAAAGCCATGTCAGTTTTGTTAAAGCTCTTTCATTTGTCTTGATGTCAAGTGTAGAAGGATGGGAATTTCCATGGAGATTCTTTTCTTCTGTATGTGCTGAATGACAATTTTTCATTACAAAATGATGCTTCAAAGCGGAGTATAAAATGACTGACACTAGGGCAGAGATTAATGGTTAACACATTCGTGATTCATCTGTAAACACCTTCATTGGCTAAAGCTTGTGAAACATGGTGTTAAATGAAATTGTGAAAGACTGCAAGAGCAAACTGCAAAATTCAGAGAATGCTGAAAATTCTTTAGTAATTAGCAGTTATGTGTTCTTTAATACCTGGAGAGAAATGCTTTTAACAACAGTCTGGGTCATGACAGTTTTTTTTCCTTGATACCTGAAGAGTTATAGAACCAATGTGGTCACTAAATTATATCAACGATTGTTAGTTGATAACTATTATTTATTCCTAGATCTTTTTTCTTGGGTTTTTCTTTTTGTTTGGCTTTGGGGTTTTTTTTGTTGTTGTGGTGATGGGTGATTTTTGTGGGGCAGGGATGCGTGTGTGTGTGTTTGTGTGTTTGTTTTTAGTGGGTTTTTGTGACTTTTCCTTGTAGGACATGAGGGAAGTTCTTCCAGCTTGTACATGTCGTGTAACTTGATCGGTGAAGCAGTGTAAACTGTTTGTACCATAAAGTAAATTTGTGACTCTTTCCTGTGTTCTGTCTTTCTGTCTTATTCAGTAAGGATACAGTTTCTGTTCCTTTAGCTCTCAATTCCATGTGGTTTCTCTGTTAGTATTTCCCAATTTGCCTGCATGCTCATACTCACAGTATTGTCAAAGTATCCAGATTCAGCAATCTGCAGATGGCCTTGCACTACTTGATGCTCTCCAAGCCACCCTGGTTTAGCTTCAGGGTCACATCAGGTGGCCTTTAGGAGAAATGGGTCTCATGAGATGAGACATACACTGTAAATTGTAAAATCCAGATACGCTCTTTCTGGGATTTCTTTATGACTAAAGTTTTTTTCTATCATTCCCATGGATTTTGAATGCCAGCATTAGCTGTAACTTTAAAAATGTTACAAAAGCAAGAAATTAATTTAATTCTAGTTACTAATACTCAGTGCCTATCAAATAAAAACTTCACAGTTCTTTTCTGACTCTATAAGATGTAGTTTATCAGGAAGCAGATGTCTTTGACTCAAGAGCCAGCTCTAATACAGCACAAGAACTTACATGTGTATCCCAGAGGATCCTCTGGTGTTGGTAACTGTCCACTGTTGTCTGGGCATCTCCCATCCATCTCCCCCTGCACCCTGTCTCTCCCTTCATGACGTGTGGTGAGGGGAATTCATGGTCTGATGAAAATGTTACTGTCACCTACCGTGCAACCTTTATTTGTTGATGCCTGGCATAGTTTTGCACAATTGTCATATGGTGAAGGACCAAGACCTTGTCCCTGCAGGCTCTGTGAAAGAGTGGAAATTGGCTGCACTCTATCCTTTTATTCACTACTGTTTTCCAGCCCAAAAGTTCTTCTTCCTCTACAGGGGTGCTTGCACTGCATGCTGCTTGTAGGCCTGTGTCTAGACACGGCTCTTCTCTTACCAGCTGTATGTGTAAACTTGTGGTGTTATGTGAGCTTCAGGTAAGCTTCAGGTCATGTACCTGTCATCCTCTTTTCCCTCTGTTGATGTTCTCCACTGATTCCAATCTAGTTAAACCTTGGAAAAACTTCATATTCTGTTCCCAGCTTCCCTCTGTTACTGCTGTTACTATGTGTTGACTGAAGTAGTTTATCTAATGCTGAGAACCACAAGATTGTGGTTATTACGTATCTTGAAGTTTGTGCTCTGTGTGAGCATACAAAGTTCAATGTCACTTAATGGGTTCAAGTTTTTAACTTTTTTACGGTGATCTGTAGAATGATGATTTCTAATTATCATGGTTACTGTGTGGACAGGCCTAGGTTTTTTCCTGTAGTACGTGATAATTCTGCAGCTATTCTGCAGTCTTATGTTAATTATTTTTATGTTAATAAAAATAATAAAATAATCTTTATATCTCATGCTGATGTGTATTTATGGACTTGTTAATCAGAATTATCTTCTTGAGAGTGTTTTTTTTACTATCTATAGGAAAGTGAAGCTGTAGTTTTATCATTTTATGACTTCCAGTAGTGTATCAAAGATGACATGGTTATTAAGAAGATGGTAGGACTGTTGTAAAATATTGACACAGTGCAGGGTCACTTTACTAATTCAGGACACTTGTTACGATAATACTGCTTTGAAAGGCTTTATGTTCAATCAGGCAGTGTGTCTCTATCAGTCTGGGTTTATGTTGGATAAACTCTGTTCTGCCTGTGTTCCCACAACAGGTGTTGTGTGCGTAAAGACACCATAAACGCCTTGTCATGGTTAATTCAACAGAAATACTGTTGGTTGCCCATGCCTGTTTTGGATCAGTCCTATGCCACTTCACAATTTCTACAGAAATCCTAACATTAATGGATAAGCTGAATGGAGTTAAGCAACCCTTACTCTCAGTAATTGAAATAATTCAATTCCAAGTTTCTTGCACAGAGGAACAAAACATACCACTTCAGAATTTTTCTTTTTGTTTGGCAGTCTGAAAGTCTTAACCAGCCACTTCTGAGTGTTTGCAATACCTGGAAGTATGTTTAATTTTATCTTTGATTGCCCTAGGCATTGATTTCTGACAAGATCATGTCTCTCCAGCAATTCTATTTACCTTCTGGGTTTTTAAAAAATATTAATAATTTGTTAGAAATCTCTGTCACAGAAAGATACAATGATAAAAGATACATTTGTAACGAATTATTTGAGTTTGTAACTCTCTATAGTACAACATACAGAATATAAAATCAATTTTGATTGCAAATCTGGTTTCCTGCTTTCTTTGTGTATGGGTTTCTAGGTTGGATTAAAAGGCCATGGAGTGGTTATGTGTGACTGGCAACGGAATGTTGATCTTACATGTTTTTTTCCTTTGAAATGAAACTGCCTAGACAACCAGCTGGTTTCAGATGAGAAAAAATATAAATGGTTTACAGTATCCATAGTCATGGAGATGCATTCCTGATAGAGCGCACGGTTTAGTTTTCATCTGTGTGTCTCTATTGTTTGAAATTTAAGCATGCAGCTTAGTAGAATTTAAAGCAGATTGTTTGCACTGTAAGTTCTGTTTTGCGATTGCTAGTGATAGGAAAGATGGGTGCTAACGTCTTTACAAACAATTCCACGGGTGAGTGTCTTAAGGAGAAATGTGCATTAATGTCTTTAAAATGGGTCTTCAGGCCCTGCCCGCCTCAAGCTATAGACAGTCTGACTCCTGAACGTAAGGATAATAGACAAACGGATCAGCAGAAAGTCTGTTGCAGAACCCTCATAGCCCGAATTTCTAAACTCTGGAGGAAAATGACGTGTTCGAGGGGGGAATGTGGTAGGCCGTTTGGGAAGGCTGTACCTTTCTAGTGCCACAGGCACTGGGGAAAAGAAGAGGACAATGTGCTGCCGGGATTTAGGATAAAAGGGGGTTGGTCCTCTGAAACCTCGAGAGAAAAACCCCACGGGTGTATGGCTGAGTGGACTCTCTCCCTTCATTCGAATAAAGCTGTTGGACTCCTCTGTCTCCTTTGTGGACAGTGCCTTTTCATAGAGTGATTTTCCACACTCTTAGGGACAGGTTAACACACGCCTGAGATGGGCTAACTGAAAGTTCTTACTACATCCCTTGGGGTGGATTAAAATGAAGTAAGACTGAATGACCATTGTGTATACACATGACAGGTTTATTTCAGAACAGTTTGGTTACATTGGAAAGGAGGCACGTATCTGCTTTGGTTATTATTTATAAAAAAAAATTATATAAAAATATTGCTTAGGAAAATATACAAGGCAAAGAAAGAAAGGGTAAGAGTACAAAAGGGGAGGAAAGATATCACTACCTGTGGATCCAGCACCAAGCCTTGGTAGTTGCTATTTTGATGTCTCTTGATCAAAGTTGTGGTCACAATCTTTATCCCTTGGGGTTGGAGAAGTCCCCCCCAAAAAGATTCAATAGGTTAATTAATACATGTTCAGGTGGGAAGGCCCAAGTGCCTCCCCTGAGAGTGGAGTTTTACACTGTGAAATACTGTGGATCGTCTGAGGGCTTCAGGGGTCTTTGAAGATTTGTGGCCGTTTCTAAGATGTGACCACTGTTTCTCATGACTGCACAGGTTGAGCCAGTTGTGACTTACCTGAATGAATGAATACCTTCAGGCTTATGTATGAATGTCCCACACCTCCCTCAGGGGTTGGTTTTACACCTGAGTCTCATCAGGAGAGGACACTGGCATCATAAAAAGCATTACCCCACCTTGCGGGATCTGCTTCTTACTGGCCTTTTCCCTTATCTGGCTCAACAAAGAAGGTTGTTGATAAGCAAAGCTAGGTTTGTTGTGGTCATCCTCCGGTGGGTGAGTGTTCAGCTCCTCTGCACCTGAGCTGTTCTTAGGAGGATCAGCAGTTTCACCACACACCCCAAAATTCTTCTCCTCCCATTTGTTTAGGGGGTGCAAATCTGGCCTCAGCAAAGCACCTGTTGCTTTTGCAAATCTGATTAGGTCATTAACCTTTAACATTTCAGTTCTCATGCAGGCTTCAGGTTTCACGAACAATAGCAAGTCTCAGGACTTGTCAGGTTTTGTCTGAACATGCCTTTGCCTACATGGGTTTACTCAGCTGCAAACCAGTATCTTTTTTCTAGTTAAGGGGTGGCTACTACTTAGTTTCTCTTTGGCTTGTCCTTGTATAATTGTGTGGTATAACCATATTTCTTTCAGCAGATAGTAATAGCAAGTAGTTATTATGTGTATAATGATGCATTTGTGGCCCTCACAGAATGGGTGGTGCAGAGGAGCATCTTCATGGTGTAGCAGAGGCTTTGCAAGGGGGGGGCACAGGATGGGAATGTGGCAGCAGAGGGTGAAAAGAGGGTACTTGACATGTCCCCCTTACTGGGGACCCCAGTGCTGTAAAGAGGTCACCAGTGGCTGGTAAAGAAGTGCAGTTTGGGAGCTGGGCAAAACCAAAAGTGATGAAAGAGCAGGTCTCAAACAGGTGTAATACAGGGTGTATACGGTGCACAGTAAATGTGGATGTGGAATAGAGTTGCAGATGAATCAACTCAGAGCTTGTTAACTCAGCTGGGGGCCCTTGAAGTGGGGAGGAAGAAGACATCGACATCATACTCCTTCTGAGATCACCTCTAGCACCACTGTAAACTTCATGGTTCTCCTCAGACAGGAGGTGGGACACTGATGGGTGGCTCACTATGACACCCTCTCTCAGCTGAAGCCCACCGTCCTAGGCCTCAGAAAGGTGGCATACAGGGAAGCCTGGCAGCAGCAGGCAAAGATCTAGGTACTAGGAAATGTGCAATGACTGTGTATTTTTATGAAGATTTCTGTAGTAGTATTATTTTCCTCATTTTTTTCTCTGCCCATCAGAGCAGTGGCTCACCCACTGAAAGTCCTTCACTGGCAGAGAAAGGATGAATATTATACTGATAGTATATATTTCCTTTTAAAAATACTTCTTTGAGCTATACCTTTTAAATGGTTGTTTCAGAAAAACTGCAAAAAAACCAATCTGTAGGTTTATGTTGTAATACATTAATGAAACACTGTATTAACTGTATTATACATTCCTGAAGAAATCAGATCTCAATCCATATATCCATGGATTTGGATGGTCTGGGTGAAAGTAACTGGAAAAGAGTGGTGAGTGACACTAGATTGAAAAGCTCTTTCAACCACCAGCAGTCCATTAGTGACATTTCCCAGAAGTTCAGAGCTGGAGACTGTTTACCTGCCAAGCCTTAACAACATAAATCTGGATGGTTTATTCTGTGGGTTTCAAATAGAAATTGGGTTGGTACTGAAGCAGAATTCCACCAGTTTGTGATAGTACTAACTGGTCTCTTTTTTAAAAAAAAATTAAACTGGAATAGTCTAAGATTGTGTTCAGGTCTGTTTCATCTGCACAAGGGTATATTTATAACCCAGTACTTCCTGTCTGTTTCAACAGAATTCCTGTAAAACTATTGCTGTTTTAGAGTAAATAAACTTGGGAATTCCTTCGGGGAGTTTTTAACCCTCAGGAGTAATCAGCAATTTTAGTAGGGGTTTCATCCTAAAATTGTTTGCATACATCTAGCCAGGGATGCCTTTCTGTGGATTGTCTTAAAACTCATTGAAGCACTGCTGATCTTATCCTTCTCATTGCTTCTCCTTTTCTTTTTTCCCTTATGACTTCTGAATCAATATATTCTTAGCTTGACAATGGAAGTTACCATGAGACTGAACATTATTTGTTTTCTGGTGAACAAGAAGAGTGAGTTACTTCTCCAAAGGTTATGAAGAGGTATTGTGAATGTTTTCTTAAGCTTGCACATCAGAGATATGTTTGCTTTCTTTCCGGTTCTTCTAGTGCCCCGAAGAGTGGAGATGGTGTGAACAGAAAGGAACAGGTCATCCTAATTGCCTGTTAGTCAGTAGAGTCACCATTGTCTCACCTGTGAGCCTATCCTAAGAGAACCAGTTATTTTGACAAGAAGGTAAAATTCTGAGAGATTGTCTGATCTGCTGTTAGGTCCAGAGCATTTTGAATCTAGGCATCTGGAGGCTAATAGCTGGCTTTGTTGTGCTCTGACAGAATAGAGAGGGAGAGAGTAAATAGCTGTGGAAGGGTGACTACTTAAGCTGCCACTACAGTTTGTGAAATTACTGTGAAGGTAGGTCAAGTGGGCTCTTCACTTGAGTGGGCTCTTGGGATAATATGTCATCTTAGGGCTGATTCTTGCAAGTTCAGGGATACCATTAAGGCTGAGGGGCAGTGCCTGCTAGGTGAATAAAGTTATGTTGCAATTAGTAGTACTATGGGTACTGTCCTGCACATTAAACGTGATTAAGGTGCTCCTTTCTTTATCAGGATCTTCTGTGAAAAAGTGATGTGGGCCCATCATTAAATGATGGTAACAGAAATGCATTTATTTAATGAACTAGGGACTATTCTTTTTTCCCATGGATTGATAAGTGTGAGAAAAGTAGTGTGTGCTTGTAATATATACTACAAATATGATATACTGAAAATGTAAATTTTCTAAAAATTATTTTGCATGAGTAACCAACTTCTGTGTTTGCAAACTGCTGAGTGCTTTATTTCACAACCAAGAAATCCTTGCATGCATTTAAATGTAATCTAAAGAGGGAGAGAAACATAAAGCCATAGCACTCAGAGAGATTTTGACAAATTTATCTGAAGTGAACCACATATTTATCATTAAAAATTTCAGAGCTGTTGAAAGCAATGTATAAGTAAGTCTTTTTCTGGTCAATACAGATTTTTTTTTTTAAATTTTGAAACTAGAGGAGCAGATTTTAAACTGCTCAGATCTGTAGTTACTGTGGTCTGTTCTTCAAGGCCAGAATTCTGTAATTTCCGACGGGGGAATTGAATTTACTTCTGCTGAGCAGTTTGGTGTAATAAAGGCTTAAAAATAAAAACATACAGAGAAGGAAGTTCAGATATTGATCACTAAAATAAAGTAAAATTTGAAGGAAAATATATGTGGACAATGTGAGTAAATGTTACTTTTTAGCATGTATCTGACAACATACATATAGTGCATAGTGGGTGAGAGATCATAGGAAGCAGCATAGGCTGTGATGATTTCTGGTTAGCTAACACTGCTAACTAGATCAGGGAATCTTGAAGCATCTGATTTATACATGTGACTCGTTTCAGGTTAAACGGTACAAAACACTTGGCATTAGGAAGCATTTCTTTACTGAGGGAGTGGTCGAGTGCTAGAACAGGCTTCCTAGAGAGGTCGATGCCCCAAGCCTGGAAGTGTTAAAGAGGCATTTGGACAATGCCCTTTATAACATATTTTAGATAACATATTTTAGCTTTTGGTCAGCCCTGAGGTGGTTGGGCCATTGGACAGGATGATCCTTGTAGGCTCCTTCCAGCTGGAATATTGTATTCTAAAAAACTTCTTGAGCACTGGACTGTTATTTTGATAAATTTTTATGGAGTTTATGAAACTATGTGAAAAAAGTGATTCTGTGAGGCATAGCTAAATACATTTTAACTTTATCTTATTTACTGATCACTTTCTTTCTCACCCTTGGGAAACTGCTCTCATTATACAGAAAAAAAATTATCCCAGCATTTCCAGTGTTATTGCCATGGCTCCTATTCATTTTTTTCCCTTAGGCAAAAGGAAAAAAGCCCTTTCCCTTTTTTCCTTCTGTTGTAACTATTTTTGAAGGTCCACACCAGAATGGGAAGGTGCAGAATGAATTCCTGCAAGATCTGTGCTGGTAGAATAAAGCTTTCTGCACAGATGTTCCTAGACTTCGTTGCTATAGGTGTTTGACATGCATGTCTCTCAAGAAAAAAAGTTTTGCTTTCTTTTCCTCTCCCTCATAATCAAAACAAACAAAAAAAGAAATTCTTTTTGCATTGTTTATCTGAAAGGCTTAGTAGGCATAGAAAAAATATACTCACCATGTTCGGTTAAAATATAAGTCTCTTTCTCCTGATATTTGATTAGGAGAAAGAAAAAGAAGCTTCAGATATTTCTAGTTTCTGAGTTTGTGAGCCTTCCTGAGAGAGAACAGTTTACTACCAAAGAGAATGTTTTTCTCAGGAGGAAAGGAAAAAATGCACTCTGTATTACTCAGCATGTGCAGAAAGTGCCATTGAAAAAAAGAGTACCTAAAGTTCTAGAAATACATTCAGTCTACTTTCTATTTGGCATTACCATTTCTTGTAGTTGTGGATTGTCTTATGCATAGGTACTGTGTACTTTTCTTACATTTAAAGGAGTACTTTGATTGTTATCCCCCTGAAGTGAAAATGAACAAATGAAATTGAGCAGCGTATTGAGGTGTTAGGTGATTTGGTGGCCAAATCAGACTCTTTTTTCTTCTTTTTTTTGTGTTGTCACTTTTTCTTTAAAGTTCATTTTGAAATTGGCTGCATTGCTTGAACAGTTTTTAAAGGTCTTAAGTTGCTATTTTGGTTGGCTGTTTATGATTTGGACAATCTGGCATGCTGCAAACTTTGCTGAAGGCATTGTTTATTTGTAGGAAAGTGTGTGAAGGGTTGAATTGAGGGTGTTGCAAGTTGTACTAGTTCAAAACCACAAGTTCATTGCACAAACTGACCTGAATTATAAATTATTTAACAATGTTAAACTTGGGTGTCTTTACCCTTGCAAGCCTGTCAGGGATACTGCTTCTGTAGAAATGTTCTTAACTCATTAAAGATTCTTTATATTTAGATTCTTTAAGATTCTTGAAGGACCTATAGATCATCATCTACAGATTCTTACCTTCTTTTTATGCTGTTCCCATGGTGGCTGCTTTTTGCAGCTGCTGCAAGTATCAGGACAGACTAAGCTTTACAGTGCCAGGCCACTCTTTATGTTAGTATGTATATGGGAAAATAGAGGGGAAGAAAACTTAAAAAGGAACACAAGAAGAGTAGAAAATATCTAAAGAACTCAAAGCACCTTATCTCAGTATAAGCATGACTAAAATTCCTTAATTCTAATCTACAGTGACAAGCACTAACATACCAATTGTAAAGGTCACTGTATAGTCATCATGCACAGGAATTAAAATTGTTTGGAATTCTAATGGTAACTATGAGAGGCCTGTTCCAAAATCTAATGTACTATTTTTTGCGTATAACTCTATTTTTGAGGTTTTATTGGGATAATCCAATTCTAGTTACCAGGAATTAATGGTGCATCTAGGTATGTATAATTAAGGAGGAATAGGAGGCAATTTTCATTTTGGCAATTCTAATATTGCAGAGCTTGTTGTACTGTCTTTTAAAGCAGTTTGTAGTGATTGTTGTCAATTACTGACTTGGGTTCACTGATTTTTCTGTGTTTCTTAATACTTCTAGTTTATATTTGCATGATTTTCGTTAAGGTAGGATACAGTTTCACTGAGTATAATTGTATGCATAAAAATTACACTTCTGAATGGACTAGAGAAGTTCAGAAGAATTAGTGTGTGCAGAATTCAGGCGTATTCACAAGTACTAATATTAAAGCTAGCGCCTACTTTGGCTAAATTAAATAAAACAGATCTGTCCAATGTTCTTTTCAAGGTTTGTTTTTTTTTTTTTTTGTTCATATTGTTTGTTCACACATTGCAAATGTGAACTTGGCAATACCTAAATTTGGGATACGGTGTCTTTTCACTGCTGAAGTCTTAATTGGACCACTTAGAACACCTGTATTAACGAAGTATTGATACATTTTTCAGCACAGTTCAGTAGCACAAAAATTACGTGATTTAGATCTGAATGAGAGTAGTTAATGGTGACCCTTGAAGAGGCTCTACTAGTTATTAAAAACAATCACCTATAAGAGATGTAAACTGGTTATTTAATCCTTCCTTTTGCTTTGGGGTAGGAGCAAAGACCTTACTAGAAATTGTAGCTATCTGACGTATTCTTGAAGGCAATGGAGATTTCACATCATGTCTCCCACCTTTAACAGTGAAAGATGGTAAAACAATGGAATAAAGTTCAGCTTCTGTGCCTGCAGTGCAGAAGATTCAATTTATGGTTAAATCTGTTCCTGCTTGCTCTGTCTACATCAAGGTCAGCTGCAATTTGTAGCAGTATTTCCCTCATAGATACAGTCTATATACTTCCGATTATTTCTGTTTTCACTGAACTCCAGTGGCTCCATATCTGTCTTAGATTGCCAGAAATCAGAGTGTCCAAAACATTATTGCTTGAATTGAGTGTTTATCAGTGTTATGAAGACCAGACAATTAGTCTAAAGTGGCATTATTTTTTTTTGTGTTCCAGTATGCTTTTTTTCCCAAAGGTACAAGACTCCTGACTTACATTCAATTTGTGGTCAACTGTGATGTCTAGGGCTATTTTTGATGTAACTGCTGTATATCCAGCTCCATGTAGCTATGTTACATTTTTGCTGTTAATTCTAATACCTGTCAAAGTTTATTAGCTCTTTCTTGTCCTTTTTCAATGGCATCCTGCTTTCAAAACATTTTTCTAGTCTGTCAAGGCAATTTTAAAAATTTATTTATTTAAATTTTTTTTGAATGATGAAATGTTGGTAGCTATTCTGAGAATGGTTTCTGGTCAGTCCTGATTCTTGAGAATTGTTAATTTAAGTCCGTTCATCTGTGTATGATTCTCAGCTGCTGAAGTGTGGTTATGATATTGGGACTGCATTCCATAACAAAATTAATATTTATTCCTATATGTGTTCTGTGTATGGATTAGTTCTCTTTACCTAACTTGTCCATGACAGATTCTTAGAGATACTTCCTGATGGCTCTGTAATCTCATAGCCATTCTTTTAAGTAAAGTCTAAGGTTTTTGGGTTGAACTGGCAAGTTAGTATCTTGTAGACCTTTGTGATTTAAAGGTATTTCTCTTCCTGATGCCTGTTACAGGTATATATCATGTGCATGTGGTTGTTTTTTGATGCATGGTATTGTAGTATATGAGCCACAGTTTGCTCAAATCAAAAATGAATAATAAAATGAAATATAAGCTGACTACAGTGTTGGTGCTGACTAAGTCTTGTGTATTAGGAGGGGAGAAGACTAATTTGACTCCTGATTAAAAATGTTAAAAACATATGCGCATTGGTATCTGATTTGAGTCTTTTACAATTTTTTTGGTACCTATTATTTTTATCTCTTCTTTTTTTTATAGAAATCTTTTGGACAGAGATACATTTTCTAAATCTGATCCAAGTGAGTATATAGTATTTCGTTGTTTCTTCTTCTTATGTATTCTAAATGTGCAAACACTGGGATAAAATTAGGTGGGTGGTTTTCTTCAGTGTCAGTTAGGTTTACATTGTCTTTCTGACAATTACTTAGAATAATTAAGTTATACTTGAAGAAGTTACACTTATAATTAATGCTATGAGAACTGGAATTTTAAAGGCTGCTTTTAATACTGCTTTCCTGAGCTAAATAGTCCCTCATTTAGTATTTAACTAAAGTTCCCTAAAATTAATAAATTCTGGAAATCTGGGTTGCTGTTTCTTTTTTAGTATCTGTTGTTTTAGATCTTTATCAAAGCTATTAGGCAAAATACTAAATAAATTAGAAGCATTTGTTGCTGCTACTACATACTGTCCAATAATTAGAGTCAAATGCTGAAAAATAAAATGAAGTTAATCTCTGGTAAACACTATGTTTCCTGATCAAAAATAGTATAATGGTTTTTGCATTAATCTTTTCAGAATTGTCAGCTAGTGACACTCACTTTCCTCATAAACTGTATTATGACTGGATACCCCCAAACTCTCATGTCTATGAATTTATGATGGGACTTTTGATGTAAAATCCATTACTATCTTCCTGTATTGGATGCTTTCTGAAAGCTTGAATCGAGGAACCGAGACGACAAAAAATTTCCTTTCTGTTCTGATAATGTTACTCAAACGAGTTTTGTGCTGTTAATAGACTGGTCCTTAGGTTGTGGTGTCATCTTGTCTCCCCTACAACTCTCCACTTGCTTTTATCCATAAGTTCAATTTCTTTCTTTAAGCCTGGGCTTTTCTTCCTTAGGATACCACATATTGTGCTTATTGCCATAGGAAATAACCCAAGACACATATACTTGGATCAAGTCTCTGGACATGCAACCATGTCCTGATATTTGAATACTGAGTCATGTAGCAGTATGAAACATTTGAGTAGTTTTGTTAGAGTATATGTTTCCGTTCTGCATCAAAAATTTTTTGAGAGAGATTCCACAATACACTTTTGAAGGGAAAAGCTGCTACTTTCTATGGAAAAGCTACAAGAAGTTAGCAGTACCTTTGACGTTTCTAACCTGTAAAGCTTTTTTATAAAAATCCAAAACAATCCCAGGAGACATAGGCAATACCATGCCTCTGGTGTAGGGAGATCACACTGAAACAAAACTGAGTGTTTTGCATACTAATAAAAAAATTTAGTTGGATTAAAAAATAGTAAAAGTTGGTTGGGGGTTGGATTGGATGATCTTCAAAGGTACCTAACAATTCTGTGATTCTGTTAAAAAAGATCCTCAGTTAAACTGTTTTGAAGAATGCTCAGTGACCTATTGCCCATAATGAATTCAGAGATCTCTCATATTGGCAAAAGTGATATGGTGTCTATAGTTCTTAAGCTCAAATGTTATTAAAGACAAGTGCTTCAAGTTTTTATCAGATAAGGCACTGTATTAGGCATAAATTGCAGGGTTTGAGTGGCAGGGGAGTGCAGTGTGACCTGTGTGGGAGAAGGCCATGAACCACCCTGTGACAGTCACAGCTGGTTCCAGTCAGCTCTGGAAACCATGTGAGTAGCACTCGCCAGCCAGAGGAGCACACAGTGCCCCACTCAAACAGATCTCAGTAAAAATGTGTCAGCAGGTGTGAGCTAGAGACAGAGCTGCTGAAGATACTGCCAGAGCCCCATGTGTGCAGATACACTGCTGGAGATGCCTTCTTGAGAGGAGATGCTCCACGCAAAGGGCACTACCTCCAAAGGCTCTGGAGCCTGTGCACAGCCCAAGAACGTGCAGGTGGGCGAACCAAAGTGACCCTGGCTGGTGGGTGACCCCTTCTGAAAAAAACGTGGAAACAAAATGGCAGGAAAAACTAAAGAAATCTTCATATCTATTTCAAAATGTTTCTGAGAAGTAAACTGGTGGTGTTTTTTAATGGATTCAGAGTATATGGAAATATTTTAAAAGTATCATGAACTTACTTATCAGTTTGTGACATACTATTTTTTCAATTAATATACATAGCTTATTTAAAGCACTCAAATTGGTGGTGTGCTTTAGAGGTCTGGTCTCCAGTTGTGAGTACTCAGTTATGCTGCCAATCAGGCTTGTCTGTCACAGGTTAGCAGTATAAAACAATGGAGCATAGTAATACGTCCTTTGTGAAGAGAGAAGGGGGAAGACTGTTTGCTCTGGAAGTACTCATACTGTATTTCCACTCTAGAAATTACTTGTCAGAGCAGCTTTGATTTTGGGTACTCTCCAAACATTGTACATCCAGATTTAGTACTCTGCAGCGTTTTTAATAGCCAGTTTAGTTTGTTGGCTTGTACTGTCCTTTAGTTGGGCACAGAGGTATGGCCCTACTGTAAAAGGAGTGAGTAGTGTAAAAGGTTCTTGTTCTTCTGTATTTGGAGGGACAACAGAACAGCTTTCCTCCATGTCTATTCACTTGGATGAAGGCCATTCTTAGGCTGCTCTGTATACAGTAAGTTTATTCTGTAGCTAAAAAGGTGCTAAAATCAGCATCCTGCCACTGTCACAAAATCCACTTTTACAGCCACTGAATTTGCAACTAGATCTCATACAAGATAGAACCATGTAAAGTCATTCTGTAGGCTGGGGTCTCATTACTTCTGGCTAGGCCAGTTCTAATATTCTTTTCATACTCCAATGCATTTATCTAAGGATGATACTGGTAGTGAAAATCCAATTCTATTTTCTTGGTCTTTTTCTTTTTTTTATGTGTCTTGGAGGGACACACATGAATGTAGCTGACTTTCATATCAATATAAGTAGCCTTCTCCTGAAATTAAAAAGGAATTTGTGATTTTCGTGGTTCTTTTAGGAGATATGCTTGGCTTTCTTTTTTTTTTTTTTTTTAATACTGTAATTGCTACTCTGTATTCCAATTCTGACCACTTCCCTGCAATCTAGGCTATTCATGCCAAAAGGAATCTGTCACTTTACCTCCCCAGAGGCAAATGACAGAAATAACTGTAGAGTAGAGATAGTAGTAGATATAGATGGGACAGGCTTGGGCAACCATTGTTCATGAAGTACTTTAAACGATACTGAAGCCTCTTACTGACAGTGCTTTCTGCTCAGTGGAGTCAAAGCAAGTCATATATACTGAGTTGCTGTAGCATTTGGAGCATCCTGCTCTCCCCCTTTGGAGACCATGTTTTTCTAGGAATATATTTTTTTTAATCTATGGCTTTTTTTTTTTTTTTTTTGCCTTTTTTTTTTTTTTCTTGTAGGAAGCTGAGCTAAACCAGTGCTTCCTTGATAAGGCAGGGATAAGACCTGCTGAGGAGATACTGATTAATGATTTTGGCATGTTTTTTCTGTTTAATGACGGGCAGAATTGTTTTCTTCCCCTGCTCTGACAACTCAAGCTGAGCCCTGCAGAGCTGTGCTGACAGCAGCACAGTTGAATGAAATGTCCTCCTGTGGAACCCTGTAGCTCCTGAGTATTGATCATTAAAAGAGTCCAGGATGAATGACTGAAGACATAAAAACTCTTCCCTGGGGAATCTCCCCATGGAGAACAGTAACAATAAGAAGAATCTCCTGGCAGTTGGGACAAAGGAACCTTAGGGCACCTCTGCCTGGAAGGTATGAAAGGTGTTAGTGAAGAGTATTGGAGAGCCCTGCAAGAGCTGATACCATGAAAAGATTTAGGTAGCATGGGGAAAAGGTCAATTTCATTGTGGGTAAGTCTTCAGTGAAATGGAATAGATGTGTTGTTGTGTTCGGGACAACTGAGATGGGCAATGTTGATGTAACAGTAGTTGCCAGACTAAAGGATAGCATACGTGCCTTGAAAGGGAAGGGACTAGAACAGGTAAGGGAGGCTCAGTCTATCTGGGAAAATAGGAAGGTGCAGGCTATAATAATAATATTTTGGGAACTGTATCTACAACAGAGTAATAAGTGTTGACATTTCCACCTTCTTCTTCATTGCAAGATTTAATTAAATTTACCTTGAATATGACATTGTGGTATCAGTGTCCAGAGTTAAAAAATACTAAATATTAACATTCCTGACTATAGATGTAGCTGTATCTTCTCTTGGAATAACTCATATGGCAAAGCCTTCCAAAAGGGTTTCTCAGTTACTCTTCATGAGTGTGCTGCTGTGAACTTTCTCCTTGCTCCCTCAGTTTTTGAGATTATGAGAGAAAAAGTATTTTTCAGCTCTGTCTTAGGATGTGGTTGTGTTTTATGATGGCTTTTGAAATATTATTTATCCCCTTTTATTCCTTCTTCTCCCTCATGACAATGCTGTTAACTGTCTTCTGCTAAAAAATGGGTTGTTTTATGAAGCCTTTAATATCTGGTTTGAGCATTTCAAGTACTTTAGATCAACTTTACCATATTTATCTGCATTTCTCCAGTTGGATATGCATTTGACAAAGTTTTTGAGTGATTATTGCAATTAGTATATCAGGATCCTTACAGAAGTCTCTACAGGAGCAGAGACCATTTGAGATAGCGAATCTTAACATTGATGGAGACCAGTATTATGGTTGGTTTCCTGAAGTTTATGGGGTGCATTTTAGAGGAAAGATAGAAAATTTTAATAATTGTTCTAATTTATCAGAAAGACTGGAATATATGTCTTTTCTATAGCTTTCATTAGGGCTGACTTTTTGAAATGTCAGTTTGAGATGCACACATGTATTTATCCTTGTCAGACTTGCACCTTTTACTTATAATAAAATGTTGTATGAGGTGATTGCTTATTTGTCTATATTTTTATTATATTTAAAATATCAGCCACATCTGCAGCCTAGAGGGAGAGACCTTATTGCAGTCTACAGCTTACACTGATCTCTTCTCTGTGGTGACCAGTGACAGGACCCGAGGGAATGGCCCGAAGTTGTGTCAGAGGAGGTTCGATATTAGAAAAAAGGTTTTTCCTCAGAGGATGGTCAGGCACTGGAACAAGGCAGTAGTCACAGCACCAGCCTGACAAAGTTCTTAGAAGTGTTTGGGCAATGCTCTCAGGCACATGGGGTGACTCTTGGGGTGTCCTGTGCTGGGCCAGGAGCTTAACTTTGATGATCCTGATGGATCCCTTCCAGCTGGGTCCCTTCCAGCTCAGGATATTCTATGATTCTACAATTCTGGATGGGTAGCCAGAAGTTCAGTAACCCACAGAACTTTAGCTGATTTCATAGTTTCTATTTTATTCTGTTTTCTCACATCTTCCCATTTCACTTCATTCTTTATTTAATACACTCCAGCAGCCTGCTCCAGAGTGTGTTGTGAAAATAGGCTTTTTGGTTTGGATTCACTCTACTATAAACAGTAACCAAAGGTAGGCACATGATTGCCAAGTGTTTATTTAGAGTAAATGGAGAAAGACAGACATCTTCTAAAAATATTTTTAATTTTTTTTTGTAAAAGCTTTTTTATCTACAAGACATCTTACTTAAAAAAATAAAAGTGTTAACTTTTTGCTTCTATGTGAGCTAAAATATTGAAATGGGATTTTTCTGTTTCTCCTCTTACTTGCTATTGCCTAAGGGGATTTTTTTTTTTTGGTGTGGAGCAAATGCATTTCAAGTAAGAGGAAAATGTAGTTAGAAGGTTGACTTCATTTCTGCTTTCACCTATTGATTCTGACTTCACTGAGAACAAAATCAAACCTCTACCTTTGTTGTTTAAGGCTGCAACCTAAAATAATATTTTACCTTCTTTTGAAAAATAATGATTAGTACAGGAAAATAATTTGTTGAGGAAAAAAAATGTTGAAATATCTGTATTTCTGTTGTTTAGAAAGGGTCTGAAGAGGAGTTTCAGGTAAAAATTGCTTTATCATAGTTACCTGCAACTAGTTCAAGACTGTAGAAAATAAGGTTTGTAGTGCTCCTTCAGTGCAAATTATCTGTACTTAAAACAGTGTTTAAAAGATCTGATTATAATCACTGCACCCTGTCACCAGTCCTTATGATGAAAGCTACAGCTTAATGTGTAGTGAATGCTGTACTGGAAATAGAGATCGGAGTGACACCTGTGGGATTGTTCTGCTTGGTCTTTCAAAATCAGGTTAGATCAACAAATTTAATTGATCCTGGTTTTTATCAGGCTTTAGGTTAAAAAAATAAAAGTATGCATATGCGAGGTGCTTAAGTATATATAAATAATTTGAAGTAAAATTAAGAAAGAAAACCTGGGAGTCTTTTTTTTCACCCTTTTTCTGGTTCTGTTTCTCCTTGTTTCTTTTCAGTAGGGTCCTCATTTTTTTACTTTAATTTTCTTCTCTCTTGAAGGAAGCATATTTTACACTAATTGTGCATTAGATCATCAAGAATAGCCTTCTTAAGGAAGACCCGCTTTTATCCAATTTTGCCTTTAAAGATTGTCAGGTGCTTTGCTGGAGGTCAGGCGTTAAGTGCTGCCTCCCATTTTAGAAGCACTCCATTTATTAGCTGATTTCTGCAGCAAGTACACCACATGGTCTCCAGTCTGGTTAGGCTTGCTGACAGTTGAGGGAAAACATTACTATTTAATTGTCCTAGTTACTAATTTCCACAGCACAAGAGACTACGAAGTTCATTCACTTGATTTAAGGATATGTTAAAGTTTGAAAATAACAAAACTTTTCTTTTTCTTTTCACAGTCTGTGTTTTGTACACACAAGCAATTGGAAACAAAGAATGGAGAGAGGTAAGATGCATATTCATATGTAAAAAACTTTTTTGGTATATTTAAGGCTGGTCATTTGTCCTAGCAGAAGAGGGCATGTCATAACCTCTTGAATACCATGCCGGGCTTATGGGGGTCCTATGTACTAGCAAACTCTTAAAATATAGTCACATTGATCTCAATTTCCATATCTGTATCACACATTTCCATCGAAAAAAGAAATCAAAATAGAGAAAATACATGAATGTCCCATTTAACAGGCTCCCTCAGATAAGTGAAACCAGACTTGGCTGTCAATTTGGGTAAGGTGTGTGGCTCTCAAGAGAGGAAGACATTCAAACAGGACTGAGCTGTGTTGATGGTCAGTGTCAGCAAAACTAGCCTGTAGTTTTGGTAAAGATCTACCTTTGCTGTGTAGTGTTTCAGAGAAGTTAGATGCTGCTGAATAGAGTGTACACTATTGCAGGCAACAAGGGAGGGAGGTTGTTATGCATTGGTTGGACTTTATTGTCTTATCTGTGAGTGTAAACACTGTGGAGAGATATGTCTTAAGGAACTAAATCAAGTACCCTAGAATTGGATACCAACATTTATAGCCTGAAACTCTGTCCCAGTACTTAGTCATATATTTTTTCTCCTCTAATGTTACTTTTTGAAAGAAATTATAGCATTGGGCATCTTTCTACTGATAAAATACACTATTCACCTGCCTTCAGAGAGGATTGGTGGAACTGTTCTTCAGTACAGGCGCATCACTGTGTGGCCATGGACTTTAAGAATAGAGCCAAGAGTGGAATGTACTATCTTAGTACTTTTCCCTGTAAAAGAGAGGAGGTCTGATATTGTTGTTTTCAGAACTGATATTTTATGTGATTATACTGTGTAAAGTTTCCAGTAGGTAAAGTCCCTGGGAGGGGAGGTACCAGGGACACAGAAAGCAGACCTCTTCTCTTATATTTGGTGTGCTTGCCAGTTGGTCAGAGAATTGTATTTTCTGCTTTGCTGAAACATGATGAATGTGAGATTCAGTCTTGTCAAGAAGAGAGAATGGGATTTGTCTCACGCTTGGGGAAAACTCATATAACTCTGCAATACATGGAACAGTGTACCTATTTAATTTGCAGTTTTTATCTAAATTGCTGCTCTGTTCTTAAGTGGTACTAGACATCCTCTCAGTATACCTGCTGGATCACATTCCTCTGATGATTTGTGTGAAGAAATGTCAGTTTAGGGAGTCATAATGGGAATTCCCTAGTCATAGTTAAATTAGGAGATGTAGTGGGCATACACAGGGTTCTAAATGTCTGGATAGCAAACTGTGAAAACAGCAGATTCTGTTGTACAGAATCTTGTACAGGTGCCTGGGTGGCTTGGTACTGTTTGGTCATCAAGCTTAGATCATCATTCAAGCATTTGGGTCCTCTTCTGGTCCAAGGTTAAGATGATTTTGTCAAAATTTTGGCTTTTATTAGTGTCTAAGGTTCATATGTAGTGTTGTGTAATTTTCATACTTCTCTTGTGTAGCTGTTAAAACAATTACTACCATTTTTAATATTATAATTGCCCTGATGGTTATTATTATAATATAATCTTACCTAGAAGTACATATAGTTAAAGAGAAAGTTTAGGAACTACAGACTTTAAAACAGACTTTTGACATTTCAGTTGCTAGAAAATCTGAGTTTTTTGTTTTAAATCATAATTATCTCCATCTTGTCTATCAGGAGGCTCAGGTATAAGTATTTGCAGCTCAGTTTTCTGTTTACAGTTAGTGGAAAAAAATGACATCCTGAGGGCAGTTCACCAGACCTGATTTAGATATCTACATTAGATCAGATGATTCATGCTATATAAATGCCTCCAAGAGATGACCAAAAGGCTAAACTTTTGACTCTGTCAGATGTAGAGTTCAGTGAGTAGAATCCTTTCCTAGTATCTGTTACATCAGTCAAAATTTAGAGGTTGGCATTGTGGAGGGGCTTAGTCAGGATTGTGTTTTTTATGTTCTGGTGTATCATATTTATACCAGCAGTAAAAAAATTAAGGTGTTAGGTAGAAGATTAATATCTTTAAACAGTTACATTGATTCTGTTACTTGCCCAAGTAGTGGTTCTGAAGATTTTTGCTTCTTGCCCATGTTGAAATTTCAGCTTTACTCAATTGCTAGTGGGGAAAGTAGGCCATGTGGAGGACGAATTAACCAGTAGCTATGTTATTAGTCATAAGTTACTGGATTATAGAAGTAATATCTTCTGCTTAAAAGAGCTATAGGTAATTTGGAAAACGTATTTCAAAAGGTGCTTAATTTAGCTGAAAAGCGTACACTGGTGTGTTTTAGAGAACTGCATTTTAGTGTCACAAGTAAGGTAATTTCTATTAGTAATTCATCAGTTAAGTAATTAGTTATAGTAGTTTAATCATAGAACCATTTAAGTAGGAAAAAGCCTTTAAGAGTCCAAACATATGTGAAGGAATCATTTGTGTAGCCCATGTAAAAAAGTAAACAGACAAAAAAACCTGAGGCCTCAACTAAAACCCAAACCAGTAATTTAAAATAATTTAAAGAAAAGTTAGTAGTGCTACTGAATTCAGTCTCTTGAGTTTTGTAACCCTCTGAGTATAATTGGTGAGAGATCAAGGTGACAGTGTAAAGGCATTCAGTTAGGCCTTTTCTGGTCTCCGTATGATTTGATCATCAGCACATTGCATATTTATCTTTGGTTACTGATACACTTCTCTAATGCATTGTAAATCAAGTCTGACAGATTTCCCAAGGGTAACGTGGTTGTAGTGTAAAATGAAATATTGTTTATTGAAAAAAATGCAGAATTGAAGAGATGAAAAGTACTTTAATATTTAGGATATTTTATTATTTTAAAAAATTAAAACTGACACTTAGCTGCCATTTTATAACTTCTTTTTCTCTTGAAGTAACTTTTCCTTTGGATTCATACATAATTCTATTTCTAATGGAGATATAAAAGTTAAACCCATGATATATGAAATATGACAATCATGGAATAATTTAAGAGAAAGGGACCTGAGTGTTATCTAACTTCCTAGTCATCTGCTGTCTCTGGTTCATCCTCCTGATCCATGAAAAGCCATCTCCAAAGTCAGGCCAGGTTGCTCTGGGCCTTCCCCAGCTAAGGTCTGAATTTTTTAAAAATGAAAATATTTGCAGCTTGACAGGGGCTGAGGAACCTCCTATAAACATCAAGAAGGAAAAGGCATTTTGCCAAAAGCTTAGAGAGAGGAGCAATGAAGAGAAAGCTGAACTGAGGTAAAATAGGAGATAGACAGTGGAAAAAATTATATGTTTGCAATGGAAGGACTGTGTTTCCTCATATTTAAAGTTGTCTAAAATAAACAATATATGCAAGCTTTTGGCTGCTGTTGTGTTTGGTTGGGGTTTTTTTTTTGGTGTGCTTTTTTTCAGGAAACAGTGGATTTTTTTACTGATTCAAATGTTTGTGGGTTTTTATTGGCTTTGGGAGCTGGTGTTGATGAAGTTTAGGTCATACAATAAAAGGTATGTACCACTATATTTAAATATGAAGTCTGCTGCCACTCTGTCTTCATTCACAGGTAACTGATCTATTTATGTGAACACAGTCATTTTCTTTCGTGGCATCTGTTTAAGTTTTTACAGGTTGTCATATATCTCACATATTCCTGGTATTGGCAGTCTAATTATACTTCCTTATAGCATACACTTTTCTTTTACAGTTTGGAAGAACAGAAGTAATTGATAATACTTTAAATCCAGATTTTGTAAGGAAATTTATAATGGACTACTTCTTTGAAGAAAGAGAGAATCTGCGCTTTGATTTGTAAGTTAACAACTTTGACTCTAATGCAGCCTCTGTAAGCATGTCAAGTTTTGTCCTGCATAAAATTAACTTGAAGTGAGATGGTATCTATTGACATAGGATAAGTTAATGTAATAAACATGATTGATTTAGCATTGCTTCCTCAGAAATAAATGTGTAACATAATAATGACTGAGTTTTAAGAAATTGGCAGATGTTAACTAGTCAGAAGTACAATTATGCTTACAATTATTACTTTCAGAAAATAGAAAGGAAAACATGTCAAAACGTTAAAATATTCTTGCAGCATAGCCAGTAAAACAGGTGCAGATATACTGTCCAGAAATAAAATAATGTACAAGTAGTACAGAGCCCAAATTTTCTTTATGATGCATCTAATTATACTAAATTTTAAGATTTTAAAACAACAGCAATTGTTCTAGAAGTAGATGGCTTTTGACATTATTCCAGATGTGCTCATTTCATTCCGCTGGTGGAATTGTTTTGACTTTCACTTTATTCTTTGGAAAATAGAATTGAGAGTCCAGTCACCACTGCATATTGTCTCCTATATTTCAGTCCTTTCTAATTATTTCAGTCTTTCTGATAATCAATGTTGTCTTGTTTTTTTTCTTTAATTTTCCTCCTCTTTTTTTTTATTAGCAGTCATTTCTTAATCTTGCCCTAGGAGAGAGTGTGAATAACCCTCATAGAGAGATAATTAAGTTTTTGCTGCAGTTTTGCATCACACTATACATTGTGACAACGAATTCTCTTTGTATGTCCTTTTTAAATTGAAGAACCCTTTTCCTATTTCTTTTCACTTCCTCTGTAAGATGTACTAGACCACCTGTTTCAAGGAATGAAAGGAAATACTTAAAGCCCGGAAGATTACAGGGTGCTTTGAGGTGGCTAGGTACAAATTCTTCAACTTTCACAATGGAAGCCTGATGCAGGCTTTATTTGTAGTTTTAAAAGTTGTGTTTAATGTCATTCAATCTGTGGAGTATAACTATTGTGGGTTATTTAAAATAAGTTTTAAGTCAAAACTAAGCAATTTGTGAAATAAAGGATTCTTCTCCAAATATAAAGCATTGCTGAAATAGCCACACAGTGGGAGCTGTGTGGAAATCTGTATCTGTTTGACTCCTGCTTCTCATAGGATGCGTGTAGGTTATGGGGAGGGGGCAGTACAATAGAAATGAAAAGTGATAGAAATGAACTGAAAAAGAGAAAGCCAAGCTCAGTCTGCAGAAAGAAAAGGGAGACTGTAAAGACCTTCTGGATAAGTGCTATCTGGAAAGAGCTTGGACCTGGAAGGGAAAACACAGTCTCCTGTTTAATTCTTTATGTAGTCAAGAGAAATGGTCTGTGAAAAGCTGTAAATATCACACATTCTCTGTACTTATCAGAAAGACCTGACTGCTTTCTGCTGCTGTCCTGGGTTACCTGGACACAAGTCTGTTCTGAACTCAAGGCTGAGTAGCTGTTGCTGTCTTTGCCTGCAAGTGAACAAATAGCCATATTGTGTGAAGTTACTGTGGAGTCCTTAACAATGATTGATGAAAAATTAAATATCTTAGAACTCTGAGTTAGAAAGTGGATCTTGTATAGCCACTCATGGAATAAATCCCAATTCTGAAACTTTAGAAAGCTTCCTGTATTCAGTTTTTTGGAAAAAATGTGCACTGCTGTTGGCCAAAGTGTTATTTTTTCAAAGAAATTCCTTATATGATTCATATATTTTGCAGGGGGGAAAAAATCAAGTGGCAAGTATATCTCTGATATTTGGTGCTTAAATAAATGAACATGATCCCCCCTAAAATGTACAGGCACCAATGTCTCAGGCCCCTTTCTGCTCGCAGCTGGTACTTAATCAGTGATTTTGCCAGTGGAGTCATTCTTTGTTTTACTTCTGTAGCTATACCTCAGGTCAAATTATAAGTTGTGTTTTTCTGTTCAATTTCACCAAACAGTTTGCTTTTAATTGGAGGTTTGAACTCATGTTAATGGTATTTATAGGAATTTCTTTTCTTTATAAATATGTTTCTTAAGCTTTGACTTTACTGTGCCACATCCAGCTATGTTATGGTATTCCTGTCATCCTGACTTGTGATCTGGTCCATGATGCATCCCAGCAAGCAGTTGTGGCAGCACAACCAAAGGGATAGCATTCCATGCAGTGGGAGCAGAAACATGCAGGGAAGCCTGAGATGGGCAGTAACATAACAGATAAAAAACGTTTCCAGTTTAGTTATTACTGGTATTGAATCTGAATGGATTATTTGACAAAAATATTACTTGGATTATCTGATAAAGGTGGAAGACTATTAAAGTATAGAGATTAGTAATCCTGTAGGCATTTCTTACATTTTTTTTCAAACTCTCTTAAATTCAGACAGTAATTTTTTTGAACTCTTGGCTTGATTATGGAAGGGAAACTATGACATTTTCTAGCTGGAGGAGGACCAAGATTATGATAAACTCATAAGAACAAGTCAAACTCTTGCTAAAAGAAGTTTATTGTCAGTTAGTTCTACTTGCCTATTCAAATGACTGAAAAATTACCTAAGAAAACAATTTCCAACTTAGTTTATTTTCTAAGGTTAATTTTTAACTTTTGGTCTGCTTTTTGTCATCTTTCGTTGTTCAAACAGGAATGTCAGAAGAGTTTCTCTTTAAAGCATGCACTTTATTGAAAATTATTTAATTTCAAATAACTAGTGAACCATAGTGCTATAATATGTGATGACTCAATTTGTCTTCCTTACTGGGAGACTTCCATTCATGAATCTGTTTGTGTAAATTTCACGTGTGGCAATAGGTGAAAGAATTGTTTGACTTTTATTTCTTTACATAATCATCCTCAGATATGTCATCTGGCAACTCTGATATAAATTTTCTTTTTTTTTTTTTTCCTAAGCTATGATGTTGACTCAAAGAGTCCTAACCTGTCAAAACATGTAAGTTCTTCCTCACTATTATAATTTCTTGTGCTAAAATGCATACAGTTCTTAAGTATGTTTATTTTCTTTGGACTGTAAGTAATATCAGCTACATAGAGACACATATAGTGATTGTGCTATGAGTGAAAACACATAATGCCAGTGAGTATAATTTTAATGGGACATTCTCTTGCAAAGGGCATATTTGAGTATGCATGTATACTTTCTCAGATATGTAATACGCTGCAATTTGTTGATGTGTTTTTGGGTCCTAAAATTGAAGCATGTTTTGATTGTGTCTCAGTGTTGGAAGAAACATTTTTATACTCATGTTGTCTTGAAGTGGGAGTGATGAAATAGTAACTTTAAAATTTAGAGATGCAAGAGTAGAATTCAGAGTCTTCTCAGTGAATTTTTTTAAAAATAAATTTTTATTTTTGAAAAAAGGAAGGCTTTGGTAAGAGAACCTTTGAGAACCTGGAGCAAAGGAAAAGAGGATAGTAGAATGAATGCTGTGTGTGTGCTTCACAGTGAAAAGATGAGGCTTTTAGCCATTGATCTCCAAATGCATCCTTCCTGTGGTGATTGTGTAGTGCCTTAGAATTACATCTGTGAATGTAACCTACTGTTATATCAAATAGGTGGTAGTAAGTCTGTTTATGATTCATTATTACATAGTTATTACTAAGATGTGGTGTTTAGCAGAATCTGTTCTTCAGTAGGGAACAGCTCAGATAAATTGGAAACCAAATTTCATTGTGTGAAATACCAATTCTGAGGTTTTATGGTTTTGCTTTTCAGGATTTTTTGGGACAGATGTTTTGTACACTGGGAGAAATAGTGGGATCACAGGGGAGCAGACTGGAAAAATCAATTGTGTAAGTATTCTGGGATGTTGGATGAACACGTACTGCTGCATGAGGCCGGAGTTGTGGAGCTTTTTTGCTGTGAGATGACTTGACATACAGAATTGACAGATACAACTTTTAAGAGAGTAAACAGTTACATGCAATAGAAATCTTTCTTTATATAGGCTATGATAACTTAGGTTTCATTTTGGACAATTAGCAAAGGAATTGACTAACCCAAAATTTTTGTCAACCTATTTACATCTTGCATTAGAAACAGCTTGAGTGTATTAATCTAAAAAATGTTTTTGTTTCAGTTTGCAAATTAGCCCATCATAAAACTTCTTTTACCTTTTGTTCATGCATTTGAGTTCCTGTAAAAACCTTTACAAACACACAGTGAAGAATCAGATGACCAGATTATCAGATTTCTAATGCAATGACACAAAATTATTAACATCAACAAATATTGTGGTTATTTTAGACAACAGTGTTCAGATTCTCCCCTTAGTCCCATTCTGGATATTAAACTTTCAAAAACATGTCTAGGAAATAACCTTGAGGACCAATACAGTAAGTGTCATAATAGAAAAGTTGTGTTAGGTTATGTGATTACAAAGTTTGTCTGCAAACAAACAAGAAGAGAGTCCCAGTGGTAGGTGGGGGAGCCCAGGTACCTTGCCCTGGCTACTTTCAGACCCATCCCAGCAGAGTCATCAGCTTGTGGAAACCCATCTCCACACAATCAAAGAATCACAGAGGTATAAGGCACAGGCAGGGGAACTCCAGTGTCACAATTAAGGAAACAATCTCTGCCCAGCTCCAGGGCTGTCCAAGGAGAACCAGAGCCCCAGCACTGTGGGATGGCAACATGCAGTCACTGCTTGTTCTGTTTTTAGTTCTTGATGGCTGCACAGTTTGAGCACAGAAATACTGTCTTGTCAATTGGGACAGGAGGTTGGCTCTGTTTTGTTTACTTCTACTAAAACAATAGCTCACAGACTTTTTACTGTCTAGGTCTAGCTCATGCTAGCTGTCACAGCAAATTGCACTGTCACAGCTCCATGGACTGGGTTGACTGATTGTCAGTTGATTCTACTGGAAGCCTGTGGTCAGTTGGTCAGAGAAACTGACTTTGAAGCCACTTAGATTTAGTATGGTGAATCTTACCTGACTTTTTGAAGGTCTTCAAATTTGTTTCTGTCCTCAATTAGTAAATTATTCAGTGTAGTACATGAGGTTTTTTGAGAAAATTCCTGAATTTTATTTTGAACATGTAGATTAAAAGGCATCAATGCAGCAATTTAGCATTTGATACAGGTTAAATGAAGTCTGAAATGAGTAACAGATGAAGTTTAAAGTTTGAAATTATCTATGAGAAAAGAAAAAATATCAGTGAAGATTCTGTGGAAAAAAACATCTTACTTCACAGTTGTGTTGGCCTGTGTAATATATTTTCTCTTGGGTGAACCAGCATTTCTCAGGTCTGGATTCTGATACTCTCTTGTATGATAGTTACTGAGTGGACCCAACATGTAGGTAGACACATGTTAATGAGAGAGTGTTTGACTTTTTATCAACTCTTCGTAGTGTCTCTGTTTTATTTTGTCATTGGTGCTTTTGATTTTGCTGTGACTTGACAACTGTGCCTGAGTGATTGTCCATTCTGTACTCTCTGAAGTCTGGATATCTGGGTGTCTAGGAGACATTTCTGTTATTCATTAAACTATTGCATTGCATTTCAGGATTGTTTGCTTATAGATGTGTATTTAATGTCTCTTAATATTCAAACAATGAGAATTAAGTTGATGATATTCTCTATCTTCCCTTCTTAGGAATATTTACTGCTTTGAATTTACTGTTCTGTTTATGAAGTCAAGTCTGTGTTCTCATAGCATGACTGCTGTTTATGAGTTAAGAGAGCTTTATCTTTTGACCATATTTCTGAAGTTCATTAACATTTTCCCTCTTCATTTCTCTGCCAGTGGATGTACAAAGAAGAGAATGCTTGGCGCTATTTTAGTCCCAATCAGCTACCCTACAGAACTTGTCCTTTTTTAATACTTAAGCAGTTTGAGAAGCTTGAATTCCATTCTCTGATTGGCATTCAAGTAAGCCTTGATGTTCTTTCAAAATGAAAATTAGAAAGCCTTGAAGCTTATTCTTCAGCTCTATCTACTTTAGGCATTTACAGAAGTCTTATACAACTCAGGACCCCATGGCTGCCGTGAGCTGTCCAGCTCCAAGTCAGATTGTGTGTCATCAGGGAAAGTTCTCTTAGGAAGTCTACAATGAAAGGGTATGCTCAAAGTTAAAGTAAAATGTTTCAAGCCTAGGGGATCACCATTTCTGTGGTCATGCAGGAAGGCTGAAACACACCTTGCACTAATCTTCATGGCAAGTACAAAAGTGAGGGTACACAATTCACATTTTTCTTTGCCTACATGGCATGCATGCCTTGCGGTTTCATTGATATTACAAGCACCAGAGGATTGCACCTCTGAGGCATGGACCTGACAATATTTCTTCTTGGCAGTTGTGAACCTCCCTCTGTCCCCTGAACCTCCCTCTCTGTTTCTGATACCATTAAGTACTTGGAATTTTACGCAGTCTGTCACAGGAGAATCTTTTTTGATTCAATACAATACCAGTATTGTAGTGGTAGCCTGTTATCCTTGTGACAGTGAGCATTTTTTGTTCAAGAACATACTTTAGTTTGCACTTTATTTTACAGACTGTCCAGGTACAGATGTGAACATTTGTTTTGGATAATTTCTATTGTAAAATAATTCTAGTAATTCAAAGAAGGTGAGATGGATAATGTGACGTTTTAACAGTAATGTTTGTCCTCTTTACGTGTTGGGTTACTAGATTCATTAAATACCTTCTCAAAACAAGCTCCATGTGTAAGATTTACTCTTTACTTGCCTTGCGTGTTCCAGCTGTATTGGCATGGAAGGATAATGTGCAGATACATCTACTTCCAGAAATGGCATGGTTTCATTTTTCTCTCAAGAAGGTATATCACTTGCTCAGGCATTATCCAGAATTAGATCTTTGCATATTCTGTCTTCCTAGAGAGAAGATGCTAGCCACATTTATAACTCTGAGCAATGTTTTTTTTCAGGATCTGCTAAGTGCATTCCTGTAGGGATTCCCTTTGATGAGGAGATAGGGCCATTGCAAAGCTTAATGAGTGTTCTGTGCTTGTTATTCACATCTAAGCGCTGTTGCCAACTAATGAGGCTGTACTGGAGCCAGCTGGCCTATTATGTGAAGTTCTTTCTGCTGACATCTTGCTGTGAGCATAACTGATAGAAAAACACCTGAACTAACTTCCTAAATATGTTTGTCCTATCCTTTTATCTGTAGGTGTGACTGTCAGAGAGCTAGGCTCTGCAAATTCAGGGATAAGACTGTAACATTTTGAATGACCTGAAAAATGTTCCATCCTCTGCCTCATTGCAATTCCAGCTTGCAAAATTGGAGGCTCTTTTTTATGTCCAAGGTTTGCATTTCCACATAAATTGTCGTCTTTTACACAGACTCTGTAAAGGTCCTCCTTTCAGTCCTTGTTAAAGGCCAAATACACTTCAGAGTGTCCTTTTAAATTTCCCTTGGTGCTGCAGATGTGGTGTCTCAATTGTGGAACCATTTGTTCTAAAGTTACAATAATTACTTCTCAAGACTGTATCTTATCTAGACATGTAGGTATTGTTGAAAACCTTTCATTTGATTGTGGTTGGCTGTTCTGTTCCTCTAACAATGAAATTACCTGCTCTTTCAAATACCGTCCAAAAAGAGCTGATCACTGTAGAGAAACCTACAGGTTCTGGATTCTCAAGCCAGTAGGACCAACTGAAATGTAGATTTTCATATTTTATTTTCCTTTATTCAGTTTGCACTCTGTTCATACTTAGGCACATTTTCTATGTCTGAGTTTCAGATAACTAGCCCTGAATGGTGGAGATGACTGCAGTTACGCAATGCAAGTTACAGATATTTCTCTCTCTCTCTGTCTCTCTCTAATTCTCATTATTACCCCACAAACCCTGATCTGTAATTCTTCCCAGAGAAGACCCTGAGAAACTACTTGTCAGAATGTAAATTTTCTATTGTAATTTGGATGTGATAGAACCAGTTCCAGGGTAGCTCACTGCCAGCTATCCCTTAGAGCTCAGGAAGATGGGCAATGGCACTTGCATTCTGGATTTAAACAGGCGGAACTCTTACATGCTTGTCTTCAACATAGTATTAGCCAGTATTTCTTTGGCAACTGGAAAGTCTGGTCTGTAATGATCTCTAAGTAATCTCTAAGTAATTAGTTTTTTTTGGTACTTGAAATTTTGACCAGTTTGAAATTACTTTATTATTTTCTTAACAAGACATTATTGCTAGTTAAAGTTTGTTCCATTTGCCTGGTCTGTGATTGCTGAAGTTTTTGTCAGGTTGCTTACTTTATATTTAAGGATTTTTCTTAATGAATGATTTGTAAGGGAATTTCTAAGAGAACAAACTCTTTAGTGTCTGCAAATGGTCCAGTACTATTTTCATGCATGTAGACTTAAGCATACGAAATTTGTACTTAATAGAATCAAAAACTGTACAATTCATTTGGTAGAGTTTTTAGTTCCTGAATAATGAGAACTTTTTGTTCTGTAGAGAAATCCTGTGCTAATCTTGATGAAGTATTTCACCTCTTTATCAACCATCATGTTAATATTGTCCTTCTTTTATAAGGCCCATGGCCTTCTGTGTTGTGTGTCCCCCTCCGAAAGGCTGCTGGCACTGAGTACTATCAGATTATGTGTGGGTTTTCTGTTTCCCTGCTGCTTTTTATGCTGAGGAACTGTTTTGAGTTTTCTGGAGTTGCAGCATATGCATATTTTAAAATGCTATCTGGGTGAATAGTAGTTTATTTTGCAACTCTTGTGTCAGATATGATGGTGAGATTATTATGTGTCTTCATAGACATTTCAGAATAAATGTAAAATAATACTGGTGTTTACTTTTAACTATATTTTAGGTATTTTGTTTAAGTAAAATTTGCAGTAAGATGTTTTTCACAAATCAGTTGTAGAGTCATCTCTAAAGGAAACATCAATGAGAGGGTAGACAGTAGAATTCTGGTACTATTTCAACCTATTTAAACTTTTAATGCTGTTTCCTTTAATATCAAAACTGATTTGTTTCTTGCTAGTTAGAATAAATATGCTACTCATTTACCATTTCACTTAGGATAAACCAACGTTTTTACACAGGACTAATGGCAGAGAAAGGAAACTGTATTTTAGGCCATCAGCTTTGTGACTTGAAAACTTACCTTGTGCCCTCTGTCAGTTGGAACTGTTTATTTAGGAAATAAGGTGATGTGGTTGTGTTTTCTTGCAGAGGAATTCCTGGGAAGAAATGTGGAACGGTTATTGTAACAGCAGAGGAACTAGGGTGTTGCAGAGTAAGTGTGCTCATTGCTTTTCAAAAATAAAATGAAAATTATTTTGTGAGTTACACTGCACTGGATTGTTAATGGTATAACTTTAAAATTTGCATTTAGTGATTTATGTAAGAAGTTAGAATGCCGTTTTCCTTTAAGTTGCTCTTAGTTTTAGAAAGAAGAAGCAGAAAGAAACAGAAGCCAATGCTCAATATCTTTTGCATTCTCTCTAATGCTCCTTCATGTCCTCATGCTCTCAGTCTTTTGCCATGTCTCAGCAGCTGTCACATACTTGATCTTCTGGATTTTTGTACTTCAGCCGAATTTTTACAGCTCATATTCAGAATGTCAATGAATTTTGGAATCACTGGATTGCTGAGGCTGGAAAAGACCTTGGAAGATTGTGTAGTCCAATACTCCTGTCCTTCTTAGGGCAGGTTACTCAGGGCTCTGTGCAGTTGGGTTTTGAGTCCAAGCAATCTCCACAATCTTTCTCTTACTGCTTTTCAGCACACTGAGAGTAAAAAGGTTTTTCCTTATGTTGCAGTGGAATTTATCACATTTCAAGCATGTACATATTGCCACCTTTTCTTCCACTGGATGCCACTAACCATAGGCTGTTTATTCCCTAGTATCATGTACTTACACAAATTGATAAACCTGTTTTCAAGGTGAAATAATTTCACCTCTCTCTGCCTCTCCTCAGATGAGAGATGGTCCAATCCCTTAATCATTTTAGTGATGCTTTTTGTGGAATTGCTTCAGCATGTTTGCGTCTTCTTTGTAATGGGCAGCTGTTTCAGTTTTAAGTCAAAACCGGGCGGAAACACTAATAATGTTGTGGTTTCACAATTAACCGAATTCTGTTTGCTAAATTTAGTGTAGTGGTTTGAGTGTTTACTCTCCTTTCCCTCTGTGAGATATGATCAGGAGAAAGCAAAGCAGGCCCAGACTTGAAGATAAACCAGTAGATTTATTAACACACACAAAAAAAAAAAGGAAAAAGAAAAGAAAAAAACCCAAATGAAACATCCAAAACAACCCCTTCTCCTACCACAAAATGTTAACTTTCCTACAAACAATGTAAAGAGGTAAAACTTAGAACTCCAGGTCAGTACTACTTAAAAAATAGTCTTTTATTCAGTCTTTGAGAGAGAGAAGTCTCTCCTGTTCTGGTAATTTTTCCAGAAGTGGAACAGTTTACTGTGGCTTCTAACTCTCACAAAAGCAGCCCATCTGGGAACTTCTGCAGTTGTAGACCTCCCATACCACATAGCTATTTCTGCCGTGGACTTACACATATTGGGGTGTCAAGATGAGCAGCTTTAAAGGCACAGAGTTTTTTATCTTATGGAACAGAGATGTCTTCTCACTTCTTCACTGGAAGAGGGCTTCTTATCTCTCTCTGTTCAAACATTTATGGGATCACCAGATCACAGCTTCTAATTCAATATTCACTCAGTAAATCACAGCTATATTTGCTTAAAAATCCACAAATCACCTCCCCAATTCATATTGTCCATGATTTAAAGGAATACTCTAGCATATTTGTATTACAGTCTGTTACCACAACTCATAGGAGATTTTTCAGCCTAGGACCGAGGCAACTTGTCATCTCTTCCACTTGAGAAGTCACTCTTCCTTTACTGACTTTGATATTTCTATGTTGTCCCTTTACATATCTTTAATTCAGTCTTTTCTCTCTCTCTGAGAAGGGTTAGAGTCTTAAAAAGTCTCAATCTGTGTCAGGAAAGAGTTAACAGTCTTACCCAGGCCTGCAGTTACTAATTGGTTTTTACCATCTGTGCTAAACCAGCACAGGAGCCTAGAACAATGTTCCAAGAATGAACAGTACTTCAGGAGTGGACTCACCAGAGCTGAGTCACTTCGTTCAACTTTCTGCCAGCACTCTTCCTAATGAAGCCCAGCAGTCTGTTGACCTTTGCTGCCAAGGGCACTTTGATCAACTTGGTGTCCACCAAGCCCCTTCAGTTCTCTTCTGCCAAGCTGCTTTCCTGCTGTTTGTCCTGCAGCCTGTACTGGTGCATAGGGTTATTCCCCTCCAAGTGCAGTACCTGGCATTTTGCTTTGTTGAACCCCGTGAGGTTCATATTTGTTAGTTTTTCCAGCCTGTGCAGATGTCTCTGAATGACAGCACAACCATCTGTTGTATAAACTGCTAGTTCTGGTTTTGTATTGTTTGCAAACTTGCAGAGAGTCTACTCTGTCCATCATCCAGGTTGTTGGTGAAGATGTTCAACATTCTTGGCCCATTTTTGATGCCTCAGCTACACTGCCAGTGACTGTTCCCAGGTGGACTTTGTGGCACTTGAACCTTTTGAAGCCCAGCAGTTCAGCCATTTTTCAGTGTCCCTAACTGTCCAGTGAGTCTATAGTCTATAGTCTATAATTCATTAGTTTGTGAACAAGGATTTATGGGACACAGTGTATAAGGCCATGTTAAGGTGAAGAATAAACAGTGTCCACTAGGCTTCTCTCATCCACTCAGCTACTCATTTTGTGAGGAAAGTCTTCCAGTGAATCAGGCATGAATTCCTCTTTGTAAATCCTTGCTGATATCTCTTAGCCACCTTCTTCTTTTTCATGTATTTGCATATGTTTTCCAGGATTATTTGCTCTATCATCATCTCAGGGCTTGAAAAAAAACTGGCTTGAATCCTCTTGCCCTTTCTCAAAGACAGGAGAACTTCCCCTGAACATCATAACTTTAAAGAGCTATGATTGAAAGTGGCCCCACAGTGGTATTAGCCAACTCCGCCAGCACTCTCAGGTGCATCCTACCAAGTCCCATGGACTTCTGTATGTTTGGCCTGTTTGAAATGTTCCCTTTCCTGGTCTTCCTCTACCAAGTGCAAGTTCTCCTTGTTCCAGACTTTCTCAGGTCTGAGTGTCAGTTTCCAAGAGTCTTGAAGCCAAATCTTAGCAGTAAGACCAAGACAATAGAAAGCTATGAGAAACATAGACCTTGCAATATCCTTTGGCACCTGGTCCCCTGCCCCACTCAGTGGTGAGCCCACATTTTCTGTCATCATCCTCTTGTTGCTGTTGCTCCTCCAGACCTGTTTATGGAGCAGTCTTCCAGCAGGCCCTGCCCCAGTTAGCTAGTGAGTCTGCAGGTTTATCTTTGCATTTATAATCCTTTTCTCATTCTTGACTTTGTCCAAAGAGATGACCTGTGTGACTTTCAATCTGCCTGATCACAGCAAAGAAACTTTTCTCCTTATTTGTTGTCAGGTTGGATGTACTTGGTACCTTTTAGGCTTATTTTCTTGAAGGTTCCAGACTCTTAACAGCCAGTAGCTGTTTGCTTGACAGGCAGTAGGAGCAGACAACAACAGATCTAAGTCACTGAAGGAATGAGGCTGAGTTGTGCCTGACCGGAGTTTTTAAAATTAATTCTAATATACTTTGCTTGCCTGTGGATCTGCTTCTTTCAGACTGCAGTTTTGGATGTCAGGAAAGCCTTGAAAAATCCTGAGCCATTTTAGCATAGAAAGTTGTTCTTTTTCTGGTGTCCCTACAAAAGAATTCTTGGTTCCAGCCATTCAAACTGTACTATGAAGACATTGGACAAATGTGAATATGTAGAGGGCATTTAGAGGACAGATACCCCCATGTATTTTGTTTTCTATTTGCATAGTTTAGTCAATTTTTTTTTTTAGTGTAGTAGGCTGTATGCTGTCTAATTTTTCTTTATTACGCATTTCAGGATTCTGTTTTAATGCAATTTTGTGCAAACAAGCTAGACAAGAAGGACTTCTTTGGGAAATCTGATCCTTTCCTTGTATTTCATCGAAGCAATGAAGATGGCAGGTAGGTGCCTGTTGAGTACTTTTGCTGCTAATCATTAGGCAACTTAATTATTTACAGATAATATAGTTTTCATTTTTTAAATATTTTTCAGATTAAGCTGTGTTTCTTTTATAACGTTTATTGGATTTCAGTTTGTCATGTTCTGCAGTATAGGAATAAAACTATTGCAACGAATTGATCAAGTGCTGCAATTTAGAGTTTTAAGAGGTAAATGTCTTATAAATACAGAGCACTATGACAATTAATTGTATTAAAATAGCAAAATAGTGTTACTTTTGCTAAGATAGTATGCATTTAAATTAAATAGAATTCTCAAAGAAAATTGTACGTCCAAAATATGCTAATGTTTAGAAATTGTGTTAAATAAAAACATTTTATAATGCAAATTTAAATTATAAAATATATTTTATCTTTTTGACAGAGTTCTAGGAAATTGAATTTAAAAATCCCTGAAATAGAATTTATATTTTTTACAAATGGCTGTTTGCTACATTCATGCTATAATTTGTTAAAGTAGACTAATCTCTTCTGTTCCACTGCTAATCCTTGACATGCACTGGTCAGCACAACATTCTGCCTTTGTGAGGCTCTACTGGCAGGTTAAGATTTCTTGGAAACTGGAAGTCCTCGTGTCTAACATATGTCAAACCAGAGGCTAGAGATGTATGATACTACTTTTTTCTGCAGCTTAAGTGGAACAGTTGTTAATATAAATCTGTGTATGGGGCTGTGTGTCTGTTACCTGCTCTTTTTCTCTTGGAGGCAGATGACTGGGACAGTTTCCTGAGTAAACACTGCATGTGTAAAACTGCAAGCTTGGAGGGGTAATGGCTCATTTGTGGGTGTCATTAAGGTCACTTGTGAATCTTCTCGGGGTATTACTGGGGATGCTCGTACATGCAGCCTCTCTTGGCCTTGGGTGCTGTTAATTCCATTTTCCTTCTAAGGGGTGAGTGTTGAGCCAGTGATGATTTATGAGTCTCCTGAATCCAACAGGATGCTGGGGCAGCATTTCTGTAACTGTGGCAGAAGAATGCTTCATTTTTGGTTTTTTTTTTTTTTTTGGCTTCAGGCACGTCTTCTGAATCATAGCCAGGATAAAAGTGTAGATGTTTGGGGCACAAGGAGGACATTCCCTCAAAGGATAACCTTAGTTGCAACTGGATGAGGAATTTCAGTAATGATTTCACCAGTGACCATGCCTCTTGTTTTCTTTTGAACAATTCAGTCCTCAAGATGGAGGTTCAAAAGAGATACTTTAATTTTGCATCATTTAGGGAATGTGCTAATACAGTTCATAAGAGAAGGTGATCATGGAATCTCACAGAGGCTTATATGTTTTACATAAGACAGCCCTGGTTAAAAAATCATGGACATAAAATGGGGAATTGAGATTTTTTCAGAATCTGAAAGCCATCATTCCTTTGGCTCAGTTTCTTAATCTCTAAGCAAGAGTCAGATCCTCACAAGATTGCCCTCTTTCTGTATCCATGACTAATTCCTGCATGTGCAAGGTCTGTTTAAACAAGTGGGATGGAAACTACTCTTCTCTGAAATATTCAGTGAGTGGTTATAGTTCCTGTTGAAGTTTTGGGTAAAAACATATTAGATTTAGAGTTGTTTAGCATTCTGGTCTGTCATCTTTCTCCAGTGAATCTCTTCAGTCTTCCCTTCCTTCTGATTTCACTGTATTTCTTTTTTTTCTTACCTTATATTTTATATGGATGTTGTATGTATGAATGATTACAGCTCTTTTAATTCCAGCTTGATGACACAAAAGAAAAAGTAAATACAAATTATATCTTTTATATTTTGTTTTAATTACAGTTTTACAATCTGCCACAAAACAGAAGTTGTAAAAAATACATTGAATCCAGTGTGGCAGGCATTCAAGATTTCTGTCAGAGCACTGTGTAATGGAGACTATGACCGGTAAGCTGTAACTTAAGTTTTTTTAGCATATACAATTTTTTTTCTCCCTAACCTGTGTGTTCTTTTGTGTGTAACTTTTTCTATGCAGTCCAGCCCTTGTTAATTAATCAGCATTTTGAAAGGATAATAAGTGTTCAAAACCATTCATGACATTAAAGAATTTAGAAAAATAAAGCAGATATGCTAACTCTGTGGGAAATGCTAGTGGTGTTTTCTGGAAAAAAATTCTTTGCTCTTTATAGTGTGAATTAGAAACAGAAAGAAAAGTCTAATTTAAAGCATGGTCTCTGTGACAAGTGTACACAAGTATTTTTTAATGTTTCAATGAAAAACGATGATCTGTTTTCCTTGGGTGACAATGCAATGTCAGAGGATGCTGATAAATGAAAGCCTTTAAAATACATAGATCAGTAGATGAGAAAGACAGAAATTAGTCATCTTCAAATTTGAATTTTTAAGTGGTGCTGTGCAAAAGAATCTATCTTTATGTAGTAATAATACCGTTTTTAATCAACATTTTACCACTAATAACAAACAAATTAGTTCAGTGGAAATGGGTATTTTTAGACTCCTTAAAAATGGCCATGTTGGTTACACATCACTTAGATGTGATAAAAACGAAGCAATTTTGTAATAAGCATGTTCCATTAGAATTTTTTACTTGTATCTGGGTTAATGTGCATAATGCATAAGCAAAATAGTATTCATTAAGCTAGTCTCTGGACACTGCACTGTTTATCATATTAAAGAATAATTCATAATAATTAGAAAAGATGTTGTGGTGCAGGCATATTGAAATAACTCCAGCATTCCAAATTAAGGGAACTTAAAAGTGTAATAGCACTCCTCAAATTATTATTGTGTATCTACTGCTGACCTGCTTTCAACATAATGTGCTCAGTGAATAAAGGCTCCATGAAACTTCATAGTCCTGCATACAACAATCATGTTTCAAATGAAGAAGCAGTCAAGTAGTTAATTCAAATTAACCTGCTGATAGTCCATAAAAAACTTTGGAGGTTTGGGGTTTTTTAATTAGAATACCCTTCTTTCTAAAGGTGAGGATTAACTTCCTAGCATCTCCATGGTAATCCATAAAAACACAGGCCCCAAAGGTCTCTTTCAGATAGTGACAGTTTTGCAGATAAAATTTTGGTGCTTTGGGTTCTGGGATAGATGTGAAAGGTGGGAATAATGTCATTAGTAAAAATAGGTCACAGCAAACGTTTATTCTGATGTGGGTAGTCTTCAGCTAGTGCATGATTCTGATCATTCATTATGGAATGACCAGGATTTGCTTCATTTTTCTCAAACTATGTGATTATACAGCGTTTTCAGACATCACAGGTATGGCATTTCAGTACTGCAGTAGTACTTAGTGTCTAATGTCTTTGTACTTTCTTTTTCTCAGTATGAGCTCTCAAAAAGTGCTAAGTTATTTTCTGCATAAAAGTTTTAAAACAGAGATACCCATCTCTAACCTTGTTTATTTTTAAATGAAAGGGTTTTTTAATATTAAAATAGGAAACCCATCCTCTAAACTGTGTCTTTTGAGGTAAAGGTTAAATTTCAGTATGTGAAGATTGGAAAGGTCTTTTAATATCTTGCATATCATGCAAAATAGATAAAAGTCAAGATCTGTAATTAACCCTTTAATATGAAATAAATTTCAGTAGAGAGGAGCTTTATTCAAGGATGAATTGCGCTCTTACTTCAGTTACCTGTCTGAAGAGCCTTCTCAGAATTTATCTTGATATTCTTAATAATTTATTTTATTAATCTGAGTTTTATCACTGAGATGATTTTGCTATTTGAACACAGATTTTTAAGACAATTCAGAACTTAAATCCCACTAAACCTTATGTAAATCTCAACTCAGTGGTGTGTTCTGTCCATCATAACGGGTTTTGAAAAGTAAGTAAAATAAATGGTTGTCTAGGGAAAAAAAAACATTGATACTGCCTTTCTTTGCTGAATTCCTCTGAAAGGTGAAAGTAGTTTCCTTTGAAGGTTTAAATACTTGATGGGATAAAAGAGGTTTGGAGTTATTTTTCACTTTCTTCTGCAGAACAACTTTCACTTTAATCATCTGTCATTGTAAGGTGACTTAAATCCAGCCTGAATTATGTAAGAGCTATAAAATATAACAAATAGGTTAAGGAGCCTTTAAATTTGAGTTGAAAATAGGTACTTCCAGACAAAGCAACACCTCCTTTACCTATTTTGGAAAATAAAAAATGTGGAAAAACATCTAGGTGTGAATTACTTGATATTTTATTGTATATAATATCAGCTGTTGCTCAGCTTTATCTCCAGTGAGTCCCTTCTTAGTAAAGAAAACTAATCAATATATATTTGACTGTATGTAATTGGAAGAATGAGGAGCAGTTTCCATGGAAGCATATTATAAAGTAATTGCATATATATATATTATAAAGTAATTGCTTAGATTCTTGTCCCCTCTATTAATAAAACAACCCTCATTGCTTCATGTGAAACTGTTCTGAAGAATAAAAGTAAGTTAAGTTGTTGCTTAAAATACAGGAGGTCTGGAGGTGTTATTTTTTTATCCCATGTTCACTTCATTTTAGGCCAAGTAGGATTCACTGTTAGCTACAGTTAAATTTGCTTACATGGATACACTTTCTGTAGTAAAAGGAGATGAATAAAGCTATATACTATCTCTAGCCTCATATATCTTTCCTGTTTCATCAAGGATGTTGATGATAATGTGCTCTCTAGTATTTGCATTTTAAGATCCACTCTTGAAGTATGTGAAATATGATTGATTTTTTTACTCAGGAAATGTCTGCTTTTTCCTTTTTATCTGTTTCCCAGTCATCCCTGAAGCAAGGTCAGAGCTGCCCTCAAAGAATCACTTTACTCATAAGGAAATAGTTCTTAAAAACTTTGATAATACTTTAAGGTTTAAAGAAATATTTATTTTACGAAACACAGAAAATCCAGAGCACCAGCAAGTAAAAATATATTGGTTAAACTTCCAATGTGTTTAATTGTTTCCTTACCTTCCACTGTATTTAGCTATTGATTTATGAAGATGTGTTGTGTTACCTAGCAGGCTATTTGCTACCCCATGAGAAATGACTGAAAAATTCTGCTTTTTGGATTTGGCACAATTGATGCACCCCTATGCTATTATTTTTAAAAGCAATCTGGGTATATATTTAACATTTTAATAGGATTGTAGTCTTGGGGGTTTTTTGGTGGTTTTTTTTTTAATTTTTTAAAATTTTATTTTAGGACAATTAAAGTAGAAGTATATGACTGGGATAGAGATGGAAGGTAAGATGTTTCTGTTAAACATTATCCCTGCATGTTTATACACATTTTAAAACATATCAATATTTAGTGTCCAGCATAATATTAAAGAAAGTTTGTTATTTATCAATATTTAGAGGTACAGGTACTGGAAAGAGTCTGCTGTGATACAGCTCTGTGTTTTGCAGTTGTGGTAAATTCTGATGCATTATCCTGTTTCAAACCTGCTATGTGTATATTCATCCATGGAAAGTGATAAAATGCACATGCCTTCAGTGGCTACTCATGGGGGCCTAAATATTGCAATGTAGAAGTCACCTATTAATTACCTTAATTTCAAATTGGGTCTGAATGTTCGTTTCCATGTCTGTCTTCATCAAAACTTTATTGTAAACTCTGGAGTTGGAAGACCTGAGTTTTGTATAACTCCCCTTGAAAGAGGACAGTGGAATATATGTGGAATTTCTCTTGCTAAATTCAGGAGGGATATCTGTTATTCTTAAGAGCTGTGAACCCCAGTGTACTGGCTGTACATTTTTCTCTGAAGAAATGAGCCTTTCAAATTGCCTTTCTTTTGACAAACAAGGTAGAATTATTTTTTAACACAGTGGATTGATACCTCTTGTTCTTTTAAAAGTGTTTGAACTTATATCTTAATACTTTGATTAGAAATTGTATTCATAAATCTTGATACTAGAACTGAATACATTTATTTCCATTTAAGTTGGTCTGTCTTAATTATTTCCTATTAATCTTAATTTATATTTTAAAATATATGGATATGCACTCGTGTTTTGATTTTTAAAAGCATATTATTTATTCTACACTAATGTCTTTAATACTACCAATGCAATTTGCTTCTAGTATTAATGATATTGTGCTTCTGTGGCAACATGTCTTGTAATCATAACAGGCAAATTTGTCCTGTGCTACTGTTCATTTCCTTGCTGACAAGATCCAAAAGCCTATTCAGCCTTCTTGGGTTGTAATTTTGTCTTTTTGGTTTTCCATCATGAAGCCTGTTGATGTATAAGCATTCTTATCTCATGTTTATCCTCTATGAATACCTGCCAGTGTAAATTCATCCTTCTTGATTTGATATTCCCTGAAGAGACAAAATAACTTATTCTAGCAATTAAAATAAGTGTATTTAAATTTTAAAAGCTATACTAGCAAAAAAATCATTGCATCCCTGTTGAATTTCTGTTAACATTCTTTTCTCAATGAGATTTGGAAAATCCTTTAAAAATTCATATATTTGTGTAAAAACTACATTTTTTGAAAATAAGCTAGCAATGAAAACTTAAATTGTCTTGCCAAGTTAATAAAAAGTAAGGATCATATTTTATCATGGTATCAAACCCCATGTGCTGTCTTGTTTTATCCAAAATCTGTAAGATTAAAAAGAAAAGGAGGAAATCTGGCAGATAACACTAAATAACTGCAAGTCTGAGTTAAATCTTGAACATACTGTAGATTTTAGGCAATCATTAGCCTCTCCAGTCTCAAATAGTTTCAAATACTATCTGCATTTGTTCACATCACAATCTGAATTACTATAAAATTAATACCTAAAAATAAAAAGTGAAGGATGTCATTTACATGTTTTCCTTTTTACTCTAATGTTGGGTTTTTTTGATTTTTTTTTGCTTTCTCTCTATTTTGAATTTAGAAGCACACTGAGCACTGACATCTTACATGTAAAATTCCCCTGAAAGATGAGACAGCGCTCATCTCATGTGACTTTAGACAATGCAAGAATCAGACAAATAGATTGGACTAATCATGTAAGCTACTTCAGTGGCTTGCAGGGGAAAATGGTCTGATTGAATCCATCCTACCTGGAATAAATTGCCAGTTGGTGGTGCCTATAAACTTACATAGTGATCATAGCAAAATCTAAGTGCCTAATTTAACTTTGACATTGCCAAGTGTATCTGAAATGAATCCCATTCAAGAGATACTCTAACAATTTTTCGTACAATTCTGCTGTTCCTCGGTTTATATCAATTTCCATTTGTGATGGGCAGTTTTAAAAGCTGTTGTTACACCAGCTGGACACCTCCCCATGCTGAGTCTGTTTGTTCCAGTGATGTAAAGACTGGGCAGGACTCTGCACTCTAGATAGCAAAGCAAGTTATTCTGAATATTACAGACTGTTCTGCAATCAGGAAGACAAAGTTATGGTGCATATACTTGATTTCTGAATCATGACTTGACTTGATTTTGACTTCCCGAGTCTTGACTAAGAAGTTTTTGCTCTTTTCCCCATTCTGTGTTACCTGTGCTTTGAAAAATAGCACCATGGTGCTTTGGGTTGAGCTTCTTCCTTCATGTTCCTAAATTATGTTGTTAGAGTAATTGTAATGTAATATCATGATCATATTGTTGTCATCAGATCTTATTTATTTTCAAGTATCACATAAAACTTCTTCACAAAAAGTAATACATTCACTTGGTAACATTAACACTATTAATTATTAAACATCTCTTTGTGTCAAACCAATTTTTACACAAAAATTGTCAAAATGTGAACAGCTTGTTCTGATACATTTTATTGCTTCTGAAAGCTGTGATGAAACCCAAAATATTTGCTGCTATAAGAAGTCACAGAAGTTGGTTCTGTTAGTTGGGACAAGCCCAGTTGTTTGACAGAGTCACATTTTTAGGGCTTTTGTATTGAGTGTCCTTACATATGAAGACAGGTCTAACAGAAGGAAAAAGATAAGATAGTGGACAACTTCACAGCAGTACATCAGCAATATATGTTCAGTTCTCTCTGAAAGCTTTTTCATTTAATTTCAGAAAAAAAATTCACTTAGCATACACGTTGCAAAAGTCACTTCACAGTCCGGATGCTTATGGTCGGTTACATAGAAAAGGGTGGGGGGTGTTGAGTTATAAAGCTGTAAATATTGTCATGCTAACCTGGGGCCACAGAAACATTCATCTGAGAATTTGAATACTGCGGGAGAGATTTTAAATTTCAGATTCTAAGCTCTTCCACCTTATTTTTTGTCCATCTTCCTTCTCCAGCTAGATAGTTGATTTTTAAATCCTTGCATTTTCTCCTTACTCATTGACATCTTTCTGATTTTGATTATCCTTTCCTCTGTTGTTTTTTTCCTTTGGATAATTTAAAAAATCAAAGTTAATACAATTTTGAAAACGATTTTCAGCACTTCAAAACACAGGGCTAAAGGTGGAAAACTTAGGGAGATGGGCTTTAAGTGATAATTCTGTGTGCTGAGATTCTCTGCTTCAGCATTCTGATATGCTACTCATGGATGAAAATCTGTGAGTCTAGGAAAATTTGGTGTTAGGCAGGCAAAGCAAATAAGTACTTTGGATTCTCAATCCAGAGACTAATAAGGAGTGATGATTAATATTAGAATATTTTCTTAATGACTTATACATCTGGCAAAGCCCTATTTGGTCCAACAGGTGCTCAGCCTTCAGAGCCAGCCTGGTGGCACGGACATCCACCTCAATAGTGAGTGTAAAGATCCAAGTTGATGCTCTTCTAAGTGCAGAGGGCTCTGAGACTGGTTATGTATGCCCATACATTTTTAACATGATTCATCAGAGGAATCATATCTTTCTAGCTCTGGTCTTGTCAGTGTTTGTCTGTGGCCGTAGGGAAAGGAGGCTTTCCAGTGTCTCTTAGAATTAAAGAAGCAATTACCTTTAAGCAGTACAGATTCTTTTGCTCCCCAGAGACGGTCCTGTCTGGAATGGCTCATGTTTGCTGCAGCATGTTTGTAGGTAGTCATTGAGCTATTGTTTGAATTTCTGCCTTCAAAATATACAACCTGATCTGAAAATAAAAGGTTAGAACTGTTACAAAAGGGAAAAGTTCCATTTTAAGCAATATATATTTTTCTCCAGTGCCATGGTTACCCAAGGTTAAATACACCTTGTGGATGGCTTCCTCTAAAATAGTTCTTGCAGTCTAGAGAACATTTAAGCAGAGATATACCTCCAAAATAAATTTCTTAAGAAAAGTCTGTGTTTTGGAAGCAATTTGATGATCTTCCAGCTGAAAGGGGAGTGTTTCATGTGAGGTGGCCCCTTCTGAATCTGGGTAATGAGCAGTATCTTTAACATACAGTATTTCTCAAGCTTTCTTACAGTATACTTTGCTTACTTTATATTAGTATGATGACTGAATCTTTTAGTTGTTTGTTTTACATATTTTGTGAATTCATGCTGATTTCAGAAAATGAGATTTATATTTGAGAGTTTTTTTGTTTAATTTCATTATGAATAAAGCAAGAGAGAAATTTCATGTTGCTATGGATTATTTCAATTTTTCATCTTGTGACATTCAGATTTATTTAAATTTGCTTTTAATATTTATAGCTTAATTAGAGCTGTGCTGAATTTAAAAACAAGTAAAAACAATTTAAAAACTCTTAAAAACAATTTTTGCAAGGCACAAAGTCATAACACTTTGAATTTCTATTGTAGTTTACCATTGGAGGGAAGATAAACAGGTAGCTTCATAGCTCACCAGATGTGGAGGCAGAGTGTAGAGGAAATACAATGCCTTCTTAGGGCACAGCTGGGAAAATCTGGAGCAGCAATGGGGAAAATTCAGCTGGGCAGAGCAGGGAATTGGAACAGAACTTGTGACTGCTGAGAGTTGTGTAGCTGATGGTTGGGGCTCTGACCCCTGCAGTCCTTCCTCTCCTGTACCTGTCTGAGATCCAAAGCTGCAGCTCAGTCGCAGCCCTGTGGTTTCTGTGCCCCAGATCCCTGAGCCCAGGCACCTTCCTCAGCCGTGCTTCCCCCACTGCAACTCAGTGGCTCCTTGGCAATGTGCCAGCCCTGTTATGCATTGACAAAGCAGATTTTAAAAAGTGAATGGCAGCACAGGAGTGCCAAATGTATTCCTGGAGCAGGAATAGAATTTAGAAAGGAGAAGCTTGATAACCACTGCTTTACTGTTAGTGAAGATTTGTTTTCCCATAATACCATAAGCTGAGTAGCCTCAGTGGTTTGCTTTTCTCTTCCCAGTGGGAAGACAGAGGAACTGAAATAAGCTTTGGGTATTCCCCTTAAAAGTTCAATGTCATATTACACAGTTTGGGAGTGCTGGTCTTTCCTGGTTTAAGTTACTCCTTTCATGCTTTCAGTACCTCCCTTTCTCTCACATAGCCTCATACACAGTTCAGAGTCTGTAGTGCCAGTGGTCATCCACTGAGGAAATGGTGACAGGCTTTGGTAGCTTGCTCTGTTTTTTCAGATTCTGTAAACTTACATTGTGGTCAATCACTGATCTACAACATAGTCCTCATTGTGCAGCTAAGTTGAACAAAAGCCATCAAAAAGATTTAAGCTGATACTTTCCAACTCTAAATTTGCATTGCTATTAGGAGGAACACAAAACAGAGGGAGTAAAAGATTTTAAGCAAATTGTATCTGTTGCCATTGCTTGTTTCTTGGGTGTCGGTTCATATTGGCTGTATGTCTCTTTTGCATTAATAGATAAAATACATGTTTATGTTCCTAAATGTTGTGCATTTGATTTAAAATCTTATTTTTCAAACAGCCATGATTTCATCGGAGAATTCACAACAAGTTACAGGGAGTTGTCAAGAGGGCAGTCTCAGTTCAATGTTTATGAGGTAAGTATTACGAGTATTTACTCACTCAGGAATACATGAGAAAACACTGAAAACAATGGAAGGCTATTATTGCCACTAATGTGGTGGTTAAGCCTCTGTGGCTATATAACCCTTTTTTTTTTTAATTTGCTTCTGTATGGTGTGCAGATCTTTGTTATTCCTCAAGGTATCCTTTGATTGGTCTCAGACTACTGCCATTAAACTTCAGTATTTTCATAGTCCTAATATAGGTGGTAATAAATACAGTGGTTTAGGTAAGCACTAAAGTAGGCAGGGAAGGAGGGTGCTCCAATTATGTGCTGCACTTTTATTTTGAAGATGAGCAGAGATGCTGTGCTGTGCAGAGTAGGACAAAGATAACTGAAAGCCATGGTTTAGATCCAAGATCAACCCCAGAGTTACAGTAGCTTCCTGTGAATTGTGTCATAACACAGATTACTGTGTGCAGTGAAAATGTCCTCTCCTGTTGTATCACTGACATGAATCCTACCCTACCAGGAGTATTCTGTCATAACACCTTTAGTAATTTTTCAGTTTCTTAAATATAGTGTCAGTATCATACTCCCAGCAACAGTGCACATTTCCTGAGCAGCTCATGTTTGCCTCCCCACTCTGCAGTCCTCCATGCTTGGGTACTGCTTCTTCTTGATTAGTCAGTACAGTATTAGAACAAAAGATACTGGGCAAATTCTTTTTTAAACGTTTTGCTTTTACAAACTAACCCAAGGCAGGTTAGAGAAGTTTGAGTGAGTTTCCCATATTTAAATATTAGGAACCTTGCTAGAGTCACCTCTTAGCAATTGAGCTTTTTTTAATAGGTTCATTATAATTCATGTAGCTTTCTAGGTTCCTGCAGGGATGTAAAACTTTTAGAGGCTAAAAAATGTTGTTTAATTTCTGAAGTTACCTGAAATTAGAAGAAAACCCCATGTAAATATTATAATAATTATAGTACTATGAATTATGGGAGAGAAACAAGCTCTCATTTAATTCATCTTTGCTCCCAAGTAGGTGCCTTGTTTCCCATGATATTTCACTCCAAGCTCTAGTGCAGTTCCTCTCAATTCCTAAGAAGCCAATTGTCAAGTTACCTGAAGCAGAAAGTTCAAATGAATCTTGTCTTTGGCATTTAATGACTGCTGGCAAGCAATATGCTGCTAATTCAGGCCTGACCATTGAATTCTGGAGAGCAGTGAATGAACTGCCACAGGGCAGACAGGCAGCCTGTTCCTTTCATCTTCCTCTTCTGGGCAAATGTCAGCAGGAGTCACTGTCTGGCTAAGATTTTGGTTCAACAAGAATTACTGCATTGTTTAATTACCACAATTACACAGGCTTAGTCTATTGCTCATCAGACACTAAGTGGAGGGGCAGGAGTTATTTGGTATTTTTTAAGGGCTTATGTGTGTAAAGGAGTAAAAGCTTTGGAGAATATTTGCTGTATAACATCAGTGTGGCAAACTGGGGGGAAAAGAGTGAGTCACTTGTTTAGCTTGTTTGGGAAGACCTCAAATCATAGTTTTCTCCTCTTGCCTTACACTTCACAGCTGTTCTGTGTTGTACAAGGAATTGGATCCTTAAATGTGATTTCATTTTGGTTGGGGGAGAAAATCTTTGGAAGACAAGTATTACTAGTTTTGCTCATTTTCAGGCAAAATTCTTTAAATATTTTATACCAGATAAATGACTAAGATTTCAATTGGGAATGTTTTCATTCCTTATCATTTGCAGAACATCTGTGAGTACTTTACAGTAAAACTTGGCAGTAAACCATAAGGCATTGAATTTCCTAGATATATAGGAGATCACTGAATGACCTAATTAACAAAATAATATTTTGCTTCCAATTGCATGTGCATTTCTGGAAAAGCAGGAGTACATTTTTATGTGTATGTAACAAAATTAACTGAGACTTGCCTTTAGTAAGTATCCAGAAGGGAAAAAAATTAATTGGTGGCTACAGTGAGAAATTTTATAGGCATGGGTTTCAGACATGCAAGAAAACTTTTATGCTTTGTAGTCCAGCTCTGTGAAGCTTCTTGGGCATGGGGAGTGCACTGAGGCACCCCCCAACTCCTATACAGGAGTAAGGTGGTGATCTTCAACATTTTCATGAAATTATTTCATGAAATTCGATCTTCCTGTCATCCAGATCCTGTCATTGCACCAAGTATAAAAATTCGGAGTAGAACAACTCATGTTTCTCAGGTGCTATGAGGAACAGATGGAAACAGATTAACTGGATTGTGAAGAGATGCATTGTGAGGTGACAAAGTAGTGACACCGTACACTGAAACACTGTGATCAGGAAGGCAGAAAAACGCAAATAATTGTGAGAATTCAAAGAGTGTTTGACTGAGCTCTCAGATGTGATGAACTTTCTCACCTCTGTTGCCCCCATCCCTTATTTGTCAAATATGAGTACCAGCACTGGCTCACCTGGCAAGTACCATGAAGATAAATTCACTGGTTATCAAAATGCATCAGTAAACAGGATGCTGAATACATTTAGAATGCACTGAAAAGAGAATACTTTCTGCATTGAAAATACCTTACACTTAGCTTTATCATACTGCTTTAATGTGTGTATCTATGTTTCTAGGTAATAAATCCAAAGAAAAAAGGAAAAAAGAAAAAGTATGTTAATTCTGGAACAGTAAGTAAATATATTTTTGTTGCTGGATGTTTTTATTCTTGTTTCTAACAGATTGTAATTGACTTGTAATTTAACAGGATTGGAATAGAACTTTATGTCAAGTCCACAATAAAATGTTTACTTTTACACAGCATTTATTTTCAGGTTTTTCTTAATTTGAAGAGTGTGATATAAAATTTATCCAAGTGTGCTGTCAAGTTGCCAGTGGTTTTCAAAATAAGATCTACCAAAATTTCAGTCAAATAATTGAAGCTATTGGATGGTACACTTTCTAAATTTTTATCTGAAACATGCCTGCACTTTTTATCTGCTGAGCTAGCATTGTTAAAAGCTAGTGTGCTTCTCATAGCTAAATTGAAAAAAGTCAACAATTTTTATTACCAACAAATTTTTTGTAAATTTGTTTTGAAAGGTCTAGTATTGTTTGGGATGACAATTTCTCATTTTCGGTTTGCATTCCATATTCTGTTCTCATGTTTATGAACCATTTAATAGCAATGCAAATATTTCCCTTCAGCACTTTCTCAGATTTGATGTCCTGGCATCCATAATGTTCAGAACATCATTTTTTAAAAAGTGACGATCAGTGTTGAGGATTGTTATATTGGAAAACCTAATCAGTTTTAAGAGATTTTTTTTGTAAACATATCCACCATGTGGGTTTTTTCCACATGAACAGTTCCACAGAAGGGCTACTTTCATGCTGAAAAGTAGCCTTGAAGGAATGTTTTGATGTTCTCACATTCTTGTCTAAGTCTGTTTATCAGTGAGAAAATAAAAACTTAGTTTTCTACCTTTGCTTTAAATTATGAAAAATTGGCAGAAGCAGCTTGCCTGTCAAAATTTACCATACAATATCTAATTCATTAGGTAACTTATTACTTGCTAGCATATTGCTTTCACTAAAATCTATCATGTTGAAACCAAGTTCTATTGCACTAAATTAATGAGTGAGCAACTTATGTAAAGTGGTTGTTTTCAACCAGTGCTAAAAGTGTACTCAAAATTTTAGGTATGAAATATGGCTTAGGGTACAGAAGGGCAAAACCAATGTATTTTCATGTTCAATTTTCATGTTGATTTTGGTCTAAAATACTTCTACATCTTCACAAGTATGTGTCTGCAAAAAACATATTTTACTCATGTCTGAACAGTCAAAATCAACAGTCTTGTTGTCCTTTACTTCCAATTACATCAAAATTTCCAATAAACAGTTGTTAGCAATTTTCTTTCCTTTTTCCTTCTTTACCTTTTCTTTTCTTTTTCCTTCTCTTGTGTTGGTTTTGTAAATCCTTTTTGATATCAGCTCATCTCTGTCCCCATTTGACCTTACTTCTAGTAGTCCTTGAGGCTTCCCTTCTGCTTCTCCACATGGTCACTTTTTTATGTGTTTGCCTGCAGTTTTGTTTTTCTTGTCCTCATCATTTACCCAAGATATTCTTTATTCCACAAATTTTTAAATTTTCAAGCCAGGCACCAAGATCATAATTTTCATTAATGGGAGGTAGAGTTCTGGAGAACTTACAGTGGATAGCATTTAAGGACTGTGTGCCTAATGTGCACATCTCAATTTATTATTACTTAAGGGGTCACTTTAAATTCAGGTAGTCAAATTACATACTAGGCAGAAGTGTTTCAGAATATATGGTTAAATTTAAACAAAGCCTAGTAGTGAAACAAAAAAATCAGTCCATAAAACTTGAAGCATTGGTAGTCATTGCTGATATGTAAGTAAATACTTCAGCCACTTTGAGAGTTGCTTATTTCCATTTTTTGGACTTTTAAAAATCAGATGCAGTAAAAATACTTGCTTAAATTAATTAGAAACAAGATAACCAGCTGTAAGAACAGATCAACCATTAATATTACTGTGTCCAGTTGAAAAAAGCATAGAAATTTTGGTCTTTTTTGCAAGGCTGTGCTACTGATAGCCTGATAGAACATTGTTATGGTCTTCTGTACTCAGCTAGAAAGGTAACTTAGTGATTTTAAGTTTAGCTAATCACTCAATCACACAGAACTGTGACAAAGGAAGTTGGATAGAAGACGGAATTACTAGCTTATAATCTCATTCTGAGTCTAAGTTTACCACATAGGAGTATTTTCAGTTTTTATATTTTGCTGCAAGTGGACACAAAATTTTGTGATAGACTTTCATTCCTTTTTTATTCCTTGTATCTTTATTCGTGGATTTGCTCTGAGTAGTTACTTAAACAGTTTTCACTTACTGCCTGCTGCACTTACATAATGAGAAAATTTGTGTAAATAAAATTAAAATAATTTTAATTCTTTGCTTCATAAATATTGCACAATATATGAAGCTCTTAAATGTTGGATCTTTTCCACTTGAGTTTATACCTCTGTGACTTGATTGCTGAAAAAGCCAATAACACCTTTATATTACTCTGTGTTTTAGATCTCTCATTTCTGAATGATAAGATCTGAGACTGCTGAAATTTCTCACCTTTGCATCTTTGCATTTTTATATATAGATATATGTGTGTATATATATATATATATATACACACATCCTACTTAATTATTTTTATATATATTTCCTATATGTGTATACTTTACTAGAGTTTTGCATTCTAGGCTTGCATTAATACTTAATACTGCCTTTAATGTGAGATGAGTAATTATGTAAATAATTGTAATTGAGTTCTTCAAACAGTGTTGAAGTGCTCATAGAAGAGATGCATTATCATATACCCTGTAATATTCAATTGTAGGTGTAGTACACAGAAATCAGAAAACTTGTATGTGGTAATCTGCTCTGGAATACAATCTTTTGCCCCTTACCTTCTCCTTAAATAAATAAAAAAAAGAAGGCCATTATAGACTTCTCAATCTGTCTGTTCCCTTTCAAGAGTTGCCTACTGAAATTATTTAATATCTTTTTTTAATCTTCTTTTTTCCCTTAATACTGTAGGAAATTACATCCTAAGGACAGAGCTCGAAAAACATTGTGCTTATGTCTCTACTTGTTCAACTGGGAAACACACAATTCATGTCTGACTCTCTTTTATTTGCTTTCAGGTAACATTGCTTTCCTTCCTAATTGAAACAGAAGTTTCATTCCTTGACTATATTAAAGGCGGGTATGTGATTAGCAACAAACCTTTCTTGTTTTCACAATTTGTGTGTGGCTCTCAGTAGCATCTGTAAGGAGCTGTATTATTTCCTCATTTTAGGAGCTGTACTTTCCTACATAAAGAATGCAGATAGTTACTAAATTATGGAACTTTGCTAGTACTGTTGAATTGGAGTTGATACTGAAACACTGAGAAAGAGTGGCCTCTGATCAGCCAGAGAAAATGTGATTAAACAAAAGGGAATTATCTATTTCTTATTAAATTATTAAAATGCTGTCTATTTCTTCTGATTATACTGATATTTGATGTATTTAATACTGGTGTTTATTTGGAGCTTTTCCCCTTCAAAGGCATTTTTTCAATACTAATTAAAATTTGTAACATGTTTGGTTTCTCATTTATTGTCATATTTTCTAAAGAGAAGTAGAGACAGAAGTGTCAAATGTCTTACCCTAGAACATGCCTGGAAATATGACCAAATCTGAAAAATTCCTGGCTCCTAACATCCCTGCCAGAACACTGTAGTTCTCTAAAATAAATGGAAACTTGTCTTGCATTCCTAGGCACTTACTTCTGGATTTTTGGGGCATAAAGTCTGAGTATACATTCCACATGTTTTTTAGAGCATTGATTACTTGTGAAGAAACAAGGGTTTGTTTGGTTTGGTTTGGTTTTTTTGAGTCTTCAACCAGAGTTCAGTGGAAATAAAGAAGTCTGTGCTGTGTTTTGACAGTAGCTACATAGGGCCTTACCTTTGGTCCTAGCAGTGGCAGTCCTAAATTCCTGTTGTGGACTTTGGCAGAAGTTGGAAATGGCCATCCACCCATGTTTACCAGAAATTTCTATTGATTGAAGTCTGTGTGTGCACAAATGCATGAAGAAACAGTCTTGCCTTTAGTGCAGCTGTTTCCTTTGCAGTGTGTTGTACAAATATGCCATGATCATCCTATTCCCCATTCATTCAAAATTCAATTCTACAGAAGGAGCAGGTATAAGGAACAGAGGAATTGAGGTTTAAATCTAATTTTTGTCTAAATTTGAAAAGAAAATTATAGAGGGGCTGCTTGTATAATCTTTTCAGGGTGGTCTGTCACATTCCTCACTGAGGTGTTACAATACAAGTTAATAAATCTAATTATCTACATTCTTCAGAAAAGTCATATAAATTTTGAATACAATAATGTTGAGTTTTTCTTAATGATATTTTGTATATATCTCACTAACTGCAAGTCAAAGAAGACTTGCGATATTAATAAATTCCACTTAAACTTTTTTCTGCTCTTTTTACAAAAAAGTAATATAATTCAGTAGAATGCTCTGTGTTTAAAAATATAAGCAGTAACACTTATTTAGTTATTTCATGTAGAGTATTTTTTAGTGATTCATGCAATTATTTCTATGTCCATGCCAGTGAAAACTGTAGAAGTACTTGTATAATATCTTACCTTTCTTTCTGCAACATATGCAGTTATGTAAACATGACAAGGAAGCTCAGACTCAGAGTTATTTTCTAGGCTTCTCCCTTCCTGTGTTTGTCTCATTTAATATTACTACATATCAGTTAAAGTGCAGTTGACAAATATTTGAAGGAAGGGGAAAGAGAAGATTTTGTCATTAATCAGTCTGTTTACCCATCATGTCCTCCAAAACTGGGTTTAAGTTCCCTGTTTTTCTTCCATTTAGGTAGAAAGCACTGATTGTGCAATAGGTACAATTGCATATTTGCTCTTCCATAAATGGGTGCTTATAAAATACTTCATGTTCAAAACTTCCATTGTAATTCGTTTGAGGTGTTTAGAATTAATGCAGATGTCATGGAAATCTGGAAAGCTTTAACAAATTATGGTTACAATACTGATTTAATTTATGTTTTGAGTCTGCATCTGTTTCATTGGGATATTCCACTACCAGTATCATCTGTATGACTGTTGTTTTCTTAAAGAACTTTGGAGAATGAAATAGATGTTTGTTCATAATCTCAGATTTAGTTTCACTCTGTAAAACTGGATTTTATAGCAGTATGGCAGAAAAGAGGAGGATGTCTCTTTTGCATCTGAATATTACATCAAATAGTGCCATCCTAATAGCTGGCTTTGCCTTACTTCTTGATACTTAATCACATATTTTGCCACACCGACCTTACCACATTTAAAGTAAGTGTGATGTGCTAAAAATAATGTATATTTCAAAATCACGTTTCTCCTGTCACTTAATACAGCCCCAATTAGTAATATATTCCTATCAAAACACCTCCAAATATATGAATAAGTTCAGCATTGTAAGGAATACAGTCTTGGAAAGGAATGCAATTGAATTTACAGAAATGACTGTCAAACCTAGTTTAGTGTCTACTCTTTTTTTTTTTTTTTTTTTCTAGAAGACCAGAAGCCACAAACCTCTGAGATTTAGTGGACAGAAAAGATATTTTTGTGCACTAGCCTGTTTCTAGCCTGTTTGACTTATTGGAAGAGGTAGTGAGCTACTTATTTGCAAATCAATAAAAATCAGGAACTGAATCCTTTTGCAGCTGAAATATCTTGTCATCTCTTCTGTCCCAGATTAGTGGAAGATAGGAGGAATGTTTTCCTCCATCATGTTAAAAGCCTTACCTTCATCCAGATCTTTAGAAATGAACACCCATACATTTCTTTGATTCAAAAGGATTTGGACACATATTTTTAATTGAACTGTATTGAATCATTGATGGTCCAAAGGGAAATGCAGATCTTCTTTCATAACAGCTGTTTTAATCCAGGCAGTACACTATCCACTGTAATGGGAGGCATATTTGCTGTTCACAGGAGAACTGGCATGAGAAAGTTAGAAAGCAGGGGCTGTCATAGCTAGGTATTTTGGAAGCTCTGCCATGTGTTTCTTGTATCCTTGGAGACTATCAAGAAGTAATCAAACTATGTAAGAAGAAGATCTTGAAGAGACTTTATCTGCAAAATCTTCTGTATGTTGTTACAATAGTTGGCTCAACAAGCATCTGCAAAGGGGAAATTATAAGTGACACGGAGGGTTTAGATGCCATGGAGAGGATGCAGCCTGTTGGTAGAATTAGTTACTCTGACAGCTCTGCTGCAGAGTTCTGTGCAGTAAGTGGTCCTCAAACACTCCACTGCTCCCCCCTGCTGACAGACCAGCTGGTTGTCATTCTGAAGCCCCAGGGGGAAATCCATGATTCCTTCCAATGCTCTGTTTAAAAAACCATAATCAAGCCTAGTCAAAAACTACATTCAGGCTTAATTTGTTCCCTTATGTATATCAATACTGATGGAACTCATATTAAAAGATGACAGGTTTCACTTTACTCTCTCTGTGGCTGAGGTGAGGATTACTATTCCTTTAAGATACTTTCTTCTTTTCTTGTGTATAGGAATATATAGGGTAAAATCACCTGTCCGTTTTCAAGTAGATCATGTGTTTCTATACCAACTAAATTATGGCAAAGTAGTGATCTATGCAGCACTGAATCCATAAGGTACATGGCTCTGTTAGGGTGTTCTACCTCAATTGGGAGAGGACATCTTGCATGACCAGGGTTAAAATATGTCCAAGAAAAAACCCCAGTATTACTGATAAAAGGAATTAATAATATTTATGGCAGTTAACTTCTTATGAATTATTTATTTGGGTTTTTTAATAAACAATGGAAAAAATGATGGAGTCAAGTAACTGTTTACAGTGTGTTAATAAGTTAGTGTTGTGTAGCCCTTAGCTTGAACCTTATATAAGAATACTTTCAGTGTTTATTTCCTCTATTAGAAAGTTGGTGTCCTACAGTTTGTCCTCAAATGATGTTACCATCTTGTTTATTTTTCTACACAGCAGTACAACTATTAATAAAATTTGCGTTTGCTTTTTCTGCAGAACGCAAATCAATTTCACAGTTGCTATTGATTTCACCGCCTCCAATGGTAAGAATAAAAATAAACATCTTGTGTGTGTTTGTGCTGTGTTCAGTTTTAAGTGTACATATGTGTGTGTTTGTAACAGTATTCAGCTGGCACCAGCTGGACTCGAGAGTCCATTTTGCTGAGCAAAAGATGAGAGGCCAATTCCTGTCTAGGAAAGCAGGACAAACAGAACAGATAAAAGTTGGAAAAGCTACATATAAAATTTAATAACCAGAAGCAGTTTGCAAGTATCTCTGTAGTTTTTGTTTGCTTTTTTATAACTGCTGGGAGAAAACCTAGAAGAACCCATTGAAAAGGGCCAAATAGTTCCAAGAAGAGGGAGGCTGAAGTGAAGCAGAGATGAATTGTGATCCTCCTCCAAAGCTGCTTTCAGAATGTCACAATACTTTTTAAAATTTCATCTTAAAAGTGTATAAATTGCACAAATCTACAAATTTCTTGCTGCCCTTTCAGTGCTGAAATATAGCTACTTCTGCTAAAATCTATTTAGAACTACTAAAAAACTACTACTTTTAAAATTTATTCAGAACACTGCATTTTTACCTGATACAACTTCATATTTTTAAGAGAGAAAATTCTGAAGTGATTCAGTTTTAAAGTAAATCTGATCCTTGCTTCAACAGGTAACCCTTCACAGCCAACTTCATTGCACTACATGAATCCCTATCAGCTGAATGCTTATGGCATGGCACTGAGAGCTGTTGGTGAAATAATTCAGGACTATGATAGTGATAAAATGTTCCCAGCTCTAGGTTTTGGAGCTAGACTTCCTCCAGATGGAAGAGTATCACATGAATTTGCACTGGTAAGTAAATAAATACATGGTTTTAAAATTTCTTTACTACAACAGAATTTCGGGAGTTAAGGTTGTAGTCTTAAGCAGTTACTAGACAAGTAAGGAGCAGGAAATGTGTTAAGTCTTCTGTGCCAACTCTAAATAGTTGTTTCACAACTTTCATGATAGTGAAGTTACTTCAGTTGAAGTTATGGAGAGAAATCTGGAGTCAAGAAGTCCATGTAGGCCAAAAATTGTAATAAAGAAAAGTAATAATCTTTAACTTCAGCTGTAGCAGCTTGAGAAACAGATGCTTTAAAGACTTCATCTCTCTAAAGAAGCAAATTAATCATGTTACAAGATAATATTTCGTTATTATTCTTATTCTGTCTCATTTTCTGGGATCTTTATCTTTACAGGCTGCTAGTTCAGAGACATAGGGATATGTAAGTGGACTAAAAGATAAGTTGATAAAAACAGATCTGAGATTGGTCCATGGGTCAGTTAAATTGCAAACCTAAAGTTTACCAGGATTTGCCAGAGAGGTTGACCTAGTATAACTGACACTTGTGATTAGTGTTGATATTTTATCTGCTTGCTTATTTTGAGAATTTTGTTCTTCTCAGAGTGGGATGAAGTTGTCAGAATTACAGCAAATGTAGGTATATCAGGGGAGTTCTAATCAGATAGCATCAAAGACATAGCAGAAGATTGGTGACTGTAGATGTGTATTTCTTCTGTCAGCCTGTGCTAGAAAAGACTGCAACATATCTTACCTCAGGGAAAGGTTTTCCACATAAATAGTAATTTAAAACAGGTGCCATTGCAAATACTCATTTCAGTTGCAGACTTTGGTCTTTGTATAGTAAGTTCAAGTATTTTGATATATCTTTCAGTTTTAAGGATGTTTCTAAAACTAATTAAGTTAAAAGTATCACAGTCCTCATAAATTACAGAAGAAAAAGCACCACATATATACATACATAAATATGTATATATGTGTGTGTATTTCCTTCCTCCCTCTGTGTGTGTGTATATTTCCTTCCTCCATATATAAACATATATAGGTGTCTCCCATGTAATGTTAAGCAGTGTTTTCAGCTCTCTCTTTTAATGTTTTAGACAAATTCTGTCAAAAATCCCCTTTGGTTTTCTAGATTCCCAGGCAAGTATTTTTTACCTCAGAATGAGGTACTGGCGCACTAAGCTAATGAGGTGTTGGCATATGAAGGAGAGTAGGATGATTTGAAAGGTTTTGAAGCTTACATAGATCATTTTCCTGACATTGGTCTAGAATTCAGCCTTTATGTTTGCCATCTGTAAGTAGGTGTCCTCATTAAAGAATCATTATGGAGATTGGTAGTAAAATGCCTACCCTAAGAATTTACAATAGCAGCCATTTTGTGGGCTCCCAAAGACTAAATTCCTTTCTTCATTTGTTTGTATCAGGTCAAAAATAACTTTTTTGATGCAGAAATGTTGGGCCAAAACAATAAAAAACTTTATTGTTTACCTTACACTCTTATAAGTGTATGAATCTCAGGATCTGGCTACCATTTCTTTTTTTCACATTTTTAAAAGAATAAATCATTGAGCCTGAACTGTGCTCCTAAACATGCTTCCAGTTTTACATCTGCCCTCTGATTCATACCTTAAATCCACACAGGGAAATGCCTGTTACTGTTGTATGTTTGAAGGAATGTTTAGTTACACTAAAGGTGGGATTTATGTCTAGGAGCCAGGCCTAGTGATTCAGACTGCTGAGACTGGTAGAACCTCCTTACCTCAGCAGTTAACACTCACAAGCAGACATGGGCATACACTGAGCATTTGTAGTAAACTCTCTTCAGTGGATCTTAGAATACTTGAGTCCTTGCCTTTTAAAAATGACCACTGGGTATTGTTCATTAACGTACATAATTTTTACTTCATAATTACTTACAGTGATTAATCATCTGTTCTTCCATTTAGAATGGAAACCCTCAAAATCCATACTGCCATGGAATTGATGGTGTAATGGAGGCATATTACAGGAGTCTAAAATCTGTACAGCTTTATGGACCAACAAACTTTGCTCCTGTAATTAATCATGTAGCCAGGTAAGCATCACAACAGGTGCTGTGCAGAAACTTCTTTGTGTCAGATCAACTACTACATATAACAGGCTGACAGTTACAGGGAAAGGTATTTATTGACACTTGTTTTGTTTATTCAGTCTCATGATTACCTTGTGACTTCAAGTAGGTTTGAAGACCATGTGTTGGTATTATGCAGAATTTAATTATTCATTGAAAAGAAATACAAGTGATCCAGTTGACCAGCCTGAGTCAAAATCTTAGCAGAAATCATAAGGAAAGAAAATTTTTGTCATCTCATGTTCCTTTTTGTGCCTTAGAGTGCAGAATTATTGCTTCGAAGAAAATACATGTATCTATCAAAACATTTTATAAACTCTGAGGGTTTTTAGGTATATGTAGTTTCTCTAATCTCTAAAGGTCCCAAACGTCAACAAAATCCTCCAGGTCTGTCTGTGCCAACAATTCTCAGCTGGTAGTGGTACTTTTCAGGCAGTGATACAGCTTCACCATTGGGGAGCCATGGTGCTGTTATGCAACACCTCATCTAACTCCTCAAAGTAAAAACCTTCCCATGTTTATAGAAGTTTCTTAAGAAGGATAATATTGCCTTGTTCTGGCAGACAAGATCTTGACTTAAAATCTTGAGCTCAAGACCTTGGCAGGATAATACCTCCATGAATTTATATAGGAATGTGATATGGCTTAGGTGATTTGCTGAACAGATTTGATTTTATATATAGACACAAGGAACTACTGGTTACAAAATAAAGAAGTAGGAATGTGTAAATCATTGTACTGGTAATGTTTTATTTATGAGCTTGCAAAATAGCTAATTTTAATAGCAAGAGATATTTATATAATATCTGGTTTGCTGTTGGTAGTTCTACAGACCAGCAGAAAATAATTTGTGAATTCTGTGATGCAAAGAATTTTCTGTGCCCCCTAGCGTGTCTAGATAGCTGATTTCAGCTATTTGTTATTAGGATTAGTTCTTTTGTCTTCAGATCATACCATTAAAATTATATACATGTATATTACATTGCTTGTTATCCGAGAGTAGCTGTCTCCTTTAATCTTTCCTTTGACGTGATACCTTCAGTAGCAGTTTTCCATATGTGTGGCATTCAGTGTCTGCATTAGCCACATTATCTGGAAATCTAACTTAACAATTGTTCTGGCTCCTTTTCTTCAGAACTGGTCATAGCAGCTGAGATGCTGACTCAGAACTTCGTAATTTATCTCAAGCCTGTTCATTGCAAAAACTAAAATTTTTGATCCAGTGTTATCAAACCATTGGCATAAAATTAGTTCTTTTTCTCGCTCTTTTCAGTTCTTTTTCAGGAATGTTTGCTAACTTTTGCAGAATAACAGAAGGCTGTCCACCAGTATTAGTAGTTCTTCTACTGAACTTTTGTCAAATACCAAGTTTTTGCAAACTTTGGGAGCTCCTCCTGATAGCAAATCATACTGCATTATAATGGGAAAGCCAAGTGTCTTCACGCAGATTTCTACTGCATGGTCATCCCTAGAGCAATCTGTGTACCAGTCCAGTTCTCAGTAACACCATTTTCCTTCAAGGTTCAATTTCTTGATTATTCTTGTGACTCTCATAGACATGGTACTGCCCTGCAGTTACCCTTTGAACCTACCTTTACCCTCAAAGAAGTTTCTTCTTTTCACATCCCCCCTGCTGAGGAGAATGCCTATGATGAAATCTCTTTAAGCAATGTCAGATATTACTATCTGTTGTGATCTTGGTATTCTTTGGAAATTCTTTAGGCAGATAATGATTTTTTTTATTCTTTCCCCAGTTAGAGAGTTACTTAAACTACACCAGATTCAGCTTAGTGTCAGATCTGTTGTGGGTTGACCTATCAGAGGTCAGTTTTCTGATTGGCATGTAGTTTTGACCGCTCAGGAACGAAATGCGACTCTTTGGCGATACTCATATAAAAACCTCAGTTTGAGTTCCGTTCACCTCTTTCTTCTCCTGGCTGGCAGTGAGGTAACCCCGTACAGTGGTTGTGGTGGCCGGGCCGGGCCCGGCTGGGCCCGCGGGAGCCGCTGCCCACGAGATGGGGGCGGCCCGGCCGGCGGAGCCTCCGCTCCTGCTCTGCTGCCGGCGGGGGAGGGCAGCGAGGCTGCTGCTCGCCGGTCCCGCCGCATGGCTGGGCTGCGCTGGAGCTGAACCGAGTCCAGGCACTGGCTGCAAGCACTCTTGGCCCGAGGGGTGGTGGAAGAAAAAAGCATCCATCAGCCTGCTTAACGACTGGAATCTCGCTGCTGTTCCTGGGCTTTGTACTACCAGCGTGACTTTTGAATCGTTGCGGGTGTCGCAGCCAAAACCTCGTGGTTACAGCAGGCTCGGGCAAGTTTAGCTCTTTCTGAACACAGATTGAGACCTTTTTCTTAACGTTCTTCTGAGATGAAAAAAAGAAAACGAAGAAGGATATGTAAGGGGACGATATGAAGATATCTAAGTCGGTAAATGAAAAGTGACTTTTTAAAGTAGGAGAGATGACGAGTTGCCTGAGTTTTTAGGCTGAAATCTCCTAAAGGTTTTCAGTAACAGACTGATTCCTTTACATCGTAGACAATGCACATTAGGGAAATGATTTGTGGGTTTTAAAGCAAAGGTATCTGTGATTTACTGTATGAATATTGAAGTAAGAATTGTGAATTAGTGATCCCATAAGAGGTTTGAACAAAGAAAGATGAGAAGAAGCCTCTGCAAGTGAAGAAGTGAAGAAACGTCTCTGCTCTCTGGGATAAGGGACTCTTTGCCTTTGAGGTTCTTTGATTTTTTGTCTTTTTCTTTCAGATACTACCCTAATCTGCAGTCTACAACCCATATGCATGGTCAGGGGAAAGTCCACATGAGTATGGGAGGTTACACATTGCAGAAATGTCCTGGGCAGGCTGCTATTGTGTGAAGTTACTAAAAATAACAGGAGAGACTTCTCTCTCTCAAAGACTGAATGAGTGACTATTTTACAAGTGATACTTACCTAGAGTTTTTAAGTTTTGCCTCTGTACGTTGCTTACAGAAACAGAACAGTCTTGTAAAGAAAAAGGTTTTGAAAGTTCTCGTCTGTTTTTTTTTCTTTCTTCTTCTTTTAATGTGTTTGTTAATAAACTATTTGTTTTGCTTTTAAGTTAGGCCTGTTTTGCCTTTTCCTCCCAAAAGTCCTATCTCACATTTAAGTAAACAAATTCAGCCAATGTGAGACCTTCACATTTATTGGTGGCCCATACAGGGGGACAAAGGGTAACCCAAACCTCTGCAATATCTCATGTCCCCTCCTCATATAAGATCTTTCTTGCAAAAGGCTTTGGAGCATTTTAGTATGTGAAAAATTTGAAATAACTAGATCTATGTTATTTCTTCTGTGTAGGTATGTAGACTTTGTTAAGTGCTCAGATAGGATAATAATGTTTATTTCACCCTCTCATCATATGTTGTCAATGTAATCATCACTGAAAAGTTTATAAGCATTGTGGAAAAGTGAAATAAAAGAAGTCTCTGCATGGCAGTGAAAATGCCTTCCATGGTAGGTCTTGCTAATCTCAATATTTAACTATCAGTCCCTACTGCCAGCATGCAAATATAAGGGATATCCAACAGGTTCACTTCTTGTATGCCTTCTTTACCCATCTGAATCCAGAGGAGAGGATGGAAGATGGTGGTGTTCTGTCAGTTAGTTGTGGCTTTCTCCAAACTCTTGTAAATGTTGTGACTACAGTATTGTATTCATCAGAAGAACTTGCTTGCCAATGCACTGTGTTATCATCAGAGAATTTAGTAAGGATATGCAAGCATCATGGCCCTCATTGAACATGCTCTGTTGAGTGAACCAGGCCTTTCATATTCAGTGACCCAAAAAATAGCGAGTTCTTTAACAGTCATATTAGGTATTTGAGCATGTATTCAAAAGTATTCCTGCAGCAACTAATCTTTTTCTTGTACTGCTCTCTATGCAACTCACTGCACAAGGTTCTACTTTTTGACTTCTTTGCAGCATCAAGAGTCTTCATAAAAGTAGGAACTGTAGTGGCTGTGAAGCAGCAAACAGCTTCCCACAAAAAAAGTTCTTCTGTTCAGGCCATAGGATTTAGTGAGGCTGTTTGGACTCACTCTCTTTCAGGACTTTGCAAACCTTCAAAAGCTGCTCGTTTTCAAAGAGTAGTTGCTTCTTGGGTCCTTTGACTGAGGTGGGAATGGCACTGGGTGTATTTTTTCTTACATTCCTATACAGCACAATGAGAAGTTTGAGTCTTGAAGGAGAGGACATCTGTGGGTAGTGCAAAGAAATTAATATCTAAGCCAGGGTTGCAGGGTGCATGTTCAGTCATTTTACAAATGTGCACTTAAATGTGAACTATAAATCTGCAGTCATGGTTAACAGTAAGTAAGCTGGATTTGTAGGACAAAAAAAAAAAAAAAAAAAGGAATGTGTTGATTAAGTTTTATATATGAGTTTAATTTGTGCTATAAACCCAACCATTCATTATTCATGTATACCCTTCATATGAAGCTATGCCCCATAGGTAATACCTATTAAACAGCTTAGGCTTTCTAATGTCTCATGATTCTATAAAGGACATTCTGTCCATGCTCCTTTTGGTAGTGGTGCAGGTCCCATTTTTCACTGATGCATCACATGCAGATTATCAATATTGTATTAGTTATGTTTTTTCATTGTTCTTATTTGAAAGTAGAATGTCCAGTTTAGTCATGAATGTCTTTACTTTTGAAATTCACTGTGTTACAATTGTTAGTCCTTGGTAGTCAAATTTTACAAATACAGCTTTTTTTCATATTGGTTCCTTTTATAAAGATTTTATTATTATTATTATTATTATTATAACATTGGTTTTTCTTCCTTTAGATATGCTGCTTCAGTAAAAGATGGCTCCCAGTATTTTGTTCTTCTCATTATTACAGATGGAGTTATATCTGATATGGCTCAGACAAAAGAATCCATAGTGAATGTAAGTTTTACTGAAAGTGTTGAAATTATGTTTCTAGAAATTCTTATTTTAGGCAATAAAGTGAATGGATTAATACTTCAGGCACTAGAGTTGTTCCATAAGTACCCTTTTTTACCAAACGGGAGAAGTTTTTTATGCATAAAGATGAAAAGAAAGCAAAACTTGAACTTGAGCTAATTAGATAGTGTTCTGTGGTAAATGATACTCTTTTCTCCATATATTTGTATGATTTTCCTCATCTCCTTTTTGCCTCTTCCTATTTCCTCATGCACATCTTACCATGCACTTTTGCATAGTAAACTCTTCTCTGTCTCATAATTGCAGACAGCTTTAACCCCCACACTTTTTAAAAACTGTCCCCAACTTTCTGATCCTGAATAGCAAGCATACCAGTCATCTGATTTCCCTCAAAACAGTCCCCTAAAACTCTGTAAGTTCCTTATTTCTTAGTTCCTGCATTATTTTCAGTATTTTTCTCTTTAAAACTGCCATGTGTATAGGTAATATTTTACATTATGAGCAGGTTCTATTGTGCTTTTTGCCTGTGGGAAGTTTCAGATGAAAGTACACACAGAAACACTCCTAGACCTGGTTGCAAAAGATCTCTACCAATAGTTTTTAACATACCACAGCGGATGTAGTTAACAGTGAAGTGGTGAGTTGAAAAGCCTACATTAAAGTAATTTATTATCATGTCCAAGTGAATTGTGTAGAATTAGGTAGCATAGTTTTGAAGACCCACTTTCAGTACCTCCTGTAGAGATTTGATACTATTGCAGTTTATCAATGGGTGCTCATGAAAATGCTGCCCCAGTGTTCTGCCTTTCACTGGGGAACAAGATGCCCTCCAGTCCCTGCCTGTAGCACATACACAGAACCTGTGTAATAATAAGCCTGGAAATTCATTCTCTAGCCCAGTCTAGAAGTTTGGAACACAATTTCTTTTAGATGAGCTGCTTTTAGGTCAAAAAAGGGCTCAGTGGAGAAAAAAAGAGCAGCTCTTGATTCTGACTCACCCTTCCATGTGAAGTCTGTGCATAAGAGACCGGCAAGTGCAGTCAGCTGATATCTTGTAAGATTAACTCATTTGCCACTAAGACACACAGAAAAACCTTGTTTTCAGTAATTGTTCATTTCAAGGAATAATGTCTGCAGTCTACAACTGTCTGGAAACACAACAGATGTGTTGTTAGCTTGGAATAAATGGAAGTTTGGGAATATTTGCTGTCTTGGTTTTTTATGAAGTTGCCTTCGTTTTTCTGCATATTTCTCTTGGTGTGAGCAGGGTATGCCATGACAGAACTAATTAAATGCTATTCAATAGCAGTTTTTTCAGTCTTAATAATATCCATAATACTAAAAAGGGCAATGATGTCCAAGCAACTTGATGTGTATAAAACTCAGAGTATATTTCAATTTTTAACTTTAATTGTGCTTTTGGGCATCTTTCTCATTACAGCATATATGTCAGACACATTCTGTTTTACCAAACTGTTTAAAGGTTATGCTGTCATTCAGCAAATGCCAACACTTAAGTTTATATGCAAAAGTTTAACTATTTGTCTTTTTGCTGTCCTTGCCACTTACTGTTTCATATTTCATTGTATCACATAATTCTGTGTCTGTGTGAGTAGGAATCTCTTTAAAGGATACTTTGTTTACAATCAAGAAATAACATTCTAGAAAACATCTAAAAAACAGAACGTTCTGTTCTAAGAGATCAGAAGGTGTACATCTATGATTTTTTGACCAATGTATACTTCTGTTTAATGTTTAAAATTACTGTAGACATTCTACAGTTTATCAGAATATCTCAATAAGCAACAGAATTACCAGAATTATCTCAGTAAGTTGTCAACTCTGACATTTGCTGAATATTCTTTGGTTTTAGTTGATACCTTCTTTATCAGAGGCAGATTTACATTATTTCTATAAACTGATGCTACTATCAGGGCAGGAAAGTCTAATATTTAAGATAGTGTCTGTGTAATTTTAAAGATTTTACAGGGTTTATTCAGGGAAAGCCAGATATCATCTTTGAATGAAAAATATAAAGTAAAATTTAAAATCTTACCACAGGCCCATTCTATATCTTTCTTGTATGTGGCATGGATGATTGACTAGAGTAAAATTTCATTTATGGGATAAATGTAATATACATATTGCTCAAACAGATTATTTATTTTCTTTAAAAATTTGGCATAAGATCAATGTACAAAATAGCGTCCCATAGTTGCAAGCAGCTGTGTAATATCAAGAAACAGCAAAGCACATTAAAATAAATGTCAGGCTGTTATTAGGTACATATTTGCAATTACTGTCAGTTTACAAAAATTTCTAAGATAAATTTGTCCTCTTAGTTGTCATATTAGTATTAAATGCTAACATAGTTTGTTGTCTTTAATTAGCATCTTATGTGATTCAAAGACTTGGTAATGAAAAAATAAAATAATCACTTCTATCTTCATCAAAGATGTTTTGTACCTCTTAAGCAGACAGTTTACACCACTCAGCTTTTTAGGGGGAAAAATTTTCTTTAAAACATAATTTCTGTGTGGTTTTTTGTTCACTTTGTTCTCAGATTTCATGTTATTAGTAGAGGTTATGTAATGCATTAAACCTCTTTTTCTTCTTCTTTTGAAGGCTTCAAAATTTCCAATGTCCATAATTATAGTGGGGGTAGGACCAGCAGAGTTTGATGGTAAGTGTTTTTTCTATTTTTTTTTAATTTGCTTACATTTTAGTAATGTGTGGCTTTCCAAACTAATATTGGTCTTTAAAGGAGCATTATATGAAGCAGAAGTGAGTGCTGTTGGCATTTCCAGCTGGATTGATTGATTGGTAACTCAGTGTGATTACAACCTACCATGTGGAGCTGTGTAGCCCCTCAGGGTCTCTGTTCAAGTCAGAACCATATGGGGGCTCAGCATTTACAGTGAAGAAAGTATACTCGAGAAATGGTAAATTTCTTCAACACAAATATTTAGATGCCTCGTGAAGTGTCAGTTGACTGGAAATATTGATCTTACCACAGTAATAAAATCTTGAGAAAAATAAATACATTTGAGGTGATCTGGATTAAACAGAGTTTCACTTGGTAACAGGAGCGAGCCCTACTGTGCAGCAGCATTGACAGACTGTTACAGCAGGAGAGAAATTACCAGGTTATTTACATATTCTTTCTATGATATTCTGGAACACCATTCTCTGTTGCAATGACTAAGCTGCTTCCATTATTTGTATTAATTTCTAAGTATGTATCACTGCACTGTGAAGCGTAGTCATTGTGTGTGTCTTGAAGTCCTAAATCCTTTTTTAATTCTAGTACATCTGGTTAGACAGTATGCCTTCTGTTAAACATGAAATATACTTAGTACTACTATGACAGATGTTTAGTGTTGACTAATGGCTGTACCTGTTAATTTTTGTACAAATGCTCTAAATGTAGGGAAAAAAGAGGAAAAAAATAAGACAAAAAATATATTATTTAAAATTTATTTTATTATAAGCATTATTCTTATACCACTGTTTGGCAAGTGGTATATTAGCCATAATTTTAAGTATCTTATTCCATGAAGAAATTATCAGGTGAACACTTACACTTCACATGATTGTGTGCCACAATCAGTGAGAGAAGACAGTTTCTATTCATAAATGCATATGATGGAAATTTGTAAACTTCATTTTTACTCCTGAGAATTCCAACATGATCCTGTGTTACTTGCCATTCTCTCACCTCTCCGTTGCATTTTCCCTTTCTTCCTGTTTGTCTAGTCCTTGGCTTTGCCCAGGCTCCCTTTCTCAGTCAGGATATGTTCTTAGGGTGTTATCCCTCCCTCTTTCCTGAGGTTGGGATTCTGTCTGTACTGCAGGATACAGTTTCCATCTCTGGAGCCACAATCCTGGCATGTACTGTCTCAGTGAGGTTCCCCCATTAGGTGTATGCCAGGTCTGTAGTCCCTCAGTGCCCAAGGACACAGAAATTACTTCCATCTACAGAAATTCCTTCTGGAATAAACAACAGGCCCTGTGTCTGCTGTGGGTGCTGAAGAAGAAGGGTGTCTGCAGCAGGTTGATATTTAGGCACTGTCTGGATATTCAGCCCCTGAAGCTTCAGTTCTGCCATAGAGGGACCAAGCTGCTCCTCTTCAGAGCTCCCTGTTCCCTAGACCTCCCAGCCCCTGGGGGGTACCAAAGGGGTTCTTAAAAGTCTGAAGCTTGGGTAGATGGTACATTTGTCAGAGCTTTGCTTAAAGGATGTGAGGATGTGACTATAACAGGTCACAACAGGAGCATTTTTGCCCAGGATTCTGTATCTGACACGGCCATGGGTAGTTTCCTAGAGAATGTTATGAACAGACTAAGCAAATACGATACTTCCCTGAATACTGTTTTTAGGTTGGAGTTTCCTAGGCAGGATGCGCTTTATGTCTGTTTTGGAATTTTTTTAGTGAAACTCCTTCAAATACTTGTTCAGTCTCCTCCTGTTTGAACACAGGTACATTTTTGCAGCAGCATCATCAGGCAACATGCTCTGCAGACCTACCAATCTGTTTTTTTGAACAAATATACTTTGTTCAGCTTGGCTCCTGATAGTGTCATTTATACTTTCTAGTTCTTGCTTCAGAAGAACTAGGTTTTGATGTGCTGGTTTCAGTGAATTCAGCCCAGTTCATAAGAGCCTGAGCAGCTGAGGTGCAGGGCTTTGGTTTTCATAGCATACACTGAAAGAAGGTTTGTAGAATTGCAGATCCAACATCTGAGCAATAATCTGAGATCCCAAATGCATCCATTTCAACACTGACAAGAGAGCAGGTACATCTTTCTATCTAGAATAGCTTCCAGGTATCTAGACAGCAGAGCTTTCTTGTATCCCGCTCAGAAGATACAAGAAGAATTGCCCAATAAATTTAATAATTTTTTAAGGGCTCATCATTTCTTAGCATTAGAAGATACTGCTTTTTCAGTGTGAATGTGAGTTATTATCTTTGTGCTCTATCCTCTGATATCTTTGGTAACAATAGCTGCTGAAGATGAATTCTTCTCCATCTCTGAAAGTGTGTGTAGATATATATATATATCTATCTCCTTACAAAACCAGATATACTTTCTGTTTTGAGAGATGAAAGGATAAAAAACTTTGTTATAGTCAGTTCTTTTCTGAAGGTGACAATAAAGATAAAAGTATGTATTGTCACCATAAAAAAGTGCAAAACATGATGTGTTTTCTGATGTAAATGATCTTAACAAAGTTGTCTAAAGAGGAATTGTTGGTTTTATTGCTTGAAAGTGTAAGTTATCTGAACTTTTTCTCGGTAAGATGATTTTGTTGCATACCTGAACTCATAGTTTGGTGGGGGGTTTTTGTTTGTTGTTATTTTTTTTTTTTTAAGCTATGGAAGAACTGGATGGGGATGTAGTGAGGATTTCTTCAAGAGGAAGGTTTGCAGAAAGAGACATTGTGCAGGTAGGAGATACTCTCTTAGATTTTATTGTTTCTCTTTGGTTTGAATTTTCACTTACTTTTCCTCTTGCTTATTTTCACTTCTCTTCCACACAGGTTGGATTTTTATATTATTGTTTAGTAGAATATATATATAGAGGGAGAATAACTAAGCCATACCAATAGCTCATACTGCATGGTAATTAAGATCAGATAGCAGCTGATGAACTTTGGGATATGTTTATTTGTTTCCATTTATATCTGCAGAAACTGAAACTTTTCAAAATGTTTAATATTACAAATACTGACATGTGAATGTTTAATGATTGATTGATAGCTGCTGGTGGATGTAATATTTCAATCCAAGGACGTGTTCAAAACATGTATTTGACACCTGATTTTATAGTTTGGTTTTATTAGAATACGAAAATAAACAAAGCTACATAAATATATGGAAATTAAAATGATCAGATTTTTTTTCAGTCTTCTTCAGTCTTCCTGCATACTCTCTATTTTTTTTTAGTGGGGATCAGAAATGAGCATAAAATGACAGAAATTAAATTACGTTTTTATTCTTTATGGATATACATTAAAAGTCCTGGATTCCTGAATTCTAATAGTTGAGAAAGATACTCTTTTCATTTTTACAACATGCAGAGATAACAACTGATGGGAAAGTAAGATATAAAAACTAGAAGAGTAAAACATGCTGGCTTCTTTGGTCATTGTTGTCAGGTAGTTTTAAAAGTAGGGATGATGTAAGACACCTGAACAGGGGATAAGAAATTGTTTCTCCTTTTGTCAAAGCCTTTGTAGTGTTGCTTGGTGTCTATATTGGGCTGGAGAGGGGCTGTCTGTAATCTGTTGTTCTGTAAATGTCACTGCTTTCAACAGAGCAGTGTGTGGGGTGGACCCCAAGCTGGTACTGCTGCAAAGCCTGTGTGCCATGTCAGATTTTTTAAAGCTAATTCAGGTATCTCTGGCATCCATTACACTTATGTTTAAGTGCATTTAAATATAAGCAACAGAATTTCTCTAATAACAACAGCCGAAAAGCTTCAGACAGCATAAATGGATAGAGTTCTAACAGGTTAAAAACAAGATTTGTGAAAATGCTTTCTTTGGAATTCACTGTGTATCAGAACTGTAATAAAACATTTATTAATATATTTTAATCAGAATGTTGCCCCATGCCATATTGAATTACCTGAAGAGAGTGTTATTTTGTGCTCTTTTTCTGTCTAAATACTAACAAATATTTACTTTATAGACTAACTAACTAAATAAAAAGGGATTCTGTCAAACCCTCTAAGTTTGCTTTGACCTTTATTTTGTATCTAGCAGGCTAAAACTGTTTTGCCTTTATAAAACTAACTACATGAAAAGGGGAGGGTTGTGTGTTAAAATTAACTAGTAAAATTACCTATTAATTCTAACAATATTGTGAAATATTTTGATTAAATTTATACAGGAAAAGTTTGTCTTGTTAACAGTGAGTCACTGTATGTGTTTTACTTACTGACTGCAACCCATGTAAAGCCGTGTTCTTCACTATTTCCTCTTCACTTGTATGTATACATATTGTATACTCTGTACTACATTCTTCCTCAGTTTTCTTTAATTTCTGCTCTCCTCTTATCCTTTTGCTGTTTAAGACATTTTAGGAGAATATTTACTTGTAGTGATGAACCTGTTGTTTCTCCTGAGAATTTTGCATATTAGCCTTTTTAATTAAACTCTTAAATTGTAGACAAAGCACTTGGTGTTCCATCAGTTTCCCTGTGGTTTCTCTGATACCTTTTATTCTGTTCCTCTGCCATCTCCATGTTAGCTGTCCTTGTGCGTCTCTAGGTTTGTTTACCTGTCCGTAGTTCCTGTAGCTCCTCTGACATCTCTGCAGTGTGAGGAGAGATGAAAAACAGCAAAATCAGGCTGTCTGTGTTGTATAATTGCATTTCAACAATTACACTGTTGATATAGCCCCACTTTGCTACTGAACAGTGGTCTGAGATTTCTAATGGGTAAGGTGATCTCTTAGGATGGGACTTTAAGTCAGACTGCAAGTACCTTTTACACAAGGAGAAAAAATCAAGGAGCTTGGATTGTTTCTTTTTTGTATTTCAGTAGCACAAGATTCTCATTAAGTATCACAAATTCCAAGCCAGGCCTGGGCAGGAAACTGGTTTAGGTGTTGAACCTCTGGATATCACATAAGAAGTTCTTTTTTGATCCAATCCTTTTTGCTTAGCTTCTTTATGCATTTGTTACTATCATATTAAGAGCGTTCAGGTGGTTCATAGTTCTACTAGGTATAATGCAAAATGGTCAAAAATTTAAAGTCATCCTTTCTGTTTGGTTCACTTCAGAGGTCCAAAACAATCTATTCACCAAGTGCCAGAGTGGAGGCAGTCTGGTGGCCCCAGGAGGAGGGAATGTAAGATAAGAATGGCTTTCTGAGACAAAATTACCTGCTTGCACAAATATATCAGTGAAGCATGTCATCAGCAATCTGAGCTAGGCATGGCTCCTGTGAAGGGGTTCACCCAAGTGAAAGCGTTACACTATTTCTATTAGAAAGCAGATCTATAAAAATTGAGATACAATGTATATTTATAAAATATATAACATAAAATGCAACCAGTGTATATGTAAATTAAAACTGTGTAAGATAATATATTCAGGTACTCTAACTCCCTAGGTTAAGCTTTCTTATTTTTATGTTGTAAGATGTATTCTGTGTCAGCACAATGACCTGAGTGAACATCTCTCTTCTTTTGTAGTTCGTGCCATTCCGAGACTACATTGACAGAAGTGGAAACCATGTGTTAAGCATGGCAAGGCTTGCTAAAGATGTATTAGCTGAAATCCCAGAGCAGTTTCTGTCCTACATGCGAGTCAGAGGAATAAAGCCATCACCTGCACCACCGCCCTACACACCCCCAATTCACGTGTTGCAGACTCAGATATGACTGCTCTGAAGTGTTTAGCATTTATCACCAATCTCTGGATGCAACAGTAGCTTCCGATAACTTTTTGGAGCTGGAAAACTTCACATACCAAAATTCTCCTATGGTTGCATAAGCAACTGGAAAGCTTTTAAATGCTAGGAGTAAGATGATGATGAGACTTTTTTTTAATCCAAACACCCTACTTTTTCGATGTATTTATTGGAGGGGGGGAAAGCACAAGTCAGGTTTTCAACTTAGAAGATTGGGTCCTCTCTGAATACTGTGTGTATATAAATGTATAGGAATGCTATTATTCTGTATCAATGTTTACATGTTACTATTTTTAAATTTCAGTACTTTTATAACTATTCTTAAGAATAAAAGTTTGGAATATCGACTCACATGTCTTCTAGCTTGCAATAGTTTGTCACAAGATAACAAGAGAAGCAATATCTCTTTGAATGTTTGTTCAGGCAAATGCAAATGAAAGCTAAGAAAAGGACAAATATATCTGTGTGTTTTAAAGTAACTGAAGTGCTTCAGTCAGTGCTCAGTAATCCATTCATCTCATGTATTGAAAATTACAACTCCTGAATGTGAATAGCATAATTGCATATGACTTATAACTAACTCCAGACTCTGAGGGGAGGTATGTGTGTTTTTTCTGAGATTCTCCAATTTCTAAGTTTATCTAAGTTAACAGTTTTTTAAGCTAACTACTGATACAAATTAGAATAGTTACTTGCTGTAAGATTAAAGAAAATTACCTCAGTCCAGAACTATCAGAGTACTATAGTTGACTCACTGAGATCGTTAAATCGTATCATGCATTCCTTAAAGCACTGGAAATTTTGCATCAGAAATGTCTTTTGAAGTGATTACAGCATATATTTTATAATGGACCATTTTAAACTTTAAAAATTTTAAATCTTATCTTTTTCTCCTGTCTAGATTGTCCATTCAAAGGGATGCTGACTCTTAATATTTGGGTTTAATATTGTCATTTAATCACATTTCCATTCAGGGTGCATGAATAATAAAGTTAATTAACTGGTTTAAAAATTGCACAACTATGTTGCTTTAGTGCAAAATTTTGTGTACGGAACTACCCAAAAAATTTATTATATGCCTGTTCGTATATAATTATAAAATGGTTTTGCATGTATATTTTGTATAAAATACACAGTTTTGTGAGTTTGTGTCAGATACATTTAATTTAGAACTAATGGCCTTAAATTTCACAAAACTCCTGAAATGATTGTGAATTGCCTTCGAATACTGTTTAAACAGAATATTTTAATTTTTTTGTGTCACAATTGTAATTGTCTTGTATACGTAACTTTTTTCTTTGCATATAACCTGTTTACTAATTCAGTTTCTTATTACTGTATGTCGTAATGTACAGTATAAAACTAAGGTGCATTTTTTAAGCATGAGAAGTTTTTTGCCAGAAACGATATCTTCAATATTAATGGCATATAATTATGTAAATGCAGAATCTTCCATTTTTAAATATATTTAACTTCCTTTAACTATTTCATGTGGGAAATTACATTTTCCAAATAATTATTCTGTAAACAAAACCAAAAAAATATCTCTTTTTGGTAAAAAAAAATCTTGTTTTATTTTTATTTTGAAACAGTTTTTACATAAATATGGACTTTAATTTTCTCACCAAAATATGTATTTCTTAGTGGATAGATGTTGCATGAGTGAAATTTGATACTTGGCAACTACAAATTTTGATGAAAGTGCATCATAAAGAGTAAGTTTAAATCTACTGTATGGTGGTGGTGTTCTCCTTTCATCTTCTACACTTACTCTTTGCATGGACAGTGTTGGCACTTTTGAAAAAGCTGAAGTTATACTATGTTTCTGTTGTTTCATTTGGTGGGACAAATCTTTATGCTGTTTTTTGTATTGGTTCCCAGTGGACCACGTGTGGGCCATGTTTTCAACATATCACTAGAAGACCAGAAAACAAACTTACTGACTTGAGAGTAATTCATTAGGTCTCATTTAGCCAGTACCCTTTATTAGTTCAAAGTTTAGTCTCAAAACTAATCTAGCAGTTCATTTAACAAGTGAAAGAACTTGTAAAGAAAGATACTACTTCATCAAAGTTATTTTGTCTGTCCAGCCTATTCTATTCCACACTGTTGGGGTTTTTTTTCTTCTGTTTGGTATTGGGTGCTAAATAAAACATATGTAATGTAAAGAAATAGTTGTGATAAGTGGACTAAGAATTCTAATGGAAAAGAGCTCTTTTCAGATCTGTGAGATTCCCTGTCTGTATGCTTGACATCCTGAATCTGTAACGTGTGAGAATCATTACACAGACTCACATATTGACTCTCATTCCAGTTTTAGGATGAGAGTTAATGCTCGGAGCTTGGATTTCTCCAAAAGATCACCTACAGCCATTTTTACTCCTGGCTTTATTCTCAAGAATAATGGAACACAGAATTCTTATTCCTTCCCAAGCTAACTTGCCACGCCTGAGGAGTAGCAGAGAGTATTTATGTTTATGAAAGCTAAAGTGTGACATGTTATGTGACAAATGAGTTTTCCTGAGAGTAACTGTTGGCCTTGACAAAAGCTCTCTTCCATTGGAGATAGCTCTCTATCCTATCTTGGAGTAGGCTATTTTCTTCGTAATACATGCAGAAAATTTTCTGGTGGGGCAAACTGCATAAATGTTCCTACAAATGAAGGGGAACACAGGCTCATAGAGTCTAATTCAAGAGTGATTTCTAGGTTTGATTCAGACTAATGAGGAATTGTTTGCTAATCTGGAAGAAGAAACTGGTTTGATCTTGGTTACAAAATAGAATTTTGTAATTCTAGGCAAAGATGGAAATCTGTACAGTAGAATTTACATGGACTTCAAATCAGCTCAGTGATCTACAAAAAGGGGTTTTTGTGTGGTGCCACAGGAAGGTGTCTGTAGGAGATGAAGAGGATTCAGGAGGGTGGTATTCTCTGAAAAGTTGCATTTTGGAAAGCTAGAAATTCTCACCTAAGTAGGAGCAGATGAAATTCACTCCAGGATATTGAAATTCATAAAATGGCTGAAACAAACAGAATGATAAATTACTTATCATCTTTAAGAACTAATAAAAGGACACATAATGAGAAGTTACACCAATGCAATGGAAAGACTGGGAGCATAGTAAGAGGCCATTACAATTGTGCCAGAAGTTCTTGAAAAATCGACAGGAGTAGAAAGAATGTATAAATGCTATATATAAAGCTAGGTATAAATGTAAAAGCAAGATATGTGTAAAAAAGAACAGAAAAACTAAAAAAAATCTTTGACTGCTAAAGTCTAATGAAACCTCTAATAGAAAGGGAAGGAAGGTCAAAAAAATTATTTAACAAAAGGATGAGCATTTAGTCCATTAGGGAAAACCTAAATACTCAATGGGTTTTTTTTTCCTTCAAGGTTCATAGAACGGGGATAATTGTTGAATTAAATAGCCAATTAAAATATATATAAATCTAGACTAAGGTATACCTCTACCAATAAAAATTTGCTACTACTACACAGTTTTTGAAACAATTTTCTTTAAAGGCAATATAATGAGCTTGAGGATAAAAAAGAAACAGCTGCTTTAACAAGACATTTTAAAAGCAAAGCAGAAGATACCGTCCTTGTTTGAAGTGTTGTGAAGTACTATAAGGCTGGTTAGATTGTTCAGAAAAATGCTATCAGTCTTCCATCATCAAACTCAAGAAATAGAACAATTGGTGTTCCATAGAGACCTATCTTGCTTTTAGTATTATTCAGTCATTTCCATTGATGAAGCAATATGTAAAAATTTGTTATTAAATTACTGGATTATATCAACTGGAGATAGTTGAATCACTTCCAAAAATGGAATTAAAAGTTGTAATTATTTTTATGAGTTAGAAAAATTACTGAACAAATGTGTGTGGGGAAGCAGGTGGATGCCATTGCTGCAGAAATATTTTCAGGAGGGCACACCATGTCCATTCCCATTGTTGGGTTGCTGTTTCATACTGCTCATCTTTTTCATGTGAAATGTCCTCTACTTTTAAACTGGCTTGTGACACTTTTACACATTTTCTTCAGCACTCCATGGTGGATTTTTGCTTCTTTGCCACTGAGTTGGTAGGGTATGACTTCAGGTGTTCTTTCCAGCCAGCATTATGCATTGCCATGACTGTGCAAGTGACTGTAGATGACTGGTGTTATCAAATTGTACATCTAAAGAAAGAGCGTAGAGTACTTCAGTTTGGAGCATGTGCCTACAGCCAAACACTTGACAATACTGAATTTCATCATTGGAATTTTTATTTGATGGTTTTATTTTGCAAACCATCAAAGGCATTGAAGTGACTGAGTGTTCTCACAGATATCCCATCCTGCAGAAGGAGTAAAGTGCTGTGAGACACCTGTCTAGTGTGGATCATGCAGTGTGGATCCTGGGGTGAGAGAACCTTCCCAAGCCACAGCAGGCTCTGCCTGTGCACTGAGCAATTCCATCACTTCTGCACTGCTTTGTTTCCCAGGGAGCAAAAGTGCTGCCCAGCCTTGAGAGGAACAAGATTGCCGTAATGACTGAGGGGCCTGTGTGCCCTGTGCCACAGGCTGCTCTGTGGTTTGCTTTGCTTCAGGCTGATCATGAAATCATAGCAATTGACTGGATGTGCAGAGTGATTAGCACTGAATGCTGTGTTTTAAATTGAGTGGGCCATCAGGACACAATCACCAGCCAGAGGGAATTCAAGGAGAAGAAAATTGTCCCTCTTCCATGAGCAAAGGGCTACTGCAGACTGTGGAGAAGATTAAATATTTCCACTGGTACAGGCAGAAAGGCCCTGGAAGTACAAGAGTGACCAGGTGGCCTTGGTGGGTGGCTTTCTGTGAGCAGGAGGGAATGGAAAATATCAATAGGTAGTCAGACCTGGAGGAAAGGAAGAGTCCAGCAGGAGTCTGTCATGGCTGTTTCTGGGCAAATGTTGTCATTAATGCAGTAAACAAAGGAGTTAGAAGTTGCATTTATAAGGTGAATAAAAGTAATAGCTCACCAGGATTGCAGGCTGGGAGGTGAGAATAAATAAAAGAAATGTATTTGATGAATTGGAGGGAAGGTAATGGGAAAAAAAAGGTAGAAAATACTACATTTAGGAGGGAAATAAATAAGCACATGGAATGAAAATAAAAGATACCTTTATAAGCAGCAGTTTGGGACTTAATAATTGTGAATTACAGCTGGGCTGCAAATAGAATATGAATCAAATTGTGATACTGCTGCATAAAAAGCAAAGATCACCCTGGAAGATGCTGACAGGAGTTGTGTTCATATGGCAAGGGACATAATAATTTCTCCAGGCTAAGCTGTGCTGAAGCCTGAGCTTGGCACTGTGTCTGGTCCATGGGGCCACACTTTAGGGACAACACAGCCAATTTTGTAAGAATCCAGGGGAGAAAAACAGCAGATGCTTTTTAACCTGTGAGGAAAATATTAAAGCCCTTGGGTGTGTTTTGTATGCAGATGACCAGAAGGAGTGTGGTAACTGTGTCTGTGCAAGGGCTGCTGTTCTCAAAGGCCGGCAGTGATGGGTGGCGTCGCTGTCTTTGGCAGCAAGAGTGGCTTACATGGGCAGATAGACAAACCTCCCAAACTGTCTGGAGGCCCCTTCTAGAGCATCTCAGGGAAATTACATCATCTTTGTCTTAGAAATTTGTTTAGAACACTCTGGAGAGTTGCTAGGAATTCCCTAATTGTGCAGGATTCTTCTGAACAGGGAAATAATACATTAAATTGCTAAATATCCTCCTGAAGCCCCGTTTGTCAGTCCTGCAAAGGTAGGCAGCCTAATTAAGAAAGAAAAATGGATAATGCAGAGGGAGAGGACTGGAGTGGATGGGTGATTAGGAAGGCACCAGGATGGCTGAAGAAAGCCCTGGTGAGATCTTGTCTAAAATACATGTGTACTTGCAGTCACCTGTTTCCAAAGTAATGGACACATGGGACTCATGAAGATAGAGACTCTTAGGAGTCTTGTATCCAGTGGGCAGGCGAGATGATCAGCCCCTGTGTGTGACCAAAGGCTGTGAGGAGGGAAAATCTTGTGGTGAAGGTCAGATGAGGAGCACGCTATGCCAAGCAGATTGGTGTAAGTGGACAGCAAGATGGGAGTCCCCATCTGTACGCCTGAGGTTTTGCAACAAGGTGTTAGAATGGCAATAAAACTGTCCCATCAATAATTAAGTACAGTCAATTCTACAGTCATGATACCTTGGCTTGATGTGCTTGGTCAACTGTTGTTACCAACCAAAAGCCAGCAGAACCCAGAAATATTCCCTATAGTTCCTTTAAAAGGATCAACACACAATATGCTGTCAACTCCTTGAGATCCATAGCACCAGGCTGTACTGAAATATGCACTTCCTTCAGTAACAAAACTGGTATTTGCCTCATATTTCTGACTCACTCACTGATAATAGGCAAATCTCTGGATAAAAGAATTGAGGAATCTTTAAGGGATGTTGGAATAAAGCTATCGTTAGATTAACATTATCAGATGCCCTTAAATCTGTGCTTTGCATGTTTATCATGTTAACATTCAGAAATAAATGCCCCCTTGGTGTGGAGGGGAAATCACTTTATGATGAGAGCTGTAATTGCTCTCCCCCACTGACCTTCTGTTGAGCTCATGGTTTGCTCCCGCAGTTGGAGCTGCAGATATTCAGTCTTTTGTTGTAACCATGAGAAGTATTTGATAACGAGAACCCCTCTGGTTTTAAACATGAGTCATCCTCCTTTTCTCCTATCTAGACCTCCTCAAAATTTGTCTCCTTTCTATAACTCAGACCTGTACAAATCTCAGCAAACGCCACTGTGGTAGCCCTACAAAAAGCCTAAAATAAAACTGTTTTTTAGCATTTTACTCAGTGACTCAATCAGTAGAACTGACACTATGGAGAAATCACATCTGCTAATGAAATTGGCTATTTACCTGTTGCTAAGTGCCCTCCAGCACAGGAAGAGGTTTTACAGCACATAAAACCCCAAACTCACACCTCAGTTGCAGACACACCACAGTTGCTTTTGAAGTAGCTTTTCTCATCTTGCTAAGCCTCTTGGAAGAATACAGGCAGGAAGAAGGTGATGCCACTGTGAGTGTGAAAAACCACTGAATCGCAGCATTTCATTATTGGAGACATGCTGTCAGCTGCACTGCAGCATTTCCCACTGTCTTGGAAGAATTAGCATGAAAAGCAATGTGTTTGAGCACACACCCACAGTATTAGTGAGGGTTTTTCTCTGGCACTGTTAGATATTTCACGGTACAGAAGGACTCTAAAGGCTCGTTCATGCGTGTACTGTGTCATTATCAATAGATTTGTCTATTACCTGTCATTGCAAGGAAGTACCAGGCTTCCAAAAACTCTTTTTCACAATGGCAAACCCAACTGCTTTATTTAAAACCTGTTAGACTGAAATAGGAATCAGAGGATGTTTAGAGTATCACTGTACTTCGTGGTAGGTGATCCCCTCCTCTCCCTCCTTTTCCTCCCTTCTCTCCCATCCTCAAGCCAGTGCCATAGAGGGGAGCTCCTTCCCCCCGCTCTGTTGTGGGCATTTCCCCTCACCCAGGTCAGGTGGAGAGACCCCCGCAGGCACCCCCTCACACCAGCTGTCTGGGATTGATGGAAAGGGACCACAGGAAATGCATGTTGATTTCTCAGTGCCGCGGAAGTCCCAGAGCACAGGGCAGGAGTCACTTTGCCCATGGTCTCCCTGCAGCGATGGCAGCATTTGCAGAGCCAGATGTTGCCTGGGCATATTGTAGTAAGTCAGCTGAGATTCCATTATTTTCATGCAGGGAAAAGCCAATTCTTTATTCATGTAACTTATTTTATACAGATTTCACAGACCTCATGTGCAACACCTACTGGCTGGTAGTTTTCTTATTGCTTCATTTATTGGTCAGAAGGTCATTTGTGTGTACATGCTAAGATTCAGGTTGTTTACATTTTTCCTTTGTGGGTTCTCATGGAACTGATCTTATTGTTTACACAGATATACTTTTTTTTCCAACCCAAGAATAGGTTGTTGTGTTAACGAACCTTTCATACCAAGATTGTTTTTGCATGGGAACTTGCAAATTGCTTAACTACACTTAGAAGAGATGACAGGCTAGCTATTAATTTAATAGAGCAGGCCTGATTTTATGAGGCCTTTCTTTTATAATTCTTCTACCTGTCACGACACAGGCAGGGATAGATCTCGAGGCTCCAGAAGAGCTCGGACCCCAGGCAGGGCAGCGCTGCTCGTGGCAGTGTCCCAAAGGCTGCATGGCAGCTTAGGAGCGGCGCTTTCCTGCCGCCCCAGCGGGGCTCTGCAGCCCGGGCAGCGCACACCATCCCGCCTCTGCTTCGGGAAGGGCAGGACAGTGCTCAGCTCTGAGACCACTCCCAGCAGCATCACAGCAAATAAGGTACAAGCCATCCATTTAGGATCTTTGTTTCCATGAGTTTTCTCAGGGAAAATTCCCTTTAAGGCCAGCCTGGAGAAGCAGGGTTATCGGTGAATCCAGAGGGCTTTGGGAAAGAAGGGGAAGAGGAAATACCTACCGGCACCAGGGAGACTTTGTATTAGTAAAAGAGACTCTTTTCTTTTCAGAACAGGAGTTGGTGAGACTGCAGCTTGGCTGAGCTCTGTGCTGTGTATTAGACAGCTGCTGCTGCAGTTCCTGCCCAGCTGAGGGGCACCACCCTGCCTGGATGCAAAGGGAGCCTACCGAGTGCTCACAGTCCAGCCCTGGGCAGCATGGGCTTTGTTTGTTTTGCAGAAATAGCTGCAGGCAAGTCTGTGTTTAAAATGCATAAGCAGGTGCACCAAGCTCTGTGGATGGTCTCTGGGTAAGGTTTCCCAGCCGAAGGCACTCCTCTGCCACTGCAGCTGGATTCTCCAAGGGCAGATGTGCCTCTGTGCTCTGGCTTCAGCACTGCAGGGTGCTCTGGCTGTGCCGGGCACATTTGTGAGTGACCAAAGGCCCAGCTGAGTTGGTGGGAGCTGAAATATGTGCTTTTCTCTCCAGAAGCTGCTGGCTTTTGCTGTGTGCTGGACTGCTGTGTGCTGTAAGAGGTGCAGCAGGGTGCTCGGGGTGCCCGGCTGCTGGGTGGTTGTGCCTTGGGCCAGCATGCTCAACCCCCAAGAGCAACAGCAGGCAGATTTTATTGCAAGCTAAGACTGCAAAGCTGTATTGTTAACATGGCAGGACAGGGTTCACTGTGCTGTAGCTCATCAGGCCTGAGAAGCCAGCAAGCTCTTCCTGTTGCTGTTCCCTTCTCACTCTTATTAAATTATGGACCATCTAAATTGTGATTACTGTAAAGGAAACCAAATGATCATGTCCTCCAGGTGCCTCATTATGACAGCTGTTAGAAATAAGCCAGTGACAGGTGGAGGAAGCTCCAGACATCTCAATCTCTTTCTAAAATTTGCATTAATCTCATTAGGAGTTGGAGTGCAGGGGTTTGGCCATGCACTGCGTTGCCTTCCCTGCTGGCTTGTGCCTGTGCCTGTGCAGATGTCACTAGAGTTGAGAAGGAGGGGAAAGTCCATGCATGATTTGAAAACTCTCCCCCCTGTTTAAGTCTGTATGCTGTGTTTAACGTCAAATCTGAGCTTCAGCAGAGACTCAGAGCAGGAGCACCTCTCTCTGTTCCCTTTCTTCCCAGTGCCATGCTTTCCATCCCTTCACCATCATGGCTTGTCCAGCACCTTCTGCTGCACACAGGGCTGGAGTGTGAGAACATTGCAGTGACAGCCACCCCTGTTTCATCATGATCACACCCCTGAGCCCCACAGGAGGAGCCTGAGGAGCAAGCCCCAGTGGGGGTTTGGTGGGCCCTGGGCAAGTGGGCAGGGCTGGCAGTGACCTCCTCTAGGACTGCCATCTGTTGCCTTGTGCTGTCTCTGCCCTGGTCCTTAGGTTGGTTCAATAGCCCTTCTCCTGGGTTAAAGGCTTTTTGAAAGATTGAATCATTGTGTATGTCCATCATGTGGACAATCTGTTCTGGGAAGAAGTAATAGCCCTCTTTACCCAGAGCAGCCAGCTGTACCTAAAGTCGGACTCAGCAGGAATGTGAGTGACACATGGCTGTTCAAAGCCACAAAGGGAGGCACTATTTTTGGGAACACATTTGTTTCCTCTAGTACTTTTATCTGGCAGAAGCAGTAGAGTGCATGTCTGAAGACCTGTGGTCCAGGTGCCAGCAGAGCCCCCTAGCCAGGGGGACAGGGCAGGTCTTGCTCTGGCGGTGGGCACAGGCAGCCTGGGAGATCAGAGGGCATAAGCTGTGACCTCACAGATTTTTATTTTGACACACTCCTGAAAGGGGTCTCTGATCTCTCTGCTGCCTCTGGAGACCAAGAAATCTGTGCTGCAGCAGCTGAACAGGAGCTCTTGCCAGGTAGGATATGTGGTGGAATATTGGAAGAGTCAGGCATGGAGCTATTTCTCATTTATACCTGTGTAGCTGCTGACAAACCTTCAGTTAAACCTAAGCAAAACCTGACCAATATGTAGGCAGAATCACAGCTTTGATGGTTTTTGGAAAGCACTTTTCTTGCAAGGAAATCACCATTTTCCCAGCTGCTGGTAGGAGCTGACAGGAAAAGCAATAATAACCCCCTGTCCTGTTGCATTAAGGAGTGGGAGGCGAATTTCACAAAGATCAAAGATATGAAATGGGTAAAATTCAACAATGTAGATCTTACCTGCTGTCAGAAATCACCAGGCTGGCATTTGCCCTCACAAGGAACTGAGAAAAAAAGCAACAAAACCAACACAAAAAGAAGGCATTTGCCTAATAGGTGCTTTCAATTAAGAGACCATATAGTAATGATAACCATGAGAAACTGTCTTGTGGTGAGCCTCCTTCCTTGGATTCTCTGCTGGAAGTCTGTCCTTGTACAGGCTGTCCTAGGATACAGCTCTCTGCAGAGCTGGCAGCCTCGACTGATGACCAATTATCACTGGAGGATGCAGGAGTGATTGCACAGAGTGCCTTGGTCTGCAATGAGCCTCTCCAAGGAAGTCTCCAGGTTGAAATTCAAGCACTTGGCACTTGAAGTTGTGCCATGATAGTGCTCTGTGAAGCTAATGAAAATCTCTTTCAAGTCAAGTGTTGGCTGTGATGCAAGAAAATGTTTTCTTGGAGAGTTTCATCTATTGTCAGGGGCTTTAGAGGAAGAAGGACAGAGCAGAGGTGCTGGCACCTCTGTGTGCATAAGCGTTCATTTTGGGCTTAGAGGAGGACGAGCAGATTTGCACTCAAAGTCACACTGCCAAAGGGACTCAATTACTCCTCTCATGTCTTTCCCAGATCAGAAGGCAGCCCCACAGCCAGTGGAGTAGCACTGGGCTGGTGACTGTGTGTGTGTGTGGCCAGAGAGTGATGGCAGTGGGCACCATGGCAGGGATGTGGGAAATGGGAAGAGGAACAAGCACAGCACAGGATGGGTGTGCAGCCCTGCCACCGCTGTCACCATTGGGTGCAACAACACTGGTGACACCGCTGGACAACGCTGGAGATGCCATTGCCCAGTAACCCCAGCCTGCAGAAGAGCAAGTGGCCACAAGGAGTTCACTGAAGGAGATCCCATGGAAATATTAGAAATTCTTTGCAGTGACAAGGAAAGGAACTGAGCACAGCATTGATTCCCAAAAGGAAGAGCAAAACTGTGAAGAGAATATTAAAGGGATAAAACTGATGAGTTGTCATTGACCTAAAACCAGTAGTAGGGGAGCTGCTGTAACACTGGGTCCTCCTCCTGCAGCCTGGTTTCCAGCCAGGTACGTGTTCCTCCTGCAAGGGCAGGAGACACCCGGCTGAGGAGCAGATGGCTTGGGAAGAGCAGAGAGCTGTTCTAGGGGATTAAAATTCCATATATTTTATTTTTTCTTTCATCATAATCGTGCTTTGCTGGAATCAATACTAACCTCAAAGAAAAGAAGTGTTCTTGTATTGATTACATGTTAGTTTATATATTTAAACTTTATCTATTTATCTATAAAAATAAATAGGGATAAGCTGTTCTAGTAAGTGCATTTTAAGTTTTCCAACTTAAAGTTGGTGGAGGGTTCAGTGAGTCAGCAGTTGGTTTTTATCAAATTGATCATGTCAGTGCCACTACTTTTTTATAACCAAATCTGAAAGGAAGATTGTGTACAAAATATTTTCCCTGGCAGCATTGCTTGCTCCTACCTAGGAGGTACAAGGCTGCACTGCTCTTATAGAACAAGTCTCATTTTCTTAATTAAGAATAAATAAAAAAAAGATGAAAGAGCCTTCTTTCATCTGATTAAGTAGATAATAAAAACACAGACTACCCTTAAGCACAATAGCTGATTAAACCCTTGGATGCGGAATAAACAAGCTGAAGAAAATTTTAATACATAAACGTGGGACTGATCTACTAAACAGCCAAAAAACTATCCCTAATTGTGAAGAGTCTGCACAAGGGAAAACAGAGACCAAAGGGGAAAAGACATAATTTCTGTAAACAGCAATTTGCATCAGGGCCGTGCATCTGGGGGCAGGTGGATTGGGCTGAGGATGTGTCTCCAGTGCTGTGGTGGTGGGGAGACACCCCAGGCTCCAGGAACAAGCCTAGAGGAGCCTTGCACTGCCAGGGCAGCTGGTGTGGGCAGGGGTCTGGGGGCTCTACCAGGCCTGCAGTGATTTGGGCAGCAAGCGAGGGAAAAGGAGAGCTTAGCATTTTCACTGCCCAGCAGTGGGACTGCCAGCAGCATCCTTCTACTCTTCACACAGAGATGACTTGCTAGGGTGAGGCCTGGTTTTGTGATATTTGGAGAAGCTCAGGTGGCAGTATAAAAGTTATTTGGATTTCAGTCAGAAAATAGACCTCCTTCACTAATTTGCCCCTTGGTGTAGCATTTATTTGTGACAAGTGTGATGTGACTAAGCCTTGCAAACCAAAGATCTCAGCAGTGGCACACTGCATTGCCACTTGCCCAGAAGTATTAAATAGGCTTGGATGCAGCAGCAAGGTCTTTGCCCTATTCCTGATAGTTCTGTTTCATCCCCAAGCTCCAATACCCAACCCTGCACTGCTTTCAGGTCCTGCTGTTCCATTTTTAAGCATGCTGTTCCTGGCACCAGCAGCTGCTCTCCTGATACAGCTGTCAGCAATTGCAGCACTGAGAGGTTTGTGAGTGAGGGGCTGAATCCTGGTCTGCACCAGTAATGCCATGAATCACATTGGACAGTGGTGAATTTGAAGGCAGTTCTTGGCAGCCTCCTGGCCAGAGGGGTGCAGAACAAAACCTCCTATGACTGTGGTTCCATAACAAGACTTAGCTGTCATGTAGCTGAATGCAAGACAGTGTTGCATGTTTCCAAGTGCTGGGAAAACAGCATTAGTTTTCCTTTCAATTACCAAACATATTTTTTATTTATTCTCTCAATGAATGAACTTCAAAAGCAAAAGTCTTACAGGATGTGTGATAACTGATCAGATACAAATCCAAACCAATGACTTTGCATAAATTATTCCAAAATCTATCTGCAAGGACATTAGGCAGGACAGATCAGCTGGGAAGACTGTTTTCATCTGGGCAACAGCTAATACCCTCAAAGAAAGTACTGTCTTGTTCTCCTCTGGATATTGCATCTCCTAATTAGTGTAATCTATTTAGTCTGCTCTGTTTGATTCTTCACCCACAGAGGCTGTGAAGCTTCTGCTCTTAAACTTGGAATTGCAGTTACCTCCCTTAGGTAGCAGTGAGGTCCCTGTACACACAGACTCCTTTTGTAGGAGCTGGGAATGACAAGGAGAGCACTGTAGCTCACTGCCTGCTTCCTGCTTACTTCTCTGTCAGGAGAAAAGGGTGTTGGGGCAATCCCCACTGGGAGCAGGGGAATGCTAAGGCAGAGCAGGGCTCAGACACGGGACATGGCTCTAAATACATAACTTAAAATGACCACATTCCTCACATGTCTTGGTGACTCTGTAACCAAGTTTCTGCTTTGCCCTCAGTGCAGCAGTGGAGGAAGCACAGCTGCCATTTCCATTTGGGTCTGTGCCTTTGTGGCACATCCTCCCTGGTGTGGGAGGCAGAGCCCTTTCCATCTGGAGGTACAAGGACAAAACTCCGGTGATGCTGTAAGAGCTTTCTATATGAGACAAGTTTGTCCTTTCCATATGACTTCCATTCCTAGTGAGACAATTAAAAGAAACTGTCTTTGAGTGTTGTCTTCCTTCAGTATTCATGTTGCCTTCACTTCTTGTGTGTCCCTCTTGTGCTTCATCTTACAGTTATGTCCTATTTTCAGCTCACAGTTCTTCCAGCTCTTTATTCCTCTCTCCTTTATAGGTTTTTCCACAGAAATAAAAAACTTCTGAGGCCGAATCTCACTTTTTAGGGCTGTTCAGGTGAGTTAAAAATATTTCAACCAGAGGAAACAATCGGAATGGTTTCAGAGGCTCACAGGCTGTGTGAGGAAGTGAGCTGGAATGCAGAGCAGTTCAGGTACTGCTGGCATGGCTCAGAGCTCAGCTCTAGACCAGCACTGCCCTGACCACAACCAGCCAGAGCAGAGACCAGCCAGACCAGGGACCAGGGACCCCAAGGCCAACTCAAACCTTGCATGTTTTTGCAGAGAGGAGAGTAGGTCTCCTCTGAACAGTCAGCCTCTCTCTTGGCAACATTCTCAGTTGGGTATTACCTTGCGAAATCTGATGTAACCTGAGCAGGACATTGGAGCAGATGTCATCCTGGGACCCCTTCCATCACAAAGCCCTCTGTGAAAACAGGATCTTGAGGAAATGGAACCTCTGGAGAGGAGTGCCAGGAAGGGAGTGCCCTGATGGACATTCTCAGAAGCAATCTCCTGATGCATTCAACTCTGTGTTCCTTGCTGAATATACAGGACCATGTTGTTTTAGAAAAAAAACAGAGCAAGGATCATAGGAGAGTATTTGCTTCAGCACAATTATGGAGTCCCGCTGAGATTGGCCTCTGGATTGACTTCCAGGAAACAACTTGGGTATTTCATAGTTTCATCCTGGCAGCCATTGATGCTTGTGGAGATGGACATCTCTCTGGGCACCGTGGCTGCTCACAGTTTCTCACCTGTGTGGGCTGCATGGCAGCCAGAGCTGCTGAGGTTCCATCTGTGACACAGCACTTTGGATGCCTTGTTCCCCTGCTGAAGGAGGCAGGTTTAGGGTTGAGCAGTGGTGCCTGGTACAACAGGATCACGTACCTTTCACATACCATAGCAGCAGCATCCCCATTTTCCAGGCTGGGCAAAGGATTTGCTCCCAGACTCTCTTCTGTGCATTTGAGAAATCTGCTTGACAGCATCCAAGAGATGGGAGAAGCATTGAACAGGGTAATACATGGAGATTGCTCTGTGCATATCAGCCAAATAGAAGAAACCCTAATGGGATGCCTTCTCCAAATTCCCTCCCCTGGAAGCTCTTCATAAGGTAGTTGAGCCCACTAAATGTGACACCACCATGGTATGCACGAGGCCTGGGCTGGGGATGGTTTGAGACAACAGTCTCATGACTCTGGAGCAATCTTCAGTGCTGAATGTCTCTTTTGCTGCAGCTGGGAAAGCCAAGTGGTTTTAAGGTGTACCTGTTCAGTTATGTCACACCTGGAGATCATGGACCTGTGGTGACTCCTGGGTTCTTGCAGCCCTTGTCATAGGCCATACCCTGAGCACTGGAGTGGGAAAAGCTTGCCATCTTCAAAGACCACATTCTCTACTATACTAAAACTGTGCATTTCATCCAGTGAATGCCAAAGGAAGAAATTCAGTATTACTTTTGCATCCTGTATGGGAAAACTCACATATAATACCATGTATGATTTGGAGTTTTAATGGGGATCAAGAGCATGTCAAGACAGCAAGCTGGGCTGTACAGATGTTGAAAAGTATAATTCCTTGTATACTGAGGAGAAGAAGATGAGATGCAGCAGAATCAGAGCCAACTGCACTTTACTGCCTTGCTCATTTGCTTTCACAGGGAATCCTCAGTCCCTAGAGTGAGATAGATTTTTTTAAACAGTTTCGAGAATGTTTCAGGTACACAACTCCTCTTTCTTTGTAAATCCTTAATACTTGCAAACAAGTGGCCAAATGTTTTTGACGTGGTTACAGAGGTAATAGTTCCATTAGTTATTTAGAAGGTGACTTTGGAAAAATACTGAGAGGAAATGGCTCTAGCAGCAACACTTGGAGCATTTCAGCTGTTTTACTTCAGCTTCATGATTTCTTTTCTTTTTTTTTTTTTTTTGAAGCTATTAAAAATGGCCTTTTGTTCTTTTGCTTTTTTGTTCCTTCCTTGTCAGGTTTGCTCAGATTACAAGTCAAAACAAAGCTTTTTCTTCTGTTCTGTGGTGTAGATTTACTGTCAGAGAAAAATTGGCCTTCCTTTTGTTACAAATGCTGTAATAGACAACAGGCAGATGGTAATAAACCATGCTGAATTTTCAATAACTTGCTATCGGTGCAAAAGCCACAGCTCTGTCGGCAGAGTCAGGGGTCACCCAGGAGTGGAAAGGCTTCAGGTGAGACACTGCTGTGCTGGGTTTGGCCATCACCATGTATTTCAAGTTGACAGCTGGTTCTTGGCTCATTTGCTGAACCTTGTGGGCTGGGCCAGGTTTAATCTCACTGTCAGCTAAGAAGGACTTAGGAATTATCCTTTCTTCACCAGTGATATTAGACACTAAAAGAATACAATTCTGTGCTTGGCTGCCTTGAAGAGCAGTGTCTGTGGCAGGAGGAGCTCTTCCCAGCTCCTGGCTGCAGAGATGATCATGACTCTACCAACAGTGGCTCCTGGAGGATATTTGCCAAAGCTCCAGCTGGAGCAGGAGGCCTTTTCTTGTCTTCTTTCCACATGTATAACTGTCTGTCAGGAGTCCCTATAAGAGACATTACTGTTGTAGCAAAAAGACTTAATGATCTGCATTTAACACAGGTCAGAGAAATTCTCATAGTAGTGCCTAAGACAACCTCAACAGGTAAAGGCTGAAGTGTCCTGTATTTTTCAGAAGACAGATTCAAAATTCTTACACAAAGAAGAAATGCTCTATCACTCTTCCCAAGTACAGCCATGGCCTCCTGAAGTCCTGACCCCTGATACAGCTGAGGGCCAGAGCTTTCTGCATGCTGACACAGAGTGCAGGTGTTTGCTGTTCTGCTTTCTGATGCCTCACACAAGGTGGATCCTTTGTCTTAAGGAAGAATCCTCTACTGGAGCACGTGAGAAATATCTATCACCTGGACCTGCTATAAGTTCAGGTGACTTCTCCAAATCACCTTCCCTACCAGAGACACTGCCAAGGCACAGAGAACAGAGGAGTGTTTGGGAGCAGATCCTTTCCCCAGACTGGAAAAGGGCAACACTCTAGCACATGGTGGGGGATGTGGCAGAATGTGATACCAGATCCCACTGCTCCACCTCTCTGCTTCTCCAACACAAGCACATCAAGCTCTCCAGGTGATGCTCTGAGCAGATGAGACACAAACCCACTGCAATTCAGGGCTTTTATCTGCCTCTCTGCCCAAGGAACTGGGTGACTCCTGGGTGAGCACCAACCAAAGTTTGCTAGCAGACAGGGAAGTAGGGTCACATATCTTTTAGGATCTGGACATGAAGATGGACTTTCAGCAGCAGCTGCCCGATCCATTTTTGTCTACAGCAGCCCTTGCTGCTGCTGAAATCCAACACACCAGCTCTGGATTACCCCAGCCTAAAGCAGTGAACTTACATGGGACGCTCAGAGGTTAAAATGCAAACAGAGCAGTAGGGTGGTTGCAGACAAGAGCATAAACTCAAAACCAGCCCTACAAGCCTGTGAGGCTCTCCTCATCCCTTTAGCGTGGTCAACATGACGATACTTTCCTGTGTACTTCCTGTGACTGATTTTTCAACTAGACAAAATAATTTCCAAAGTATGCAAACTTGGGCAGAGATTAAAAAAATAATAGCCAGTAAAGGAGCATTTCCACACAGATTTAAAGACCAAAAAGAAATTCAAGCAATTCACCTCTCCAGAAGGGGACACCTCATCTTCAATTACACTGAGTATTCCATCATCCCAGCCCAGCTATTTTACTGATGAATTACTCTGCTGAAAGTCTTTGTTTTCTTGCTAGCTTAAATTTATCCAGGATCAGCTTCCAGTCATTAGAGTCCCATTTTAATGTCATTGCACAAATTGATAGTACTTATTTTCTAGATTCTTGTACCTTAGGCCTCCCCCTGGACCTCAAAACTTTAATGCCAAAATATAATTTGTTCTCATTAGCAGCATCTTGGGAGTGCTGTGTGAAGGGACCAAGAAAGTTGGATGTATTAGGCTTTAGCTAAGACACAGAAGAGGATGCAGCAGTAAGCACAAAACAATAAGTGCTAGAAGGAAGATAAATCAGGTACCTCTGTGAGCCTTGTCCCCCGAGAACAGGGTGATACAGTGAAAGAGCATAATGCAAGCCCTATCCAAATTAAAACTGATAACATAAAATAGGCTTTACAGGCTAGATGATAAATCTTTGCAGCTCACTGCTCCCAAAGTGCTACCAAGGCTCTGCCTGCAGCCTGAGCCCCACTGTCCCCAGTAGGGTGATGCCTGCTTTGCCCCCTCACCAAAGCACGTGGCCATCCACGCAGGAGGAGGGAATGGACCTTCAGGCCTGTGATGGTAGAACCACCCCTACCCTTCCATCATCTCAGAAATGCTCATTAGGCCTTGGCCCTAATGATCAGCACCTGCTTTTGCCAATGCCTTTGCTGGTGATCCTTTGAGCAAACTAAGACTGCTGTAACATGGTCCCACTGACTGACAAGCACGGGGGGGGGGTTGTAGGGAGTCCATTAACCTTAGACCTTTTTTTTTTCAGACCAAAAATTTTGCTTCTGGATCTTGCCAGGTGTTGCACTAAATGATCTATTCGTGTCCTACCTTTGTGCCACTAGTCAACTGTGAACACATATGAACACATGAACACATGAAACTTTCATGTTTGTGGTTAGCCATGGACAGCATGGCTTTTCCTTCCCCCTCAAACCTGGCTTTAAATTGCTGATTGAATCTGCTTTAATTTCTTTCTGGGATCCCAAAGCCCTGTAAGTTGTCCTTACAAGTGTAATGGACCAGGGAGCACAGAGCACTTGTTAGTAAAACAACTTCACTGTTAGTGTGAAGGTGTTAGCTAAAGGCTTTAGATCACACACCACATTTCGCTCTCTCTCAGCTTTCAGACCTGTCACGTCAAACTGGTCTCACCAACTGTCCAACATTCAGGGATAAAAGAGCTTAGGGCTGATGGAAAACCACCAAAACCAATGTCCTTCTGGGCAAAGAAGAAAGCCGACAAACAGTGGAAGAAAATCAAATATAGGAGAATGTTTGTATGATAGGACATCCTGCTGTATTGGGTTCCTGCCTATCTTTTTGAAGAGAAATTGTTGGCTGGGATATTTGGAGCATGAGCATTTTTACAAGATCATTAATATCAGCCTCAGTATTCACTTGGCTCAAACTTCCAGGGAAAGGGAGCAGCTGGGAAAGCTCTGAACATCGGGACTGGGACTGACTGTGGAGAGAACAGAGCCTGTCTTGTCTCTTACAGGAGTGGCCTCAGTTTTCAGGGCAGTCAACAGGTTTTCTGAACCCTGCACACCTCCAAAGATCAACTTCTTTGGCAAAGAAATTTGCATGTCTGTAGCACGGTGGAAATCAATGACTGCTAAGGGGCCACTTCTGGACTCCACAGCAGCAGACAAGCTGCAAATTACCACAACTGTGCCGAAATTATCATTTACAAGGCCTTCAGATACTGACAGGTTTTTATCTTGTCTCATTTCATCCAAGTCTATTTGCTGTATCAAGAGGGCATAGTTCATTTTTGATCAATTTTGTTTGTTCTTTCCCAAAGAAGCTTGTCTTACAAGTCATATAATACTTCTGAAGAGAGGAAAAAATGCACATAGAAGCAGGAGGTGTTGGAACTGAAGCCAGCTATGAAGGAATCAAATGATTTATCTGCCTTAATGTTAGAAGTCTGTGGTGCAAATATCTATAGATGAGCCCATCACCCTGAGCTCCCTTTCTTGTGAAGAGTGAGAAATGGGCTCTCGCAGGGTGTGACTAAGCTGGACTATTTCCGGCAGCAGCTTCATTAGAATGAAGTGAATTTCCACAGAGGTTGTGCCTGTTTCTCTCTGGTGGCTATAAAAGAAGGCCAGCTCAGATGTGGCCATTTACACACACAGACTGTGGTTGCCCTGTGACACCTCTGGGTCTTTCATCCCTGTTGAGATTGTCATTCTCTTTCATCTCCAATTCTAGTTTAAAAATAGACTTTTAAACCGACCATCCCAATAATGTAAGAGGATTGGACCTTCTCTGCAGGTGCATGAAAATGTGAACTAAGCTGCAGGATGGAGGGCCCAGGGCAAAGTGAGATGCTGTGTTTGCTTAAAATGCTGGATCTGTCCATTGTGCAGCTCACTGGGCTCTACCTCTGCCTGCAGGAAGCAATATTACAGAATCAAAGAACTCTTGATGGAAAAGACCTTTAAGATCATCAAGTCCAACTGTTAACCCAGTCCTGCCAAATCCACCACTAAACCATGCCCCAAGTGCCACATCTACACTTCTTTTAAATGCCTCCCTGTATTGTGACTCCACCACTTCCCTGGGCAGCTGTTGTGGTGCACCTCCACAACCAATTGGGTGTTTCCATTTTAGGAAAGGGGTTTCAGTTTCACCCCTGACTTTTAGGGGAAAAACACCAGAAACTTTTGTGTTTCCTTCACCATCACTGGCTCAGTGCCAGGACCAAGGCTCCTGTTGGTCTCTGTAGCTGCTCCTCAGAAATGCAGTTGTTTTCTATTGGGTGGTTTACCAAAAGCACTCCTAAAACATTAACTACTTAAGAAGGAGCACAGAGGCACTCTGTGCTTTTTGGTGTGTCTTAGCAAGGTGTGAAGGGGCTTCTCTACATCTGTGCACAGCTTTTGCTCTTTTTATGTATCATTTGTTATTTTCTCTTTAATTAAAACCTTTTGCTTTTCAAAACACACCCAATGAGCTGTCTCACAAATTATTATTAAGCTATTTCTGAGAAGTTGCTGGTCAACCCTCAGAGCCTGAGGAACCCTGTGGAGCTGATAACATGCTGTCCCCATGCAGAATTTCATCAGGCAGCCTGTTCCAGTGATTGACAATCTTCCAGTGAAGAAATTTTTCCTAATACCTAATCTGAACCTCCCTGGGCACAGCTTGAGATCATTTTTTCTGATCCTGTCACTTGTTACCTGGTAGAAGTCACCAACATCCACCTGGCTACACCTCCTTTCAGGCAGCTGTAGAGAACAGCAAGGTCTTCCCTGATGCACCTTTTCTCCAGGCTAAATGGCCCCAGCTGCCCATCAGACTTGTGCTCCAGACCCTCCACCAGCTCCATTGCCCTTCTCTGGACTCCCTCCAGCACCTCAGTGTCTGTCTTGTAGTGATGGGCTCAAAATTCAGCTCAGGAGTCCTAGCCTTGCTGGCCACGTTTTTGCTGATGCAAACAGCACTGTGGGAAGCTGGAGGTAGTAAACCCTGAAAACAAAGTCAAACCTTTTTAAAATAGTTTGACTAAAAACTTGTGCCTCTCTCAGTTGTTCAAATGTCATTCTCTTCGTATTATCAACATATTTGGCCTCCAGTCTTGCAGAAAAATTAATTGTATGATCTGATTGTATATACACACAACCAAAATGCCTTGTGGCAATCAGTGAGAAATTCCCAAAGCACAACAAAAACCTAAAAACATTGAAGACAACAAAAAGTGCTATACCCTTGGTGTGTGACATTAAGAAAAAGATGCTAACTTGGTAATGAAGCAGAAGTACTTCTTTCACTTTTAGGTCATCTTTAAAGATGTCCTAAACTGATTTAGTTGTGCTTAATAAATTGATATTGAAAGTGGTCAAAAAGCTAAGCAAGAAAGTTTGCTGTGTTGAAGATCTTAGTAGAAGATAATTGTTTAATACAGCAGGCAGCAATTTGCAATATTCCTCCAATACTGCAATATTGCAATATTCCTCCTCACTGCCTCAATGCATCTAGAACATTTACACTTTATCTTACTATCTTTGTTTTCCTCATGCAACTTTATTCTTTCACACAATTTCTGCACACCTGTACTTCCCTATTTTGTTATGCTTTGGTGTCATTTTTCAGCACCCAAAATCTCTGCTTTTTGATTAGTACATTTCTGGAGAAAACACAGTGCCTTTCTCTGCAGCAGACGGGGCCCAGAGATTTGGCATGGCTTGGGGATATTCACATTGCTTGGGCAGGAGAATGTTACTCCTTTTTTCTTCCATATCCACCAAACAAAACCACTGATCTCCAGCCTTGATCATGTAAGCACAGAACTCATGTCATTACAAAACACAAAGCCCAAAATCTGCTGAGAAGATTGTACAGTTCAACTCCAATACATCTGTAAGAAAGGTACCTGTGAAAATGTTAATGGACTTAAAAGCTCTGGGAGGCAATTTGACACACTTCCAGGAGAAAACAGCAGCGTTACCACATAAGCATCAGAGAAGATAAGATACTTTGCCATGGTTACAAATACAAGGACAATAAATATGTCTGATCCTTTTCCAAGAAAATTGGAGAAAAATAACTGGCAAGGTGCCCTCTTCTGAAACCAATTTCAATATATAAAGGAGCCTGTGAAAAGGATTCTGACTAATACACTGCCAGGCAGGGAGAAGGAACAACCATTTCTTAATGTAAGAAGCACTGAAAGTGTAACCAAAAATAAAATGAAAGTTCCTTTTGAGCTTTTAAAGAGTGAGAGACCAACCCAGTAAAACTGATAATTCCCAGTGATTTCAAATCTGCATTTGTGTCACCGAACAAACTCACTTGGCACCATCCAGGAGCAGCTTCACTGCTGATGTGATCCAGGAATTGTAACTTTGGCCACCTACTTGCCTTCTGCCTGTGAGCTGGACATTCAGCTGGAGGCAGCACAGGCATTGTGGGGAGCTCGTTTCTTCTCCTGAGGAGGAGCCAGCAGGCATTTCCCTCTGAAGAGTCTGGACTCAATTCTGGTGAAGAGATGTTAATAACAAGGTTATGTTTAGAGGCAGATAATTTCCATCACAGTTTCTCTTGGTACATGCAGAGGAGATTGCTGTAGCTGTGTTTTGTCAAGCTGACACACTGACCAGTACAGAGCCACTTGCAGGTAGCTGTCATACCTATAGATAAACCCTGAGTCACTGCTGTTTTCAGTCATCTGCACTCAGTTTAAGTCAAAAGTACAGGCCAAGAGTCCCTCTTTCCCTGTGTGCTCCGTGATTCCTTGTGTGTGACAGGCTGTAATTCTCTCCAGGGTCTTCTAACCCCTGAGAAAAAAAAACCAGGACACCCTTGCCAGTCCTCTGAGCTCAGCTCTTTGTGGCATGGCCAGACCTGACCCTCAGTGTTCCATTCAGGTAAATGTGGTAGTCACTGTCCCAGGCTGGTGCTTCTGGGTCTCTGCAGATTCAGAGGAACAATGGGACATTTTTCAGTGTATCCCATATTTGCCTCGCAGACAAAAAGATTTAGAAACATCATTTGTCTTAGGCAAAACGTGGGGAAGAAATTCCCCATGCCACTTACGGCAACAGGGTGCCTGACACCCATTTTTATAATGGGCAAAAAGGCTTTTAATCCTCAAATTCCCCAGCTGAGCAACACGGGCCAGGCACAGCTATTTTAGGCCCTCTTGTTGAATTAATTGCAATGGTCAAAGGGATTAAAAGTAGCACCTGTGTTGGGGATAGCTCATAACAACCTCCAGGTCAGAGCATCTGAGCAGCTGCACGTTTCCAAGAGCCAGTGGGGCTGGGCTGTCCTGAGCCATCTCAGCCCCTCGACCCTGGTGTCAGGCACGTCAGCAACAGCTCCAGCTGACAGAGCCGCCTCTGCCCTTGCACAGACAGCGTGCATGGAGCACTTGCACAAGCACTGCCTCTCCCTCCGTTTGCTGCAAGCTGGCAGGCAGCAGGGATGCAGACACCAGCACTGAGGGTGCAGGGTCTGAGCATCACCGAGAGCCATCCTGGCCGAGGGATTGAAATAAAATAAATGTGATGATGCTTCCCTGCTCTCCAGTGCAAAAGCAGAAAGGGCATAGGTTTCTAAGTCCTGTTACCTGCTTTTATTTTAACTCAACTGGACGATTTCCATCAGGGGTACTGGGGAGCTCTTGTCCAACAGCACAACAGTTTACAGAATCCAGAATCCAGAATCCTAATTCAGCAGCTGAGTGCCACAGTTATTAATCTAGTCATATGTAAAAAGGGGATGAAAGTTTTGTTGTTGTTGTTTTAATACATCTCCCAGTGGAAATCTGCAGCTTGCTGGGGCGAGGTTCATCATCTGACACAAAGGCAATTGCCAGGATTTTTTTTCAATGAGTGCCAGGTACCATTGTAGGAGGGAACACGAGCCTCAGTTGCTCGTGGGCACTGATTTGCAGTTGTAAATAGTGCAGTGTTTGGAAGCAGTTCAGAGTACAGCTGCTATCAGACAGCCTCAATATTGGCTGTTCAGTGCCAGAAAGGCAGTGATTGTGTGAATACTTGGAGCAGCAGGGGTGAGAAATGCTGGGAGCTCAGCCTCTGCGCAATTCCTCTACAAATAAAAAAACTCGACTGTAGCCTCTGATCACTCTACTTTCCTGTTACCCATCGATCTTAAATGTCTCACATATTTGACCCCATTTACATAGGCATCTATCCCAGGAATAATTCCCTTACAGTGAGTGCAGGATTGTGTGTTCTGAGGTCAAGAGCAGCAAGATAGCAATTACAGAGATAATTGTTTTTAATGCAGTTTTCACCTACAGAGTCCCATTAAAATGTTCTTTGCAGAAGAACAGAAAGGAACAATGTTTTAATATTAGGTTTACAAGAAACATTTTATTTCTCCTTTATTATATCTAAGTTCCTTGACAGCGACCATGAATTAATCTTCACATTGTGCAGTCTGATTTTTTTTGGTGAGGCAGGCTTTGCTCACTGTATCTGAATACTGAAACTTGAAAAACACTGACAGTGTTTATGGTAATTCAAATCAGTTGAAGGACACTGTTCAGTACTCTCTAGATAGGATTAAAATTCCTTGTGTGTCTCTTAACAATCAACTAGGAAGAAAAGGCCAGAGTGTTAAGACCTGTTAGAGCAGGATGAATTTTTCCTCCATAATTTTATCGATGGTGTCTGCCAATCCCCTGAATTAATTTCTGTGTGTCCTGCAACACCTTTTGTCTCAGTGTCACCTATGTTCACATTCAACTGGCCATATTTTAATTCTTTAGTGTCACCAGGAACAGCACTGGTCAGGTCACCTGCAGCCATGACCCTGCTCATCCCCACACCAGAAGGGGAAAGCAGCTCCTCCTGTGCCTGCCATGTGGATTGGGGCAGGGGCAGGGGGATTCCCCCTCCAGTGCCCATGGATGCAGATGCTGAGGCAGGGAAATGGCCCCGTCAAAGTCACTGCCACACCAGCTGTTGAAGAAATCAAAGAGCTGCCCCTATCTCTTGTGGGTGTCTTGGTGACACCCACACCACAGGGCAGGAGAGGTGCCTGGAGCAGTTTGCCACAGGCTCATCACCAGAGAAGCCCCTTTGCCACCCTCCCTAGGGACAGGCTGGGCCGTGCATCAGGATGAGATGTTGGTCTGACCCGCTCCCACTGTCCTTATCCAGGCGATGGCTGCACATCCCCACAGCCTGCTGACCTAGAGGGTAACACCCCCTTCTCATCTCTCCTCCTGTTATTCCTAAAGAGCCTGTCTCCTTCCATTCCAACAGTTCAGTCCCAGCAGCCATCCCATGACATCTGGGAGATGCCAAGAAGGTCACAGCCCAAAGCCATCAATGCACTCTTAGTGTATGGCAAACCTACAGTGCCTATTTCTTGTATATGTGATATATTTGAAGCACTTAAAAGTAGGATGACTTTTGTTTCAGTATCTCTTCTGAGATTCAGAAATAAGCCAAATTATGTGCATTTACCAGAGCCTCCTTTTGCCTCTTCTTAGCAAGAGATACAATTTTCTGGAATTTCTTGGTTTTTCACTTCTACTCTGAAATTTTATATGAACTACTCAAAGTATCCTTGGAGATCATCCAGCTTTCAAATTCTGTGAGGCTCAAACAATTTGAAGATATTTTATGTATTGCTGTGCTTTCTAACAACTTTCATGCTTCTGTTCTTTTAATCTGAGTCTGAACCATTTCCCCTCTGTTAGAGTAGCTGTTTAATCACTACCAAAGCATCTTGTAACAATTGACTCAAAAGAGGCATTCTGTCTCTTTGGTATTTCTTGTCATTAGCTTTCCTTCTACAGTGAGTAGTGAATCAATGTGTCATCTGATATTTCTCTTTCTAATTCCTCCACACATTGTGGGATTTGCTATTCTTAATTTCTTTTTCTCTTGAATTTGATTTTCTCCCTTCAAGCACATGCTGTTCTTTGATAACCATCCTTGCTCACTTGACCTCATGCCCATTTTTTCTGTGCTTCTTTTTCGTATGAGTTTACTGAAGAGCTGAAGTTGTCCAAACTGGCCTCCTGCTACAATTTACAGTGTGACTACATGCTGGCAGTATCTTAATATCATTTTCTACAAGGAACTGACAGTTCTGCTGAACTGATTACATTTAGATTGTTTTTTCTCCAAACTTTTATTCATTATCTCTCTTTGGTTACTGAAATCTGTTTCTTGAAGGCAGTTGACTTAATTCTATTTGGTTTGGTTCTCCCACGTTCTTTGTCTAAGAGCTGTTACACTTAATAATCTGTCCCTTAGCAGTTAATATTGGCCTATCAGCTGCACACTCATGATGCTTAACGAGCTCTAGGGAGGAAGCAACAACATAATCAAAGCAGCCATGAAAATGGCAATATTAATTTGATTTGTGAAAAGGAAACCTATAAGATTTCAAAAGGACCTGAAATATTAACTGACTTCCCATATCTACCTTGGCTCTTTGTGGTGCTTTAATGATGCACATTCTTCTCTTGACATTTGACTGACCCAGAAGGAGGTAAATTAAAACTTCACCTACGTGCACTAGAGATACGTTCATGTCCTTATTGGCCACAACTGCAGCTTTACTTTCCACTGACACCCAGAGGAAAAAAAGAGCAGTTATCTCTACATAACCTCCAAGGGTAGGGTCTGCAAGAGTGCTGCCTCCCTGTAATGATGCAGAGCAGCTTTAAGAGTCGAACCCAACTGTTTGTGTTCAAAGCAGAGGAGCAAAATCCCTCTGTGGAGTCACCCCTGCCTCCACCCTGGCAGAGGCACAAACTCCTGGCTGCTGGGAGAGGACACACCAAGCCTTGCTGCTTGGCACATCAGCCATGGTAAGGCTGCAATCCCTTCATCAGAACAGTGGGAGAGAGGCTGCCCAGAGAGGCTCTGGAAGTCTGCTCTGCTTGGAGAGCCTCAAGATTCAGGTAGACATAAGAGTTGTCATGCCTGACTGTGTTTTGCCCCACTTTTCTCAAGGATGGGCTACATGGCTCAACAAGGGCTTTCCAACCACCAGGCCTGTGAAGCTTCTAAACCAGTTTCCCATCCTCCTGAGCCATCACAAGGCTGGGATTAAAGCAGAGAGATGGGCTAGAGTCTGCCTAACTCCAGAAACACCAGCAGCTAGCTGCTAGTGATGTGTTTGCCACTGGGCGAAATCTGTGTGTGGCTGAGGTTCTTCTTTCCCCTCTCCGCTTGTTTAAAATTTTATCTGAAATTTACTGTTCACCAACTACGTGTGATTTTGTGGCTGAGGTTTACATGGGTCAAGTCAGCAGTACATTTTTGAGAAGCTGCCTTGGAAATGGGGCATGGTCCAGGCTGCCGTAGATCAGGACTTAGCTGAAGGTGACATGTGCAGGTAAAATGATCCCAGAAGGTGCAGGATTGTACCCAGTCACTGAGACACATCTTTGGGAGGTCACATACAGGTAAGGCAAAGGCAGGCTCTGGGCTCCTCCCTTGGTGGTGCAGGGCACAGGAGATACATCTCTGCCAGGCTGTGTCCCCCAGAGTCTCTGAAAGCAAGGCGAAGCCTGGTCCTTCCCCTTTCCTTGTCTTTATAGTCACCATCCACAGATATTTCTCAGCTACTGCAGATGATTGGACCCAGCCCTTTCCCAGTTAAACCAATTCCCATTTCAAATGGCATTACAAAAATGCTGAGACAGAAATGCTGCTGGGAAGAGCACTGCCATTAACTGACCGAATATTAAAAGGCATCAAAGTACTGCAGATAAAGTCATTTCAAAGGCTAATTACTACACCAGTCCTTCTGGCTTTAATTCTAGACTTGAAATATTGCTGTGCTAAGAAAATAGGATTCAGAGTACATGAGGCACACGGGGGAAGATTCAATTTGTAATGATAATTTGAAAATTTTTAATAGGGTTTCACCAGCATTATGAAGATTGGCAGTTTAATAATTTGTGTAAATTAAGAAGTAAATCTCAGGCCCCATCCTTAAAGCCTTCCTAAAACATCCAGAACACAGTGCAGGATAAGCCAAATATCTGGCAAATTCCTAATTCTCTTTTCAGAGTAAGAGCTACTCCAACTGCAGCACGGTGCCTCTCACTGTAAGAGTTGAGTTCCTGAAGCAAACAGAGGAGAGGAATTTCAGACTTAAACTCTTCAAAACCTTCCTACCAAAGCACTCAGTATTGTGCCATCTTTGCAGTGGACATTTTAGGATGATGTTGGAGGGAGCTGCTTGTGTGCTGAGCCAATAACCTTACAGAAGATGGGAAATAATTCTCTATAAGGATATCCTCAACAGAAGAGCAGCAGAAATTACCACATCAACCACCTGAACTTGCAAAAGCACTGTGTTGAAAAGCCTTAGTTTGAGGAGAAACTTTAAAAATCACATGTGAGAAATAAGCTGTGCCTGGCCAATATTTCCTGTCCTGTACAAGAGTCCTGTGTGCCACAGAGCCCAGGCTGGTGCTGTGCTCTGCTCATGGGGTGCCTTTACTCTCAAGTGCGATCCATCTCCACCTGCAGATACAAGGAAGGAGGGAGATTTCTCCCCCATTTAGCCAGCTCAGGACACCTGGCTGCTGCCTCACAGGAGGTGTGGGTGCCAGCTTTGCTCTGGAAAGCTGAGGTCTCTTGGGTTAGGCAGTTGTGGACAGTGGCACCCTAGAGATCACCAGTGGCAGGAGCAGCACATGCATGTTCTTAGGCACTGGCAGTCACTCCATTCTAGTATTTTCTCATCTCAGTCTACTCACCTGTTCATGGACTAGTAAGAGGCAGCATGGGTGTTCAAGCCTGTTTTATGCCATACTTACCAATAAAGGCACAGAGTAGATTGATTTTATCTGTACTGCATTAAAAGATGCCAATGAAAAATGCTGTCTGGATCTACCACAGGTGCAGGAAAAGTACATGGAATGTCTTTGCTGCTGGAAAAGGGTAATATTTTGTCAGTGTGCTGGCTTTGGCTAGGGTAGAGCTAATTTTCTTCATAGCAGCTGGTGTCTGTGTTGTGCATTTGTGCTGGAAACAGTGCTGACAATTCAGGAATGTTTTAGTCACTGCTGAGCTTACACAGGGTCAAAGCCTTTTCTGCCCATCACCCAACCCCACCAGCAACGAGGCTGGGGGTGCACACGGGGTTGGGAGGGGACACAGACAGGACAGGTCACCCCAACGGACCCTGGGGATTTTCCAGACCATGTGGCATCGTGCTCAGCATATAGAGCTTGGGGAAGCAGAAAGAAGAGACAGAGGCAGTCAGAATGAGGGTGTTATTCTTCCCAAGTCATTGGTATACATGATGGAGCCCTGCCTTCCTGGGGAGGGCTGAACACCTGCCTGCCCATGGGAAGGGAGGAATTAATTCTTTGTTTTGCTCTGCTTGTGTGCACAGCTTTTCCTTTACCTATTAAACAGTCTTCATCTCAACCCACAAATTTTCTTGCTTTTACCCTTTTGATTTTCTCTTCCATTCCACCGTGGAGGAGTGAGTGAGTGGCTTTGTGGGGCTGAGTTGTTGGCTGGGGTTAAACCATGACACAGAGGAAAACAGGCATTTAAAGAAATTCCCTAACTCCATGTATTTTGTCAAGTTATGGGAAAGCAATACTGTCAGAGGGAGACTGTAGCTCAGCTGGTGATATGATATAGGCTTTTAGGAAAAAAAAAGGAAATAAAGATATAATTGTTAAGTTAACACAAAAAGTTTGATAGGAAAGAATGCTACGTGCTGCTCAACTGTTAGCAATGGGTTTGGTAAGTTCGCTGAGGGGGAGGTTTCATATCTGTATTTTGCCATTTTCAAAAAGTGACTGTAACAAAATTACAGCCTTGTTGTAATGCATCTGCCACCTTTCAGTTCTGGCTTTTCAAACTAGACAACATGAGAGACACCTAGCCTAATTTATGCAAAATACCCTATGTGAAGCTGTATTTTGGTACACAGAAGTTAGAAAATAACCTTACCAAAGAAATCATATTTTCTGATTAGCTTTTCAGATTCTGTTACTGCTAATTAAAAGTCTATTCCTTGCAGCTGGAAGACAAAGAATGCCTGAAAACCGGTTCCATTTCTGAGAGGCAGGAGGAAGAAGTGCATCTGGCTGAGCTGGGGTTTGCCAGGTTGCTTATGCTCAGTACACATTTCCAGCCCATCAGTTCTGAGATCAAATTAGAAGCTTTGTGTCTGCGGTCAGGAATAGTTCAGCAGTGGGTGCATGACAGGCCACCACCTCCTACAGATGCCCAAACACATCCCTTGTGCTGGGGAATGGACAGAGAGCCCTCAGGTGCCCCACAGCATCCTGCTGGGACGTGGCATTCACACCAAAGCCTCTGCAAAAGATGGGACCGTGATTTCATTTGTAAGCCTAATCAGATGGTAAAATAAAAGCAGAGAATCAGCATAATTAATTCAAATCTCTGTCTGGCAAACAGGTTCTCTGTATGAGCCATCTTTTAAGTCAGCATAAATTGAAGGTTAAGCTGGCCTGCCCTGTTGTAATCAAAGCAACCCATGGGCGGCTTAATTTTAATTACAGCTCCTGGGGACCATTTAGGTGCTACTCTGGATGCTGCCTAGGCTTCATAAAGATGATTATTAAAGTTGTCAGTCACAGATCATGGAAGTCCATAAGCATGGAAAGAATTGATGGATACCAGCTTGTCCCTATCCAGAGCATAAGGAGGATTTTTAAAAAAGCAATTTAAAGAGCCATCTTGGATCTGTAAAGCATTTTAGAGTTCTGCCTAAAAGTTGCTACATAAATGCAAGTGATTATTCGTGATTTGGCTGAATGAAGAGGAAGAATGCTTGAAAATGAGGCACTAAAAATATTGCCTTTCAGATGTGGAGGTTGAAAGATGAGAGTAAGTTTCATTTCCTAGCCTTGCCCCAATATCTGGGCTCAGGGACAGCAAGGAGCCTTCGGTAAAATTGCAGGGTCTACCCTAGGGGTGTGAGAAATTCCCCTCTCCTCACAGCCTAAGCTTTGTGCTGGATCACTTATAAACCTAAAAAGAAGTTGAACATCTCTCATGAGGTAATTGGTGAAGTTCTCCCTGCTGTCACTGGGAAAGATGGGAGAGCAGCTCAGCCCTCTGTTATTGTCTGTTCAGCCACCTCTGTGTGGGGCAGCTGGCCCCCAGGCAGGATGAAGGAGGGACCTAGGCAGTCAGAATAAGAAGATGCCTAAACTGTAGGTATCTAAACTTGCCAAGATGAGCCTTGCCCTGTATCCCAAGCTACCCAAAAGCCAGCACAGAAATCCACTGTTGGGGATGGGAATGGGTCTGGCCCCATAGCAGTGGGGCAAGGGAGCCATCCAGCCCTTCCCCATCCCCATGCCCAGCCCTGTGTAGCTGAAAGGGTATTTTTTTTTTCCTCAGGCCCCTCATATCCTGCTCAAACAAATCCCAGAGGCTGCTGGACTGTTGCTAGAGGGAAACATTTTTATAGAAGCAAGGGTTGTAAAGCACAAACAGAAGGCTGCAGGACCTGCCCTTCTGTGCAATCTAAAATAAATTATTAATGGCAAATAGGAATCTGATAATGTACATGTTATGCAATATATATTAAGAGCTGTACACATATGAGATGGAAAATGGATAATGTTTGCGATTCTTTAAAAAGGCAATTGCTGTCACTTTTGTTTGACATTTCTGTGCACAGCCCTCCAAAGGGAGGAGGCTGTTTATTCTCTGTGCTCCAAGGAAAGGAGAGGAACATTTTCCTCATACTTTCTGCTCACTGGGTTTCCTCACAAATTTCAGACACTCAATAATTTCAGGTTAATAGGAAGTGATAACTCAGAGCCCAAGCCATTCCTCTTGCAAATGCTAATGTTCCTCTATAAATAAAACATGCATTGTAAAGAAACAACTCCTTTGTGATGGGGGGTAGCAGCCAGCCTGCTCGTAAATGTTCAAAGCTGGAATTTGGTACACTGTGAGACACTTTGGGGTGATGGGCACGAGCAGCATGCCCCATCCCAGCCCTTCCCATGCTGGGTGGGGAGAGGGCTCAGCTGCCCTGTACTGCTCTTCCATCAGGGACAGATTCTATCTTTCCTCATTGGCTTTCTGGGTGTTCAATGCCCCCATGGTATCTGGGAGCTGGTTAACCATAAGGGGTGAAGTAGGGTGGCTGAGGAGCTGCTTCTGGCCAGGGTTCAGTCAGGTTTTTGCAGACCACCCAGACTCCGAGCCCAGACCCAGAGGAGCAGCTCACAGCACTTACCAAAGATCCCAGCCCCCTGTCCAGGCAGGAGGTACCACTGCTGCAGTTGCTAATCACAGCCCTGCAGCCTGGAGCTGGCTGGCTCCAACCCTTAGGGGCACAGCTCTGTGCCCCAGCCAGTGCTGCCCCATGCCTGGTGGCCAAGGTGGGCAGAGAAGGCAGAGAGAGATACCAAAAGCTGTTTTCCTCCTCATCCCTATGGTCTTATTTCGGTGCCTTGTCTGTGGTTGGGTGTCTTGGTGGAGAGGGAGGATGCTGGCAGTGGGATGTTACCATCAGAAGAGAGGGATTGGGGTTTCCAGACACAATTTTCTGAACCCTGAACAGCAGAGTAATTCAGACACCCAGCCAGCAACGTGCAAAGTGGCTCATGAGTTGGTGCTGTAACTTTTCAGGTTGCCTTTAAAAGATTTACCAGAAGTAAGAAAACGTAGGTAGCAAAATGTAAGGCACATGATAAATTGATGAGAACTAGTTCTGAGAAAGAGCAAAGTGATAAATGTTTAAATAATACATTAGTATTACTAAATGAAGCTTTCTTCAGATTATAGCACAAAACAGAAATTTGCATTAGTGCCTTTTCCCCACTGGCCACAGAAATGCTGGGGATGCAATAAGCAGTTCCAACTCCAAAACCAGACCCTAACTCATATGTACTATTATTTGGGAGAAAATAGCACCCAAGAGCTTTAACTGCTTAGGGCATTACTAACTCACCCTTTTATAGGTGGTAGAGGTATTGCTGCTGGTATGGAGAGGCTAAGAGCTGGGTTCATTACACTGCATGTGGGCATTGTACCATTAATAAAATATTCGGAGTAATTCTGACACATGAGTTCACAGAGAACACAGGAAAGTTATTTTTGTTGGGTATTGAAACAGCCCCTGGGAGAAGTTTCTCCACAGGAGGTTGCAGAGAATGCACAGCATTGAAGAGGTGTGTTGTGGAGGTTTCCCACTCCAGAGTTTCCTTGTCCCAAGGCTTTCCCTCATTGGCTTCAAGAAATTGCTCACATAGAAGAATGGCTCCTAGTCAGGAGGATGGAGTAGGACATGGAACATTTCCCAGTGAAGCAGCAGTCAAGCATCCAAAGGGAAATTATTGTCTTCATGGAAGACTGCTCTTCTCCTTGCCTGTTTTATTGCTTTATGGAAACATCTGTCAGGCAATAATATTTGATTTTCGTGTTTTCACCGTTGCAGAAGGAAATAAGAGCTTTATGACACTGAGACCAAGTCTCTTCTCTCATAATCTTTTTGTTTAATGCTCATGCTGCTTGGGGCAGGGATTGCCTTTCCATTGCATCTGCAGAGTGCTTTCCCCAGCAGGGATGTGTTCTCTGACTCCACTGATAGAAGCCAGCATTGTGAAATTATAACAATTATAATTAATAACAATAATAAAATGTCATTTCTTCCTCTTCATTACTTGCTCTGTAGGTTCACTATTAACCTGTCTGAAACTGAGCGAGATAACACCAGCCAGAGACAAGGTGAGCCAAACAGGGTGGATATCTGACTACTGTCGTGCTCTCACAAGCAGTGATTGAGGAAGATCGTTTTAGGAGTTCCACCACACCCTTTGTGGGACACTACTAAGATTTTACTTTGAAAAAAAAATCATCACCTCTTGCCTCAATGACTAAAAGGGACCTCAATACAAAGACTTGTTACTTCGATTAACAAAAGTTAATAATAATATGAGTGAATTCTTAGTCTTTTATGTGCATTAATTGAAGTGGGACACATTCAAAGACCTTGATTCCACAATCATTAAGGCAATACCTCTGTGATACTAGCATGATACATAGGCCAACTTCTGGAGCTTAGTACCAACAATGGTGTGGGAACTGACAATGATCAGAACATGGATTCTTAGGCTCCAGGCAGTGGCTTGAAGCCTGTGGGAAAGCCAAGTACAGAATTCTCTCAATCTGGCCTGGGAAATCACAAGGAGGAACCCAAAACAACCTTGTAGATAATCTTCCTCCTGACACCTGGTGTTTTTCTAACTTGTTGTTTACTTGTAAGAAGACAGTTGAGAGGTGTTGCTCTAAATGACCAATCATACTGATTGTACTGAAACTCTGTATAAAGGAGTCTGTCTGTCAGTAAAGCTTTGCTGTGAGCCCTCCGAAGAGCTGGAGTTCTATGTATCGTTATGTGAGCAATCCCAAATTGTAACAATAACAATGGTGTTTCTAAAGCAATTGATGTTGCTTGCCTGGTCACGTTGTGGAAAGGTTTCCCTTTGTGGCACAGCTCCTCCTTCCCGCTGGTGCCCCTGCAGTGCTGTCAGTCACCCTCAGAAAGTCACAGGAGACCATCAGAGAGCCAGTAATAAAACAAATGTGAGCACAGGGGCTCAGGGATGAATGTCTGGAGGAACTGTAGCCTGGTACATCTAAATTAAGAAACACTCTCTGACATGGGAGGCTGAGTCATTTGCGTGGCGCTGAAGCTGCCTCCATCCCAAATCCACACCTGGGGATACATGCCATGTGGTGATTTCATCACCTCTTGCTGAGGTCTGGAGGCGTGGGCCAGGTGACCCCTGGTGTCAGAAAGCCCCAGGCAGGAGCAGAGAGTTGCAGGCAGTGTTGGAGCCAGGAGCTACCCCAGGTCTAGGTGGATGCTCAGCTGAGCCACCTGCCAGGACAATCCCATCCTGAGTTTTATGGCAGAGACTGCACAGGTCAGACTCTGCCATGGGGCACTTTCATTGTCTCCTGCACAATTTCAAGAAGGAAGGCAACACTCAGCCCATATATCTTCCACAGACTTTGCAGGTTTGGAGCATGCATGTTCTGCATCAGTTTCTTCTCTCTGCCCTGGCAGAGGCACACTACTGAGACAGGCACAGCAACTTCCCCAGCACAGAGAGAGATGTGCACATGCAGACACAGCACCTGCTCTGTCACTAATCCTCATTTGGTAACTGAAACATAACCCTGACCATACAGACCCTCGAAAGCCACCAGCTCCTCTCTGCAGCGTCAGGCACGCACAGTTCACAGCCTCCCAGGTGAATACTGCCTAGGCTAGTGCCATCCAATACCTATATCAAAAACTTGGAAAATGGAAAAATATGCACAATATGTGTTCCTGGGAAAGTGTGTAGCTAGCCCCAGTTTGGTGAGCCACAGGGGAGCCACACAGAGCTCATTGCACCTTCTGACAGCCCAAATTCCTTTGGTAGATTACCATCACATACGTTTAGTCAAATCTCAGGTTCAGCATTTTTAAAAGCTACTGGAAAATCACAAATATGTTTCTGAGGATAACTAAAAAAGCAAAGCTTAAAAACCCCCATCCCCCCAAACTATATCAATGAGAGCTTAGAGAAGTTCAGTTTTAAAAAATTTGTGCTGTAAGGTTAAGGAAGAACATGCTCTTTGTCTACGTAGACTTGGAGTCTATTTTGCTTGGCTGCTTTATATTTCCCTTGAGCAAAATCTATTGGAGAAAGTGATGGGAGGAAAAACCTCATCCCTGTAGTTGTAATCTGCAGAGAGAGGGGGAATTGGTTTTGGTCAAATGCCTGGAGGAAACAGGAGGAGATGGCACAGTCACCTGCTCCCAGGGAAGACCTTCCAACAGAGGGTGTTGGGACAATGGAGGAATTTTCCTCAGCTCAGCAATTATCAGAGTAAAAGGGCCAAGGACCCATGACACCCCTAGAGCAAGGTAATCAGTCATCTCTCTCAGTGCCTTGTTCTTGGCCTCAGCACCAAAACTTTCCTCTTAAAGCATTGCCATGTCCTCAAGCAAGACACCTCGTGTAAATCTTTAGGTGAGAATAATTAGCCATTGGAAGTGTGGACCTAGAAATACAGAAATATCCCTGGCAGCAGAGAGCATTAAATCAAAGGTGAGCATTTCTGGATATTTTTAGTGCAATGAAGGACACAGAGCAGGTGCAGGAACTCCTTATTGAAACCCCATGGCTGTGTGTGAAGAGTGTTACATGTGGTAAAGAAGGTCTCTTGTGGCATTGAAGGATGAGATTTTCCTGAGACCAAGTGCTAAAAATTGAGCAGAGCAACAAGGGTAGTGCTTGAGGGAAGGAATGAAGTTCAGTGTCCAAAGAGCTCGAGCTCACTGTGAGTCACTTCCCCTCTGTACTCTGGAGTCAGATTGGCCTTCAGATGAAAGGGAGCAACGAGGTGCTCTGAACTGCTCAGTCCAAAGCCACAGGCAGAGCAGATGAGATGACTGTGAGCTTTCAAAGCTTCTGAGAGGGACAGGAGAGAAACTTTGCAGATTAAAATCCTTGTGTGTGCAATAACCACATTCTCAAAACCATCCAATGAGAAGAACTAATATCAGAGGACAGATTTCAAAAGTTATTTAAGCATCTGGAGATGCAGTGAGGTTCTTCATGTTCATTTTTAACAACCCCATTTATGTCCCTGCATTCCCATAGTTTCCCCAGTACATGTGCTGCTGGGAAGCCAAAACAAGCAAAGTACTGTGGCTGAGCTTGATACTAAGGAGTGCACAAAGATGGAGCCACGTCACCATAAGGACTAATTACATTGAGAGAACTGTGGGTAGTACCAACCAGCAAGGTACTATCAGAAAGGTATTTGTCTTGAGTCATTGCAGAAGGAAAGCTGTGATGTGATTCCCAACCACAGAGGACAGCAGACAGCAGCAGTGCTGATGTGCATCTAAGGAGAAACACACAATCAAGGGTGAACACACAGCTTGGTCCAGAAGCTGTAAACAAGATAACAACAGTCAGAACAAGATCCAAATGTATTTGGCACAGGGGGCAAATTCTTCTATTTGCAAGCAAAGCAGTTTACTTTATGAAAGGGTGACATTTCTAACATTAAAAAAATAGCACAAAGAAAGCAGCAGGACAAAGCTCTCAAGAGAAGCATTATGTCAATACATTTGCAAAGCAATGTTCACCATGAGATTGGTTTGTGACAGGAAATAAATGAACTAATATTGTGTTTCAAAACAGATACTGGGGAAATAAGGGCAATGCAATCATAGCAAACACATATAAAAACAATTAATGACAGTCTGACTCTAAGGCAGAGCATTCAGATTGCTTTTTACATTGGACACACCACAAGCTGATCTCACAGAAATATATTAGCATGGAGGTATAAGAAGTGTTACTTTTGTGTGGGTTTTTAAATAGCAGGAGAATTCTTCTATGCTTTGGGGTCAAAAACAGCCTACAAATGGTGATGCACAAATGGGTACATCTTCTGAATAGAGGACAAGACATTCCTACAAAATTAAGTACAAAAGTATCTAATGAGCTCAGATACATTAGGGATGTAGAACATCACATTGATATTAATCCCATGAAAACACACATAATGGGAAATCCAATAGCATTGAGAAACAGGAAAAAAAAGAAAGCATAGGCGTATGGAGAAGTTAGTTGTTAATGAGCAACTTTTGCTAAACTCTATGCTCACCAAAATAAAACCAAATATATTCCTAAGTGGGAGGTTTAAGTGTGAGCAGTGTCCCAGAAGGACGACCATGGCTAGCTTTAAAAAAGAACAAAAAAAAGCAATTCTGACCCTAAGGCAAAGGTTATGCAAAGCGGAGCATCTTCAAATCCCTGCTTACAAGGCAGAAGTCTGGAACTGCCCCAGCAGTCAGCCTGGCTGCTGCAGCTGCCATCTAAGAAGTCCTAGAGGGAAAGTGTGAGTCAGGAGCTGATCTGCTGATATACACACTGGAAAAACATTGGCACCTTTCAGGAAAGCACTTTCAGCCTAGAAGCATAATTTTGCACGTATAACCAAAAGAGAAAATAGACAAATGCACATAAATATAATTTTTTTTAGAAATTATTGTTGTGTTTAACATGATGTAATTCTGGGCTGGCATCTTATGCTGTATTACAGAAAACAGAGATAAAAGTGTATTTCATAGGCTCATCTTCATCTGGAGGTTGGTAAGAAGAAATCACAGTTTAAATAAGACAGAATATTAAGGTTTCAGAAACCTGGAAGTTCAATAAGTGCTGGAAATAGATTAGCATGGCATTTTTGAGCAGCCTTACTCCCAAAGATGCCCCTCAATTCAGCTGCAAGTCCGTGGTGTGATGGTGATCAGTTAGAGCAAGAGGAGTATTTTTATGCAATGCTTATACTGACTGAAATAGTGTCCATTAAAAATTACTTCAACTAACATCACAGTGGCCCCTCCTGTCCCTAAATTCAGGTTTTTTGCATCCAGTTCTCAAATTCATTAAATCCTTCTTCCCTTGACAATGGCTGGGAGAGGTGGGATGTGTTGGCGTTTTGGAATTTAGAGCCCAGTGATCCCACAGGTAACTCAGCAGCACACAATACATCACTGCAGACAGTGCTCCAGGACAAGGAACACAGAGCCCACAGCTTGTGGCTTATCTCTCTGGCACGTGTCAAGGCTTCACAAGGCACTGCCAAACAGAAATATTGCAGAAATATTAACACAATGCATAGAGAACTCCACGTGATGGTTCATTGTATTTCGTTATTCTGACTCATGTCTTGTGTCAGATCCAGAGAGAAAAGGCACTCTGGGCTTCATGTCATGTCACAGAAGAAAAGGACCCAGTCTTGTAAAAGGTACATTCAGCTATGTCTGACAAACCTGAGCTCTGCTCTTGGCTCACAGGATGAGCTGGACACAGTCACTCATCATCCTCCACTTTACCTCCTCTGCCTGTAGCACTGCCATCAGCCTCTTTATGAAGTTTTTTCCAATGCATTAATGAGGAAGCTACATATAATCAAGATTGTCTCAACTGCATTGTCTGTGATTCTTCTTCAGAACCATTTTTTCCCTATAGTCTCGACATCTTGTTCAGCCTCTGAATCTTATTTTTCTCTCTTTTCATCACAACAGTGTATTAAGGCATTTCTCCCTCCTGTGTGACAAATGCTTTGCTAGGCAAACTATATAATAAAGGGATTCTATGTGGTGCTTTGTAGCTGTAGATTAGTGTTTTGAAGTCCCTTACTAAAATTAGTATCTACATAAACCTTTTGCTGTGAGGATGTTTGAATTAAAATGTGTGAGTTACTGCTCAGAAAAAGAAATCAAACACTAATCTTTTGAAAAAATGACAAAAAACTTATCCTAATATTTTTGTATTTTCCTGTCATTTTGACACATTTTTTCATTCTATTCAAGCTAAAACTGACAAATCAATGGATCATACATTCCTGAACTTAATTTTATGCTGACCAAGATAAAAGGTTTTCACTTCATGGGACACTAATCTTTGGCTTTCCCAGTGGGCATTGTATTAGATAAATCATATTTTGGGATCTCATACGCTTTTTGCTTCCTATAGGCACCAGCATACCATGGGATTTCCTCTCTCATGTCCCATTTCAAGATTTTCCTGATTGTTGGGACACTGCAGTGGAAGGGAACTTGACCAAGAATATTTCAGACTAACCGACCAAGGGATTTTGCTTCCCAGTGGAATATTACAGAAGGGGGAAAAAAAGAAGAAGAAGAAAAAAAAGTGGGAAATATCAATTTTCTGTGAAACACTTTCGTAACCCTTCCTGTGCAGAGCAGGCTAATGGAGGCTCCCACATGGCTGCAGTGGGCCAGGACAGGGAGAACTCCATGGAGAAGCCCCTCCCCACTGACAGCAGTGTCTGCCTGCCCCTCTCATTGCACAGGAATCTGGCATTTTTCATATTCATTTTTCATATTCCTCCATCATGTTAATTAACAGTCAAGGCATTAGCACTGACTACATTTTCATGACAGCCCCCAGGGCTGGAAGCAATTATTTCAATGCAGATCTACAACAAATACTGCAAAGTAAAGGCAGAGGCAGACCATCTCCAAAACAGCAAACAATGATAATAATGCCAAACAAGTCCCATCCCTCCTCCTTTCCTATGGTGTTTACCAATTTGTCTTTGTGTGCACTTTTTCTCTTCTTCGAAATAATGATTTTCCTGAGGGAACACTACTGATATAAGTTTGAGATTCTGGTTCAATTCATATTCAGTTCGTATTTTTATTTCCTGCTTCATATTCGTATTTGCAAGAACAAGAACTTCAAGTCAGCCTGATCAGCTTTTCCTTTCGAGGCTTGGCAAACAAATGATTTTATTTCCAGAAGTGCTGAGCACCCAGTGGCACCAGCTGAAGTCAGCAGAAGAAATGAGATGCTTTACAGTTCTGAAAACCACATCATTTATTTACTGACATCTTAAAGATTTAAGAGACAATGTTAGTTTCCTGATTTTTCTTGACCTAAAATGATAGCACTGCAAAATTCTTTGAAGTCAGTTCTCAGTAATTTTCCACCACAATCTTAAAAGTTCCCCAAAAGTGTGAGCAGAAAGGGAGCCTTGTTGAACTCACTGCTCAGTGCCCTTTTTTACAAGGCTCTAGCCACCTCTTCACCTGCTGCATTTGGCTGGGGTTGGGTGTGATGCTCTCATTTGTTTCCTTGAGCACACTCATACCTTGGAGGCCTGGAGGATTCCTTTAAATTGTGGGCAGACTCCTTGTGGTTAATAATCCATGAGGACTGATTTTCTTTGGAGGCTTTAGATTGCCAAATGGTCATTTCCACCATCCACCCTTCCTCAGCAGAGGAACTTACACCTCTGCTCTCCAAGGTGCACACTGCTAGAACCTGGTCTGGGGTGTTAAGGAGTGGCACAGTGCTTGGTTGTTGGCTGGGGTTAAACCATGACACGCAGGAGAAAGTATCTATCGTGATTTCTTGGCCCTGGCTCACATTTAGGTGGCTCATGCAGAACCTTTGTCAAGATCTGTCTCTTGGCTCCTCATCCTCCTTCTGTGGCTGAGGCTCTTTTCTCCTGCCTCTGCTTTTCCAGTCCTTCTCCAGCTCCATCCAGAGCTTCCCTCCTGTCTGCTTTCCAGCAGTGGTGGCACCTCAGAGACACACACCCAGGGAGACTCAGGCACCTGTTTTTTCATTAGGGTAAGAAAATATCTTATTTCCGTTTGCCACCGAAGACTTTTTATTTCCCTGAGAACAGGAGAAGTGAGTGGGGGAGAGGGGAGGAGTGTGCTGTGCTCTGACTCACCACAGCAGCGCCTCCTCCCAGCAGAGACACAGCAGAGCCTTCGGGAGGAGGCTGCCTGAAAGGGAGGCACACTGTGCAGGAGCCTAAAATTGGGAAAATTATTATCTTGTCAATGGTGACTAAAAACTGGATTCCAGCAATAGCTCAGCTGTACTGCATAATGCTTATCTTGGGAAGTAAAAGCAGGGGTGGACCAAATGTCCAAGTTCAATTTAAAGCATGAATAAATACCCTAGATTTTTGTTCTACTGGAAACTCTTTGTGCATGCACTTCAGTATTTCATTCCTCCATTGTTTCTTAAGTCTAGATATAGGTACACCTACAAGGGATAAAATGCAGTTAAATCCATGCTAGTGAATTGTGGTGGCATTTAAGACAGCAAGACAAAAGACAAAACCGGAGTTTTTGTCTTCACTACTGCAATCTCCAACCCTCTCCATTACCACAGATACCTTCTTCTTAGCACAGTCATCTCCAGCTTCTCCAGAGAACAGCGTAAGAACAGGGAAACTGAGGGGCATGAGTGACAGAAAAGAAAGGAAAGCTTGAGTACCCACAACATCCTGCAGTTTCCCTCCAAAGCACTCCTATCAGTGGCAATAAAAGTCATTAAAGAGAGCAGGTAATGAAACACAAACCTGAATGCTCCAGCTGGGTGAAAGTGAGAAAATGGAAGAGCATCCACGGCAGCTCTTCAAGTCTCCACAGAGCTCATATAAACCATGATCAAGGTGCTCCACACCCAAATTCTGCAACCAAGAAGCAGCGTCACACCATCACCATTGTATAGACTAATGAACAGCGTCACAATTACATCTCCTGTAGGAGCAGCCACCAGTAAAAAAGAAATCTATATAGCCTCTAAGCCATCACTGGGTTTAAAGTCAGATCATGAATCAGATGTGCCTAACTGTTGCTAAAGCACTAAAGGGGATACAGGAGCTTCCTGGCAATGATTTGCTGTTTGAATCTTTCCATCCTCATTGCTGGAGCTATGCCTTTCAATATTTCCTGGCTCCCACTGAGACCATTGGCTGCATTTACTCTTTATGGAAGATCCTTTTCAAAAATAGTTTGCTATTTTAATCAAAAATGACACTTCCTGATCCTTCCTTCAAACGCAGAGCATGCTGGTTTAAGGGAAGTACTGAACCACCTTAGACGTGAAAGGTGACATTCAGGTGACAGCATTACCTTCCCCACCTCACAGCAGTCAGCTGCTCCCTGGGCAACACTCCCAGTGCTGCCAAAATGCCTCTTTGTCCTGCAAATCCCATGGTCATCTGCTGATTTCTAATATATGAGTCTATGATGGCCATGAGATCTCTTCTACCACAGGATATGAGTGAGGTATGGGTGCCTAGCAGGGCTGTATGCACATCCTTTGACAAATACACAGATGAGGAGCGGGTGGGGAGGTCAGGCTGCTGGTCACAGTCACACAGCTGGGTTGGGAAGTGGGATGTGAGAACAGAAGGAATACAGTGATGTGGAAGTGGCTGAGGCCACCCTGAGAGCTACGTGGGGCAACGCCTACCCTGCTCACCTGGCACACAAAAACAATTTGGATCTGATTCCCCAGTCCTTCTGCTCTCTTGTTTTCAGTTCCTCCTGTTCCTAGTTTGTAAAACCAACAACATCAGCTTATTTTTCCTTATGGCTAAGTTTCTTGCAAGCCTGATGGGCATAATGAGCATGAGGAAATATTTATCTGATGCTGGAATCATCACCTTATATGCTGGTGGCTGTTCTCATACATTGCAAATTGCTTTACCTGGTACAACTGTTTGGTGTCTGGTGTTATTGCAGACACACAGAAGATTTATATACAGACATTTGAAGGCCTAGAATGCTTACAGGTTTGTTTATTGTAATAGGATTTTTTAATATTGAGAACATTGGTGCATAACCTAAAGGGAAAGGTATCTGACAGCTAAGACACAATCATCCTTTTCTGGCTCGGGTCCTGAATTTATCTCCAATTACTTTCTAGCATGTTATTACTATACTGATTGTTATCCTCACCATTACTATTAGTGATCAGAATCCCTCAGCATCATGTGGAATTTACCCACTGTAGGAGCTGCAGGGGTGGGAAGAAGGAGAATAAGATTTCTGATGCTGAAAGAAGGCAGAGGGAAGGCCAGTGCTATGTCCTCCTTACTAACCTTTAGTTTGGCTTCAGATTTTCACAGGTACCAGGAGCCCTCTGTATCCCATGGGATACCCTTTTGAGTGGGCACTACCTGTGTACAAGCATCTCTGCCCCACAACTGAGGGTCCCACTTCCTGAGGGGAGTAGAGAGGAGTCAGAGAGAGCCAAGCGAGGATCCCAGGGTGTTATGTTGCAGGTCAATGAGAAAAGAAGTCGTAACAGTGTAGGAAAAAATGTACTAACTCACTGGTTTGCATTGACCAGTCCTTAATTGCTGGCAAGAGCTCAGTTGCAAGAAAGTACAGGTAAGTGCAAGCAGTAGTGACTGCCTGTTCCTACCCTGCCTTCCTGGAGGGATTTTGCTGCTGCCAACCCCAGGAGGTACCTAAAGGCACAGAATCATTGCCCCCTGCAAAATACTGGGTTTATGTTCCAGGTTAGCTGGCCAAAGCACTAGATTGTAATCTGCGAGGTGACTGAAGAAGAATTAAACCAAGCAATGCAGCCTATCTTTACTAATGTTTAATAATATAAATACTTTGTCAATGCAGTAAACCTCTGCTTTATTAAAAAGTTCACTCTTTTCCATTAGGTCATTTGTACATTTTTATGTGGTTGTCATTTTACCAGCAATTTTATTATCTGTAAAGACATATAGGATTTTTTCAGCAAGCTAATTACTCTGTATTTGTTGCTGAATAGTATTTTGCTTACAATAAATCCAAAGTCATCCCTAGCAACATTTTCCAATAAAATTTGTCACTGGAAGAAAAATAAACTCGGGGGGGGGTCTGATCCTGCTTTGAATGAAAAATAGAATATAAAGTTAATCTCAAAAAAATATAGCTGTTTCTCTACATACCTTAAGTGGGTGTTTCCCAGAGATGGCAGCAGGCTGCACAGTTTGATCCAAGCCACTGCACTGACAGGCACAATGTGCCCAGTACAGGTGACTGGGGACAGAAATGAAAGCAGATCTTTCATTTCACCAATCAGTTAATGTCTTCCATTGGTGTCAAACCCTTTTTCCTGGAAGAGGAAGTGAGGAGCCACCTGAATGCAGTTTTGTGTGATTAAATGTTGGTGTGGGTTACTGTGCTCCTCCTGGTGTTCCACGTCTTTGCCATCACAAAGAGGGACGGGTCGTTGTGTGTGGTGTGGCTCTTAGGAACTCTGCACTTAAAAACTTCTTCAAAAGTCTCTGTGACAACATTCTCCAACATTCCAGAGAGCAGAGCAAACCCCTTGGGAGTGGAAACCTAAATCCAACACAGAGGGGTCTCCAAAGTGTTCCACACCTGTATGGCCAATGAACTGATGTTTAACTGCTGATTATGGCAGCAGGTATGTCCTGCTGAGAAACCTCCAACTCAGCCCCAGCATCTGAGGCAAATGTCATGCATTTGGCATCCTGAGCTGCTGTTTGTTGACCTCGAGGGAGGCCTTTGTGTTTTGCCATGTTATTAAAACCTTTTTCACAACTGGACACTTGCAGGCTGTGATGCATCCCATACTCATCTTCAGACCAATGAGTCTGCCAGGTAACCAACACAGGGCTCACTGGTAGATGACGTTATGCCATGAGGAGGTGCAGCACCAAGCAGTGATGGCAGGAGAGGTAAATAAAACACACTGTACTCCACTGCTTGAACTCCTTAGTGTCTGCCACAGACTTGGGCCTGTCTCCTTCTTTGCCCTCAAAACAGCATATACAAAAGGCACTGGATTGCATAAAGATCCCCCTTTTGTGAGTTTGGATGAATGACCTCTGCAAGTACCTGTGAACATTCTTACAGAAACTGGAACCAGAAAACAACATTCTAAAGACTGGACAAAGGAGGGCAAATCTGTGGAGTGTTCCCAAAGACTGCTGGGCTCTGGGCACTGGCAAACTTGATGAATCCACAAACCAAATGAATTCAGGACATCCAGCATCCACACAAAGTCACCAGCACATGCTGGCCTCACCAGTGCTCCTTGGCCTGCAAGAGGCTGACAGATGTTTAATGTGGGCATAACCCACAGCATACACATCTGGTGAGGAAAAGGGCTCTCTGAGGTGGTCCACCAAAAGCAGCCCAGCAGCTGGCAGTGGCTCTCAGGGACCCTGTGCTCCTGAGGACACGGCTGGGTTGGTGTCCCAGCTGCATCTCCCAGCAGTGCCCATGAGGATGAGCACGTGCTGGGTGAAAGCCATCGGGGCTAATGGCAGAACCTCCATGGCCTAAGAGAAACATGGGCTCTGTGTTCACAGTTTACATCTCCCACCACATAAAAGGAAAGGGGACAGACAATATTTTTTTTTCCTATTAAATGTAAAGTTCTGAAAATATTTGATTGTTAATGGTGTGGCCTACTTGCCCACATAAAGGTAATCACATTGTGCAAAAGGCATATGCTGCCCTAGCAAACACATTGGCTGCAGGAAACATAAATGGATCCACTTCTGCAGGGAAGAAGAAAAGCATATGTTACTCTTCAAATTAAGAAAACCTTGTATTATTTATTAAGGTCAAGCTCAGAAATCCTGAGACAGCTGCAGAATAGCTGCTTGATGTCTGTCAGTGCAAAAAATGAATGTTTTAAAATTAATTACAGGGAAAGCAAGCCATTTGTTTAAAAAGTCAACATGTTTCTAGCTGGCAAAATGTCCTGAAGTTATTTGAAATCTGTTAGCATTTTCATTTTTGTAATTACATTTTAAAATGACTTGAAGAAAAAAAAAATTTGAAGAGCTCAGATGGTGATGGAGGCAAAATTCTGACAGAACTGGAATCTCCCATGCAGAAATACCCATAAGTAATAGTCTCTCCTGACTCAGTAAAAGCTGATAGCAAACTGTACATTCCTGTTTTAACACATCTTAAGTGTTTAGTGCAGTGTTTAGCTGTGGGTCAGATACTGCAGGCCATTCCCTTAGTTTTTCAATATCAGATTTTCATTTTAAATGCACCTTGATGAGTTTCATTCAGACTGTGGGATATATTTAGCCCACAGATTCACTTTTGGGAACAGCAGGAACAGGCATTGATCCCTTGGTAGCAAATTGCAGCCTGGGGAATTTGGGATGAAAAAGATGGGGACATTACAAATATTTGTGTAACTGTGACTTTAGATCGCCTCTTGCTAGCACTTCTGCACAAGGGAAGATCTGAGTTTCTACAGGGTGGTGTACAAGAGGCCCTTGATGCCTGCAGCCCTGGCAGCACACACTACTGGGCAGTGTTTCAGTAAGGGTGGCTGTCACTAGCAGCCACCCCCTAAGACAGACTAAGCACTGCCATGGATTTTTAACCGAGTGCTCAAGATCACCTTTAACTGTGTTTTGTCGATAGAAGGAAGAAGGGAATAAATCTTAATTTGGACAGAAATAGTGACAAACGATTGGAGAATGTCTTCTGGACTGGGGTGTCCACCCTTAGAGACATGTCCAGAAGGCGTGTCCAGAGCTGGGCACTGGTGATGCTGGAGCCCATTCCTGACACTCAGTGGTGCTGGGCTCTCTGGGTTCACAGCTCAGCACAGATGAAGTGGTCTGCTCCTCATCCATGTCTCCGAAGAGGATGTGGCTGTGCTTTGTGACCAGGGGATGTTATGAGATGTCACCTCAGGGAGCAGCCTGCTAATGAGGGACAACAAAAGTGCCATTACTACCCCCAGGCTTTAACCATGACTTGCCCTTCAAAAAGCAAGGTGAGGTGCCCAACATGCTGTCAGGCACTTGTTTTTTTTTTTATCTTTTCCCAGGAAGAGAGAGATGCTTCAGTTTAAGTTGTTAGTTTAGTTGGCTGAGTTGCTTATTTTCCACTTGTCTGTTGATGGCATTTCTTACAGTTATTTGCATATGCACTATGCTTATCTTGAGAGGAGGACAGGTCAAAGAAATGTGCTCTGAATCTGTAATGGAAAGCAGTATGGCATTTTACTCTTCCCAACAGGTTCTGAAAAATTGTGTTTGGTTTTGTGATAAGCTTTATCCTTCTTGCACAGAGCAGGGTTGTCTAAATGACTGATTTTTTAGGTCAACAGTAGAAAATTAACATTTTTTAAAAAATTACTTCAAGACAACTCAAGATTGAAATCTTTCAAAGTTTGAATCCCATTTAAAAAGTTTATTTTAGGGCAGGTTGCAAACTTTTGACTGGTTTCATTTTTCTAAGGCCTTTGTGAGAGCAGGAAGCAGCCTGGCAGGTGGATCAGAGCCCGGTTTTCCTCCCTCTAGGTCCTGACAGCAGCAGTTTTGCAGCAGGCTCACAAGGTCTGGGAGTACACCCTCCCTTTATGGGTCTGGGCACTTGCTTGTCCACACATAAAGCTGCCTCTCAGAAGAGACAGCACAAAATGTCCCTGTAAAACAGAGATCACATGCAACTGCAAGCCCAAGTGAAAATCATTATTAAAGCTATTTAAATCTGCATGTTAAGATGATTTTTAGGCTCTGAGTCCCAATGTTGAGGCTGTCCCGATGGCAGCAGGCTGGCTGGGGAATATGTGGGGCTAATAGCCCCTCCTGGGGCTCCCTGGATGCACCCCATCCACAGGACCTCCTGTGCAGCAATGTGAGCTTTGAGCAGTGGATGACAAACATCGTGTTTGGTCTTGGCTCTGCTCATTCCTTGTTCCATGCTGACTGTGCTGTAGGGGGTGAAAATCTCCATGCCCCCAGGTCAGGCAGGGTGAGCTGTAGGTACCCCTGAGACAGGAGTGGGGAAGACAAGGTGCTGAGACCATCTCGTCCATGAGCCTGGTGCTGAGGCCACGAGGGCTTTGGCAGGAGATCTCTGCCTCCAGTGCAACCCAGAGCTTGGGCTTTCGGAAAGGCCACCCCAGTCAGCTACAAGGCATTACAGAAAGCACATCTGAGAAGCATTCTCACACCTCCATCCCCCAGAACACTCACAACGCTTCCTAGCATTCTGCTATTTAAAAATGGAATAAATGTAGTTCTTAGTTTATCACCAAGTTGTAGGCAAAAATATTGGGTTGCAAGAAGAGGCTCCCATGGAAACCATGGATGTGTCCATGTTTGCCATGGAGCATGGATCAGAGCCCCGCAGCCAGCTCATCCAAGTGCAGACACAGGAGCTCTGTGTCACAGCCTTTCGGAGATGTGGTGCTGACCTCCTCCCCGAGGAGGCCCCTCATGCTGCTGTAAATGGAAATGACCTTTGTTAAAGATCTTATGCTCCTGAAAAATCCCTGATTGCTGTTACTTATTCTTCATTATCTTCTGGGTGTATACTGACAGTTGGATTATTTCTTCCCATTTTAGGAGGAGAAGATAAACTGGCAAGACTGCAGTTCCCCAGTTCACCCTATTCCCCATCATAAAGATAAGCAGGCTCCCAGCTGTACCCATCCTCCAGTTTCCAGTGATTAGCCTCTAATTGCTGTCAGATGTGTTTCATCTGGTTTTCAAAATTACCTGTGAAATTTCATTAGCTCCAGAGAAAATTTTGGGGAAAAATCAATTTAACGATTTGTGATCTGAGCAGATTTTCTATTTCTACCTGAATTCATACCCTTTTTCACTGTTCCACTGTTTCACTGAGGCAAAAAAGAAACAGAACGCTTCAGTCTTCTCAATATCATTTATAAATAAGTTTTTCTCCCTCTGAATGGAAGACCAACTCTCCCTTTCATAATCCTCTCACTATTAATCTAAACTTAGTTTATTTTCTTGTTACCTTTCACGTATGACATTATGCCTGGATTTTCTAATTTTCTCATTATATGCCTGCAGTATTCTTATATGCATCTCCCTAGACAAGTGACCTGATGTCTTGCCCTGTATACTTTCAATATGCCATCTATATGAGATCACTGAAAAGCTCAATATTTAATCTCATTGTCTCTATGATGCTATTTCTCATCCTTTTTTAAAATATGCAGATTTCTCTGCTACACTGATTAGTAGGCACATACTCACACTAAGGCTTTGCTAAAATATTGGCCAAAATAGACTTCACAGTCTGATCAGAGTACAAACTGTTTACACAGTGGTAAATATGCTAACAAGGTCAACAGGGTGGTAAACATGAACATCTGCTGAAGGAGTGAGTAATGGAGAAAAGCTGTTCAAGGCTTGCACAGTGTTCATATGATAAGGGTGGAATGTGAACATATCCGTATGAGGGCAAATCACAAAGGACAGGACAATTTGAGAGAAATCTAACACCTTACTTGCTTTAGTCAACATGCAAAAAGGAGGTGAAAAACTTCAGAAATTTGTATTAACCATGAGGATGACTTTTTTTTACATAATGACATCCAGGTGGGTGATGCTACGTGGTATTCCCTTGGTTCTTGATCACAATGAAGGCTCCCTGGCATTGCAGTAAGATTTGGAGATACAGAAACAGCTTCACATCCATTCATATCGAATTATCTCCCTTCAGATTTGCAATACTGTTCATCCTGGCTGCAGATTAAGCTGTCTTCCATGCCTCCTGTCTATTCCTCCTGTCAGTCCTGCCTCAGTGGTTCAAAAGCTCCAGTGCCAGCAACAAGCCTTGTCGCTGTTTGACAGAACAAATGACACGAACTCCAGATCAGAAGGCTGAAATGTATGACTCCAGTTTATTTCTGAGAGTCATCTCCCTTGTATACTATTTTACACAGACTAATTGATTGGTGAACCAAGGGCAAACCTCTTCAATCACATTGGGCAAACCAGAGGGGCATCAAGAAAGTCCCTTCTTGGGAAAAGAATGTGCCGTATATGTAAACACTTGTCCTGTTTACAGAAATTCCCTGGGAAAGGAATTTTGGAAACCAAAACATGTCTCAGGCAAGAGACCAGGGCTACAAAGCCTCTTCCTGCTCCCTCCTCTCATGAACTTAGCACGACCAAGCCCATGTGTCCCAGTTTATTAATTCTTCCTTGGCCATGCTTGTTCACACCCGCAGCAGAGCATCTCTCTGTCCAGCTGAGGGCACAGAGGAAAATATGAAGAAGGAATAATCAATATATGTAAGGGAATTGGAAGGGAAGGTGTCAAGAGGATGAAGTCAGGCTCTTCTTGGTGGTGTCAAGTAACAAGGGGCAACAGGCACGAACTGATGCACAGGAAGTTACAACTGAATATAAGGGAGAATCCTACTGTGCAGTGACCATGCACTGGAACAGGTTGCCCAGAGAAGTTGTGGAGTTTCCCTCACTGGAGATATTCAAGGCCTTTCTGGATGCAATCCTGTGCAATGTGCTCTAGGATGATCCTGCTTGAACTGGGAGGTTGGACCAGATGATCCACTGTGGTCCCTTCCAATCCTACCCAATCTGTGATTCTGTGAACAAAGTAATCTTCTTTAGCCTTTGCCCTGTAGATCTAGCTGCTAGTTATAGTAATTAGTTATAACTGTTATATGCATACATAACATTTATGAGTACATATATTAAAAGAATAAAGAAGTGTTTCTATTTTCTGGGTGTACATTGCCATTGCAGGTCTCCTTGGGCAGCGTTCTTGCTGCCTTGCACTCATACTCTGCAAAATCATTCCCCAGGTATTGTACAGGGGAACAAGGTGCTCAGCCCAGGGCAGGGCTCCCCAGCAGGGTCTATATATATGGAAATATCCATTGATTAAATTCAGTAACAAGCCATGATTACTCAGTTAATGGAGAAATAATTGCATCATTTGACTTGTCTTCATTCATCAGTGGGATAAACTCATTAAGGAAAAAGCAGTTGTCTATACTTCTGATTTGAGTTATTCACTGCACCACCTAAAACTAGCAAAGTGATTATTTTATTGTCATTTGCCCAAGGAACTGAAATGCATTATTCTCTTACTTTGCTGTAAGCAAACTAAAGCTTTAAAATATCTCATCTCCTTATCCATTATTATTCCTTGTCAACATTAAATTGTTGTCATTAAAAGAGTCTGAAAAGGACCATCTTGGTGCTTTCTACTATACTGAAGTTATTTGACCTTCAGCTTAACTCAAGAGAAAGAAATTGAGACTCCTTGAGACTGTATTAACTGTATTCATTATTCAGCTCGCTTCCATTACTCCCTAAGTGATGACTTAAAGTAACAAAAAGAAATGTAGAATAAGAGTACTGAGAAGTTTTCTGCCTGCATTTTAATGGTATTCTGTCGTTATGAATCTACTCATTTGATCAGACGGTGGCTTAGTGGCCTTTATGTGTTATGTTTCATTATATTTCTGAGGATTTTCCATGGCATCTAGCAGTAGGTAGAGATAATAAAAGCTCTGCTTTTTTTGAAGAACATTTAAAATTATCTTCAAATCTTTTTAGAACCTCTCAGAAGTGTAGGAACAAGAATGAAGGTTAAAATTTAAATTTATTTTCATGTCATGTTTATTTCAAGAATCACAGTGGAAGTAATACAATTCAGAGACTATATGGCAAGAGAAAAGACTTGTAAAGAAGTTTGCTTCAAAGCTTACAGAATACATAGTAGAAACCAAACAGCATCTTTGTAAGCATCTTTGAAACTCTCTAAAACTGTTGAAAAAAAATGGAATTATATAATCTACTACATCATATACAGCTTTTCTGTCAAGTTGACATGCCAAACTGATTCCTCTGGCCCCATTGCCAGTTGGATATAAACCATTTGATTGTCAAGTCTCTCTGCATTCAGTTGTTAAATTAGCATGTATCCCCTTCCTTCTTGCACTAGTTTTTAGGCTTTTGCCTCCTACTAAGGCAGAGTCTTTTATCTCACAGATCCAAAATTCAAATGACTGGAACCCAGTCTGACACTGTCCCACATGTCTGGAACACAAGACTGCCATCTCCACAGTCTCATCCTCTCCTGATCAACTTCTTTAGTCTGGCACATAAATGTCTCAGGCAGAATTGTGTTTATCCCTGAAATTTATAGGGTTCCGTGTACCTTAGAATAAGAGAGCCAAAGGAAGCAGTTCTACATATTAGTCCAAAAGTTACTGAAAAATGTATAAAACTTTCAAGAAGACAAGAAGGCAGATTTTAAGAGAAAATGGATACCATTTAATTAAATAAAAAATCAATTAAATTCAATGGAAAGAGCACAACTATAAAATGTCCTTTGTATGACAAAAATCATTTCTACCCCAGCAGCTCACAGTCTATTTCATTTTTTTTTTTTTGTATCCAGTCCTGTCCCTCCACTAATCTGTTTGGCAAGAGTCAAGCAGATCATGTTGTAAAGATATGGAGAGACGATGTTGTATGGTACAGAGCACAAAAATACTCACATTGGCTGGACTGAACAGAATCAGGCAACTCAAATAATGCACACAGTGCAAGCTGGACACACGATCACTGTTCCAGTCTTTCCAAGGTTGGCTCAAGCTAAACGATTTGATCATTTTGAGACCTCCTTTCCCCTCAACAACCAAACCTGTCACTTTTATTACATGCCTTGCTAGTAGTGTAAAAATGTCTCCTCCCTAGAGTCATAAGCACATTTTGCTTCTATATCCTTGAGCACCGACAAAAAGTAGATCTGTTTAACAGTTTTTGATAGAAAGGATGTGCATTTTTCTGCCCTTTCATTTAAAAATATTCCAGCTGAAATGAAAGCTGATTTCCCCTCTCCTTTTTCTTTGTACTTGTCTTAGAAGTCAGTACTTCTCTATTTTAATCTAGGAGATATATTAATTCAAAGCTTGATTTGCATCATTCACAACTGGTGTGAGAGAAACTGGATTTTCAAGGCGGGGTCAAATTAAAAAATGCAGAATAACGAAGTGTAAAAACAAAAGAATGAACAAATTTCAAAACCATAAACAAAGCCTTTATTGCACGCTGGGAGACCTGAAAAACAAATTCTGAATTTGAGGAGCACACTTTATCTTTGGGCATCCCCTCGCTCACCCTCTTCCTCTGTCCAGTCCCCCTGGGCTGTGCGGGTGATGGAGGGTTCAGGCAGAGTGGCACCAGTTGCACTCGCGTACATCCTGAGACAGGCACATCTCCCTCCACTGAGGAGGGAACAGCTGCACAGCTGTGGGGTGAGAACAAGTGCCTGGGTGTCTGCAGAGGAGGGTCCAGGGTGAAACAGAGAGCAGCAGCATGAGTCAGTGGTGCTGACCCCTGTGGAGAAGGGCACACGAGCTGGGGGTGAACAGACAACTTGTCCTGAAAGATGTAAGGATTAACTCTTCCATGGTTCCCAGCACTGCTGGTGGCCCTGCTGCAGCCCTGTGTTCAGCTGTGAGTAATATGTCCCCAGGAAGACGTGGTGCAGGCAAGGAGGAGTTAAGGGGATGAAGATGAGAGGTCTGAGGTTCTGTCCTTTGAAGGAAAATTGAAAAAATTGGAATTGTATAGCCAGAGGGAGAGGAGAATCGGTAGCACTCCTCGAGGACAGAAAAGGCTGTTGTGAAGAAGAACGCAATAAACTGGATTTTGTGTCCTAAAAATATCTGTACTGCATCAGACTAAAATTTTGCCTGCCAGGCTCATATCTCTGACAGCACCAAAGTGAATGTCTGGGGAAGTAAGAAAACAGGGCAAGTGTATGAAAAATACTTTCCTCAAGCATTGCAGCTCCCAGTTGTTTTCAGCTTGGAGACTTCCCAGTTGAGACTTTCACGTTTGCTGTGAGTGGGACAAACAGCCCCCTGGTCCCACTCATAGCAGAGAATAGTGCAGGTCCCTACCTGCCAGAGGAAGTGGTATTGGAGGTTGATATCAGGAAATCTTTCCAACACAGGACAGCAATCCATGAGCAGGCTGGCTGGGGAACCAATATTCCTTTCATCAATGCAAAGCATAGCTGGTGACCCTGCCAAAAAAGCCAACAAGCCTCCATTTAAAATAAATGGCACCAAATTCAAAATATCAGACAGCAGAATTACATATTACATTGTTCTCCCCTAATACTCTGACCTTCTGCCAGAATGTGATCTGGCCTCTGAATTTACAGAGCTGGCACCTCTCATCTGGAAGGAAGGAGCACAGTCACAAATGTAGAGCAGTCTGTTGAGTTTACACACTGCCAGCTGTGCCACAAGTTGGGAGAGAAACAAAATTAAACTTGCTGCTATACTGGCAAGAGACAGAAGGAATGAGGCTTCAACAAACTGTTACTGGAAGAAGGTACTCTGAAAATAACCACTGAAAAAAATATGTGTAAGGTGGGTCTGAGTGGTATGTGTAAAATTTAACAATTGAACACATATTCTTACATAATACGTATATTATTATGTGTGTTTTAATTAAATAGTATAACATACCAGTTTGATCTCAACATAAAAAATCTCTTAGGTATTTATACTTTTTAAAATTCAGTAGGTGACAGTCAGTGAGATGATGCTTCTTGTGAAGCTTTGGAAAGCTGTTGCACAGAAAAAACAAAATGGTAAAAAATGCCTATATAGTTATATACTGTATATATATAGTGTATGTGTGTATATAAATGCCTATACGCCATATACACAAAGAGTTAAATATTGAAGATTGCTGCCTGTCCTTTTGATAAATCAGAACACAGAGAAACTCAAAAGAAAATACTAAAGGAAGGCTTGTATCCTCAGCTCACCTCTCCCCGTTATTTCCACCAGCAGTGTGTGAGCTGGGCTATCACTTTTCTATACAGTCCCAAAGTTACATAGTCATTACTGGAGCTGACATTTGCTCTCACTTCATCCATTTCCTAAAGATTATTAATGTCAAACAAAAAGTTGGTTTTACACAGTTGATCCTTGACCTTCGCTGGTGTTCCCAAGGAGCAGGCTCTTTTTTCAGAGCTCCAGCCCCTGCTGCCTTCCATGAGTCATCCAGCAAAGAAACACTTGCATTACTAAAGTTATCCTTCGGCTCACACTGCGATCATGGTTTCTCTGGCATAATGTTTGCTCCTCTGTGCTTCTAATTTTCTCCTGGAATAGCTGTGTCTGAGGTACGGCATTTGACTGCTTGACACTCAAGTAATTAAAATACTTTTGGTTTGGTGGAAAATTACTAAGACCAATTTATTCTCATGGATCTGTAAAATTCACATACCAGCTTGGCAGTGCCAGGGATCAAATCTGCTCCTGCAGAAGCAGACAGGGAGGTGGTTTAGTCCATGTGTTCCTGATATTGCTTTGACAGGACGAGACATCCCAAATGCACCTGGGAATGAATTATGTGCATGCTTTTTGTTCCAATGTTTCATAGAAATACCTGAGTAAATAAAGACATCCTGATAGGGAGGCTTTTTTCAGTGGTTCTTTTGGGCTGTGGTCCAAAAGTAGCCTTGGGAGCTCAGAGGCAGTTTTAGGGAGTCTGAGGGTCCATCTGAGACCTTAAAAGCATCAACATTTCCCAACACCATTTTGGAACCCTTCTTGATTTTTTTTTTCCTGTGCTCAGTCACACAGTCTGAGCAGGACAAGATCAGCCTCATCTTCAGCATACTCAGACTGGGCATTGCTGTGCCACCTAAATGCAAGTTTATTGTGGAATACATCTAAAATATCTAAAGATATTTAAAATAATGCACACAGTACAAAGACTATGTCACTGTATACCACAATAAAGAACCAGATTTTAAAGCTGGCAGTGGAATTAGCAGTTAACAGAGTCACACAGCTGCAGGGCCTGAATTTCCCCTCTATGATCCGGTGGCACAACACAATGGAAGCATCGTGTACCCAGTTCTTAAGTGCTGAGACCATTTTGGGTCTTGCTTTTTTCTACATGCCATAACAAAAACAAAGTTTTCAAACAAGAAATATGTGAATTCTTGTTTAGGAAGGCAGCAGAAGAGCATAAAACGTAATCCCCTCAAAGGAGAACTGACCCCATGTTGAACCCAGCCACTCTCTTCAAATATTGGACTGTTAAACATAGGGGACCTGTGATCTGCAAAAATGCACTTGGTGAGTTTTTATAAAACTTGTTTATGTGTCACACCAGTGTTGAGGTGAAGAGGGCTCATATATAAACCAGAAGAAAAGGAGAGACACATGGCAGCAAATGCCAGACACTCTGCTAATGGACTGGAGTGGCCTGGTGGGGAGCAGGAGGGCTATTGAGTGATGGAGAGCTGCTGGTGACAGCACCAGGGTAAAGCAATATGTCAACAACAATACCTTGTCTTTCCTTTCCAGCATCCTGGCAATCCCTCAGGAGGAGGTTTCTGACCATGCAGACCATTCCCTCATGGATAACCACAGGGTTCCCAGGCACTGGGCACTCCTATCTTTCCCCCTCAGGGTTTATTCTTTTCCTTCTGCTTTTATAGACTGCCAGGGCAGGATCCTGTACTTGTACTCTATTTCCAGTAGCTAATGTGGATATAGGAACAGTACTTTTACAATTCCTTTCAGCTTGGGGTGAGATCCTTGGAGGTATATTTTCACTTCTACATTCTCTATGGGCACTGAAGATCTTTCTCCTTGTCATCACATCTTCCAAGAATCAACTTCTGCCTGCAGGGACTTAGAAAAGGAAGAAACAGAAAATTTAAAAATTTCCTGAAAAGCAGATTTGTGGACGGCCAAGCCAGTAGGATGTATTGTCCTACTAATACAGTTCCTCTGTCCCCTGAACATCCTCCTTCCTTAAGCAATTACCGTTCCTCTTGTCATCCATGGCATTCCCACTTGGCAGGACAGAACATGGGCTGTGGTTAGTCCAAACTAAATCTGAGACCTTGCACTTACTTGCTTGATTATCAAGGGGTTGACAAGCAATGGGAAATCCCAAAGTTTTCTGACCTCTTTCCTTGGTGGAAGCACTAAAATCTGTCTTTTAAAAAGGCTCTGTAAACACCTTCCCATCAGTTTGCACAGAATCCACAGGGGAAACTGATCATTGAGGCTTCCAGCCCTGTGTCTCATGGAGGCTAAACCAGTCAACGGGCTCAGGAGTTGAGAGAAAAGAGGACAGAGAAAGATAGAGGTCATGCTCAGATGGTTTCCTTAGGAAACTGGGCTAAAGTCACAGTGGAACTAGAGAAAAGCTTCAGGCAAGATGTACTGTGCTGTGCGTGTCTAGGAGAGATAGGATGCCATGGGCCAGGGAACCTTGGCATTGTCCATGTGTGGAACTCACACTGCCTGTTGCTGGTGGACTGGACCACAGACCTAAATAAATTGGTATTACAAGCAAACACTTTTAAGGTCTGCTTTTTCAGGGATTCACATGGAATGTATAATATCATGGCGCCAAAATCCATTATTAAATACAAAACAAGCAACTCACCCCACCTGGCCCCCCAAACTTAAATAAATCAGTAACAACTAAATAAAAATACAGTTAGCCACACTGCTATACAGAGCCCTTCTCCATTTTGGCTATACATCAGTGCAGAGCCTTTTAAGCCATTTGTAAAATAGGTCAGTTTGTTTCACCACCAAAATCCCTCCTCAAGTATGAAGTAAAGGGCAAAGTGGTTTGTGTTGCACCAGAGGAGGGGAAGCAAATGCTAGACTCATGGGCCTTTTGTCAAAACCTGGGACCTTTCAGGCAAACATCATTTCAGATGTAGCAGCTCCTCTTCATTTGCTGCTTTTTGGGAGAAAACATTCCGTTTTCCTCATCATTTACTAGACCAACTCCACTCCAAGCAATGCCTGTTCTTGTTTTTTCACATGGGGGCGGTGGGGCATGGCAGGTAATGGTTTACAGGTGGTTCTATTTACCTCTGCTACTCAAGCTCAGAGATCAGAAATAAATCTTTCTGCAGTAAACATAAGCAGCTATTTCAGAGTTATTTTCTGCTGTATGCCTCAAAGTGTTACAGGCAGGTCATTTTTCAATTTGTTTAGATTCAGTTGGTGTGGCCAAATGAAATGTGGCTGATTATTCCACTCTCCCCTTTGGGTGGTGTTCCAAAAACCTGCAGTGGGATGCAAAAAGTGATCCTTGTGCAGAGACACTGCAGTGATTATGGCAGCATATGGACTGAATTTACTATTGCCCTTTAGGCAGGTAGAACTGATCATGTACACGGCACACTGGATAGAAAAGCTCAGACTTTGGCACTAAACTGTGTTTGTCTGGCTGTCTGCTGCAACAGTCTCTTGGCTTTTGTGAAAACAAATATTTTCTCAATATGTCATTTTCTCCTGTGAGTTGTGAATACATGTAAAAATAAGATAAACATCAGAAGGCAAAGCAAATTCTCTTTTCTCGTTGCAGCACAAAGTAAAAATGTAGCTGCCATACTCGGGGGCTCAGTGCAACTCAGATTCTGCAGCACTGACCATCCCAATGTTCTCTTCACCACAAAAATACTGCAAACTCAAGTGAACCTCAGCTGCCATATGGCACTAGCTCTCATGTGCTGCAAATTCATCTCTGGAATGAAGGTTTCTGTGGGATCTGTATTACTTTTCACTCCCCTGTACAAATTTGTAAGGAGTCAGTGAATCTACCAAAAGTCCCTTCAACCAAAAAGAAGTTTCCCCCTGACATTTCCATGTTTGCTTTGGGATACCATAACACATACATAGTGTGGGCAGGAGCTGGACTTGCTGCTGGGTAAGGATGGGATCCACAGCTCCTCTCCCCAGCTTCTCCCAGCTGCGAGAAGTGATAGTACAGCACTATATACTATCTGGATTACAGCTATCTTTCAAACTCTCTTTCCCCACTTTACTTTTTAAATTCTTTTTCCTGGGATCCTCAGTTGAGCTGTCTCTTTGAAACAACGTACTCTGATCCATTTTTCAGCCAATAGTCTGGCACACCTTTGTCTGCACATTTTTAGCCATTTTTTTCCCCTAAAGCTTCCTGTGCTAGGAGAACATCTCATAGCTGGTCTTGCATCTTCAGTACAGAAACACCCCATGCTTTCCATGCTGACAAAAGGGAAGGTGCGTGGCCTGTTCCCATCCCAGATCTCTCCTTATGGTGCTCCCTCCATCTCCCAGGAAGGCAGAGAACTTAAATATTGAGTTCAAGTTCTTACTTTGTTGTTCTCATTGCAGTATCTAATCTGCTTCCAGAAATACACGAAGCAAAGTGACTGGCACCTGTCACATCTCAGCACTATCCTCCTCTGCCCTGGGGAAGAAGTGTGTGCAAAGGAGTACCTTGGCTTTGAGCCCATCTATTTTAAGCTTGATTTTTCTGATGCAGGTTTATGTGTGTCATTTCCCCAGCCCAGACACTACCAGACCATCTGCTCACTTTCGATCTAACTTCACAAAGGGACAACAGCCCTGAAGACAAGATGCCTGACAAGGGCCAGGCAGAAGAAAGAAGAGAGAGTTTGCCACACCATGAGTTCTTTCATAGGTGCCATGGGCTGCTTCAGTTGAGCAGTCACTGTCTGCTCTTTATCCTGGTCCTCTAGCTCATATGAGGGGACATGAAGCAGCTTGAGGCACAGTGACTGGGAAGCTGAAGAGCAATTCCATGGGAAGATATTACAGTGATGATGGTGGCAAGCCATGCCTTAGCCTTCTGTGCCAGCTGGTGTGCAGGGAGTGCCTTAGCCTTCATACCAGGGATGTTGTGATGCTCTAGGAAAGCTGAGAGGTCCAAGTTATTGTAGGCCAAGTCAATGCTGTGTGAAAGTATTTGCTAAAGAAAAAGGAGGGTGTTGCTCCTAGGCACTGCTGCAGAGCTGGATGTGGTCAGCAAACACCAGAGCAGAGCACAGCTGAGGCTCAGGAGATGAGCTGGACCTTCAGACAACAGTGTGGATGGATTTCTATCAAAACACTGTCCTTCAGCTGACACCTCCATCGTGCTTGGATGTTAGAGAAGAGTAATCCAACTACATAGGCCATGAGTGTCTCAAGACCTAATCCTGACAAATGAAAGATATTGTTTTGGGGTAAAGATGAGACATGCAGCTGATCACAGAGCTCTGAGTGCTCCTGTAGAAAGGCACCCAGTGCTAGAGGGCTCACTTGAAGTACAGGGATTTGCCACCACCATGTGCTTTGCCTCTGGACAACCTTCAAACCGAGTGCCACGGTGGTAAGTGGGTGTCTTAGTGTAGGACACAGCATGTGGACAACTCTGTCACAACATATTTTTGGCATTTGGATCACTGCTGATGCACAGCACTCAGGGACCAGGAGCATCTCTAAGGCAGCTATTGATCACAGCAACCCACACAACTGATAGCTCCTCCAGTTGCTCTGTTATTGCCCAAATATTTTGGGAGGAGTTGCAAGAGTGAGAGCTGAGAGGGGCTGCCTTCCTTATACTCCTCCTTGCCTGGGAGCAGCTGTGGGTCCTGCCTGGGCTGCCAGGGACTCATGGGATGTGACTTCAAAAATATTTTCTCTTGGATCTATTCTCCATTCCAAGCATTACTTCTGTCAGGGAGGATTAATGAAGCATTTCATTTATTAAATGGGAGCATTTGGCTTCAGCGAACTCATGTGGTTGTTTACTATTTGCTTCTATGAACATTGTTTTTGACAAATGTTTCTGTTTTAATCTGTACATTTGCTGTAATCTCTTCCTTTACTCAGCATTTCTCCAGGTTAACAGCATTAATAAACATTTATTTATATGCCACATGCTGAACAAAACTACCTGCCCACAAACACTATTTACTTAATTTGCTTAAGCCAGTTGGTTGTTTATTTACCTGGCATTTAGCTACAAAGGATAGCAGGCAGCTTTCTAGTTTAACAGTGCTAGCAAAACATATTGACTTAAAACTTATACACATGCATTTGATAGGAATGAAAAGCAGCTCTCTGAAATAACTCTGAGCTCCTGAATAAGCTAAATACTTTATCTCACTGTTTGGTCATCTATTTTCTGGGGGTTTTTTGTGACTTGGAGTTTTTTTGATGTAAAGAATATAGAAAAAGAAAGCAGGGAGGAAGTGTTTCTAAATCTCTGCCTGCTTTTAAAGAACACTAAACTGGTGTAGAACATGAATCACTGCATGGCCTACAAGGTGAATTCAAGGTGGAGTTTTTTCCTTTTGATGCTCTTGAGAACTCCTGAGAATATGGGAAAGTGAATTTGTTGGATACAGCAGACTGTGAATATTTACCCATGTTTTATTTAAACAGGTATGTGTATGACTGATGTGAGCAGACTAGGAGGAGGGCTGAGATGATAACAGGTGAGCTACCTTTGGACTCACCATTTAATACTTACTTTGGTTTAGGCTTTTCTTTTTCTTTCACTGTCTTTCAAAACAGATGAGTTTTATGAGGCCCATGAATGGCAGATTTGGAATATCTGCCTGTTGTCCAGGTCAAGAAATAATAGTCCCTGAGCATAACTTCTCAAAGAAGCAATGTGTGGTCAGCATATGAATGTTGTGATTCTGAATCTAAATATTTGAGAAGAATATTTAAAAATATAAGAGATATTAAAAAATGAAAAATGGGCATAGTACAGCCAAGATGCTGAGCTGCTGGAAGAAGAGGAGGTCAGAAAGGTGAGCTGTGGTTAAAAGTTACTTGTGTTATTCAGTAAGTGGCAACACCTTGCTTGTCTGCAAAATACCATTTATCTCTGAATTTCTGACTGTTTCTGGCTCCAGTCAAAGACTGTTAATGTATTTTATATTCCATGTTCTTAAAAAATGTCAGGAACTAATCAAGGAATCAAGAGCAAAGCTCAGATCTGCTCTTGTTCAGTGAGACCCCTGCCCATGAGGTTAAAATTCTACCATTAATCTTTTCCAATTGCATGTTCTGTTGAAGGAGGTAGAGATTGGTTAAGCTCCTCTGACTCCTCCTGGTCACTACAATTTTTCTTTTGGAGCTGTGTCTTTCCACAAGAAAGGCATCAGGATGGGAATGTCAGTTCTCTGAAATACCCTTCTGTGCATTGTTTCTTTGTGGAGAACATAAAATACTGCAATTTGTCTGCAGTGGAAAAGGTTTCTGCATCAAAATGTTTCTTAACTATGTCTCGTGTGGTTTGCCTCTCAGTAAAACAGTAGAAAACACTTACTCTTCTTCTTTTCTGTAGTATGAAGGTGCTAAAGGTCTCTCGTGAAAGTCAAAGATGTGTCAGAAACAGCCAGGGCAGCTCTTGCTCTAAGAGATGGGCAGCTGAAGGATAAAACTTGGGAGACGAGAGGAAACAGTTGAAAGAAATGAAAACATTTGAGAAGAGAGGGAGGACATCAGAAGCAAACTTTGTACACACAGCAAGCCAAAATATTAGAGGTGAACAAAGGTTGCTGACAGCTCAGCAAACTGTGGACAGGCTGGAAAACAGACCTTTTCCCACATCTTTCACATTGCCACCCAACACCATTACAGCCACCTTCTTCTCCCTTTTTGGAAGAAAAGACATTATCCCTGTTGTCTTCCCTGTTTCTCTGTTGGAGAGACACCAAGCTGTGGGAAAGGCTGTGATGGAGATGCTGCAGGATTGGGGTGTCAGCCCAGCAGAACAAGTGATGTTCCTCTTGGGGAGCCCAGTGCAGGCAATGCAGACTGCCCAGGTCTCCTGACAGAGGTGTGGAGATCCCCAGCATGTGATGCTGATGTCCGGTCACCCTTCCTGGATCTCAGAGTAACAAAGATTTAGGCACCCCTATTGCTTTATGGTGGCCTCAGAATAGCTTAAAAAAAAAGGTAATAAGCCAAGGATTGGATTGAACAATGCAGGAGTGAATCACAGAAACCACCTACGTCCACCTTTGAGATTGCTACCTACTTCCACAACATCCAAGGATACAGCAACATTTTTACTTCAAACAGTGAATTCATCAAGACTTGCTAATTCCTTTTTTTAAACAGCAACTGGCCTAATCAGGTTATAAACTTTAAAAAATACATTTTGTCTTCTTTAATTTATTTTCCAGCATATTCAAGATCTCATTACAGAATAGCATTTCCATTCCAAGTGTGACCTAAAGTTTAATAAAACCCTTAAAGGATTCAGTCCTCCGAAACAAAATGTTTGTTTTCCCATCAGAGTAATCTTTATTTGTGCAATTCTGTACCTCAGTTGTGCTGATGACTCTTGAACACAGACTGTAGTGTCACCTTCCAAAGGAAAGCTTTCCACAGCAATCTAAATCCCTCACAAACAACAGTTATGCTTGAAATTCCATCATTGAGAATGTTTTTTATTAGTTTATGTTTTCCCACCTTCTCTTGCCTTAAACCAGAACTGCCTTTATCTAACTTGTGAAATATTTGTTCTCTGAACCCTTTTATGTAAATGTCTCTCCATTTTAAATTGTGTTTCAAGTGGAGATTACAACACTCTTAGAAATGTGTTGGGTTCTTTTAACAAACTGTGCTGTCTGGTGAGGTAATATGTCCCTGTCACTCTGCTTGTAGCTTTATTATATCAGAAACTTTCCCAGTACCTGAGGCTGAGTCTCGGCTGCATATTAATCAGTGCATATTAATTAGCTGTAAGGCTTCAAACATGCAGCTTAATATAATGGTAATAATTTCTGAAGTTCCTAAATATGAAATTGGGTGAATGTGTGGATAATGAGTTACTTTATGCTGACATCAAGTGGTGTCTCTTCAGTCAAAACACACCAGCACAGCTGCAGGATGCTCTACCTGATTTGGCACAGGCACAACAGAAAAATATTTGTGTTCCTAGCACAACTGAGGCAGTGCTGGAAATTCTCAGCATGCAGAAGGGCCACCGCTCATCTGCTCAGCAAACTCGTGACACAATGCATTCTCCCCTTCCCTTCCCAGCACCATACTGGTGTGCTGTGCCCTTTCCCAGGGTGAGCAGGCCCAGTGGTCAGCATGGGTGGTCTGAGCAGGATGTGTCCCATGCTCTTCTGCACAGCCCTGGGGGAACAACCCCACTGTGCACCCCATGGCACTGTGGCTGACCCTGAGCAAGGCAGACTGGCAGGGGCCAGCTTCATCCTGCCCTGAGCAAGGTTGAGCCTGCTTGTATCTCCTGGGTAACCCTTGTGCTGCTGAAAAAGTGATCCACCTACTGAAAGGATCAGAAGAAAGAGAAGGATGAGGTTCTGCTATGTCTGTGCTCACACTGCCAGGCAGTCCTGGGGCTCAGGTTTGTGGGCCAGGCTCATGTTGAGATCCAGCCACTTCACTACAGATCACAATTAAATTGTCATTGTTGGATGGAGAAATATGACATGCTTGGATTTTCTATGTAGCCTTCATCTGATCCCAAGAAGAGGGATCCATAGTACTGTCTTTTGGCTTGTTATGTACATCACCCCAAAACACTGTCTCTCCTGCAATTTTACACGAAGATTTTTTTCTACTTTTCTGAACTTTTCTATCAGGCTGGAAGAGCAGATCTTTTGCAGCCCAATGATGAAAGCATAGGAGCAGTGGGGGGTGTCAGCAGCAGCTGTGCTGTTGCTGCACCTTGGACTGTCCCTGCAAACTCCCACCACCGCACTTCCCTCCACAGCTGAGCCAGTGCTGTGGGTGTGAGAACAACCTGAAAACACAGAAAGTACAACCAGTGCTTCACACAAACACACTTCTGCTTCCTCTTCTTTCCCCCTCAATGTGATTAGTCTGTGCCTGGAGAGACTGGGCCAGGAGCAGGGTAGAGGTGGTTAATGAGGATTTAACCAAAGGCTGTGCTGCTGGTTGTGAAGTTCTCTCATAATTGCCAGGTTTCCCTGCATTTGGGTTCAGCTGCGCAGGCAGCACCAGGGCTCAGAGCCCCGGTAAGGCTGACACGATGTGCTCAGCTGGAGGGAAGCAGCTCTCCAAAAGCTGTGACACAGGCAGCCCTCGGCACACACAGGCTCGTTAAGCCACCCCACATTCATCCAGCCTTGTTAAAACCCAACATAAAAATCAAATCATTCATCATCCGTGATTAAATTAGTGCCCCTATGAAATTTTGATATGCCTTCTGAAAATTAGTCGCATTCAGAAAGCATTGTCCTAAATGTTTCATCACAAGCTTTCCACAGCAGTGGCTACACTGCAAATCTTTTTATTTACCAGGACAATGTTTTAGGTTAATTGCAATGTTAAAGACAACAAGAGTTCTCTGCTGAATTGCTTCTTGCACAGAGGCTCACTCCCACTTCCCAACCAACCTTTGTGCAGAATGTGTCTCATTGTGGTTTGAAACACACATCATTTCTTTTGCAAAACTTCATGATTTGGGTAGGTTATTTTAAGTAGCCTGAACAAGACATTATGGGAGCAGCGCTGGGATGATTAAAGGCATTTGTGTGTTTCACAATGGGACCTGGGGCAGCCACCCTGTTTGCAGCATAGTCCGTGTAGGAGGGCATAATTCCTCTCTGTGCTTTAATAGCCAGGCTTGGTGGTTTAAAACCAGGGTATGATCTACCCTGCAACACAATGCAGAGAGAAGCATAAAGGTATCAGTACAGCAGTACAACTGTTACTGTTAGTGCTATTTGTTCTGTGGTAATTACATTCTAGAGTTACTGCAAGTCATGAAATAACAGCTCCTGCTCTGAACTGTTTGCAGACTTGGCTAATACGTGGTCTCCACCAGGCTGGCCGGTGGGTGGCCAGCCCTGATGTATCCTTCCCCTCTCTTTGGAGGGGTTTGTTCCTCTGGCACCAGCAGCCAAGTGCTGAGCAAGCCCAGTGTGTGCTCTGGCTCTCGACAGGGAGAACATGCCTCAAACATCTGCAAGTGTTCGATAGGAGGGAGGAGGAATTTGGAGCTGGGGCTTTCATGTATTGGTGAATATCACCAAAAAGAAGTAATGGGGCAACTGTAAAACATGGATGTCAGTTTTCTTATAAAATCACAAAGAATCTTGAAACCACCCTCATGTGGAAATGAAATGGTGGCATTATTAATTTATATCAATTAGTGAGGACTCTGAATTGCAAAGAAAAACTTGATGTGCTGTTACATAAGGTACAGGAACAACATTTTAGGCCTCTTTGTTACACTGGTAAAAGCAACCAGCAACAGTTTACCTGAAACCAGGATACATACCGGGGCGCTGCCTTGTGTTCCACCCCTCTGAAGAGCTAGTTATTCCTTCAGGAGTGACTTTGAAGTCTCTAACACCTTCATGTTTTTTCTTGACTAATATTGGTAAAAATATATGTCCTTTCCTGGGGGGGGAAAGCTGCCTCTTGAAATCTCTACTATTTTTTATTTTCAAGAAAACACAATGTGCTCTGATTCATTTGTTCTCTGGAGAACTCAGTTACAGAGTTTCAGTAATGAGTGGAACTTTTCAATCTTTTAACATAAATAGATGGGTTGTTTGTCTTGATAGCCTCAAGACACCAAGCAATCCTTCAACAGATATACTTACTGCCAGCTTTACAAGGAAAGAAGGGCTCTCAGTTAAAAAGCAAAACCACTTAGCATGCATAACACATGCAGTACTGACATTTTTAAATTAGGTTAATGTGTGCTCGGCAATAGAATGAAAAAGCCATTCTGTGGCGTCACATCTTCTTCAGACATGGTTTCCAGGCTGCCACAATTTCACCTTTCACCTTCAGAAGAGACTTCAGGCAAGATGTGACACAGGTAAGAAGAGGGAAAGCAAATGCTGCTTTACCGATATCAAGCCTTGGCTGCCCCATCAGATGTGGATTTTCCCTGGGGACTGGGTTTATCCAGAGCCGTGTCCCACCACCAGCTGTGGCAATCAGCCACGTGCATGTGCAATGAGCCCAGAGACATCTCATGTCAGCACAAGCTGCCAGGTGCCACAGAGCCTTCAAAAAGCAGTGTCATGATGGTGGATATTAGTGAGGAGCGTGAAGGGACACAGCTTCAGAGGAACTACAAACATGTGCTTGGGAAGAAAAACCCCCACTTTTGAATGGTGTTATGTAAAAGAGCAATATGCCATCAATAACTCTGAGAAGGAAGAAAGCTTTAGGGAGTTACTGAGACAGGCTCTGCAGACATTCATTACCCAGGAAGGAGAATAGACCTTTCATCAGAAGGAAAAACAAAGTGCAAAGGATTTGTGATGCACTGGTAACATTGCTTAGAGATTATGTACTGTAGAAAGTCTCTTACCATTTGTGTACCAGAAATGGACAAATTAATAGTGTAAAATACTGCAAAGTAGGGTGTCCACGTTCTGAATTGCTAAACCAAAAAAATGTCATATGAGGAGTGTTTCCAAGTCCTCAGAAAGCTTACTAACCCAGAGGCAGAAGGAATGACTGATATCATAGCAAGAACAATTTCATCTTTGAAGTCACATAAACACAGTGAGATTCAGCCACAGAAGGTATCCATTTTAAGAGAGATGGCCAGTTCAGAGACCAGCTCCCCATCATGCACGGATGATGCAAAGAAAAATATTTCAGGCAGCCCAACCACTCACTGCTTCCCTGGCTGACCCACCAGCCTACCATAGGTCAGCAGGTGCTGACAGCTGAGCTGAGAGCAGCAAAGAGCCCAGCCTTTGGGCAGACCCTGCAATGGGTGAGGAAACTCTCTTGCCAAGAGATTCAAGTGATAAAGATTCTTAGTGCTCAGAGCTGAAGCAAAATTTCATCAATATGCCTCCATCAGGCAGGCACTTTTGTATCATTTCAGCAGTAGAGAAAGAAGACTAAGCTCATTAGCTAGGCTGGAACTGATAAAGTCCTCTACCAGGATGTACTCTTTTCAGTTACACACAGAAGAAAAATCATCTCTCAAACTATGTTCAGGTGCTGTGTGCTTTGAAGCCATCAGCATCAGCATGGATCTTATTCAAATCCTAGATAAGCTGGGAGACCACAAGCTTTATTCAATTGCTGAGGAATCTGATAAGGCCATTTTCCTCCAGAAGTTAAAATAAGCTTTCAACCAAGATATTTTCCTGCCAGCAAGAACACACCCCTACACACACGAGTCTTATTTGGGGAAACATTAATGAGGGGGAAAATAATTAAAATTACTTTTTGTGTCGTGTGAGTGGAATCAGTCTGCTTTCCCTGGATAACAGGAAGATGGATGGGGCATTTACCATGTGTGACACGAAGAAAAGTCTGGTGTGGACCTGCCATGCTTAAACACCAACATGAACTCACCAAAAATGGGGTTCAAACAAGATCACAGCTGTCTTGGAGAGGCTGCAGTCTTACCCATGATCAAGCCCTCTCAAAAACAAAATCTGTACCCAAGGAGATGATGCAAACAAGCCATTGCAGATCATGCAATTACAATACTTGCCAAAGCATTTTTTGGGGTTGACCCAGCTCTTCAGCAGGAAGGACACAGAAAATTACCACGGTTTTCAAAACCTTAGTTTCAGGGCATTGGCCATTTTAAACCAACCCATTTTTTACTGCTCTCCAGGGTTTCCTCCTCTGCCCCACTCAGGTTTGTGTGGCTAAAAATTAACCCTATCAAGCTGCTTCTAGATGAGAGAAGTAGATGAGCCCTGTGCACAAGGACCAGGGTGAGCAGGGAGCAGGGAGGGTTGCACACAGAGCCCAGGGGATGGAGAACAGCTCAGGCCAGACTGGCCTCTGCCTCCTTCTGCTTGCAACTTCTCCTTTTTCCAGGGCTGAGGTGTGGGATCACCATGGGTAGGATGATGTAGTCTTGACCAAGAGCTATCCAACAGATGAGGAAGGAGCACCCTCGTAACTGTGCAGTAGAGCTCCATGAGATTGTCTATGAAGCCTTTCTTGCATCAGCATGAAAAGCATTTACTTCTCTGGGTATGGCATAATTTTGCTGCCATGCATCCTATTGTCACTTGCTGAAGAAGTGTTTAAGTATTTCAGCAATGTTTGTGACGACATCTGCCGGGCACAATTCAACTCAATGCCTTTTAATGATTCATTTTCATGAATTGTCTATCTATTTTAAGTGCACTGCAGTTTCTTCAGAGGCAGTAGTAATGAAAACTTAGCACTTTGGATTTCTTACACTGTCAGGGTAAGCACAAGATGTGGGCCATTGAAGGCACCCAGGGTAAGTGCCTTTACAAGAGCTCTAATATAATTTCTTGGGAAATGATCTAGATTATTTATGGTATAATTAAAGATATGGTATAATAAATTTGTAATTCTTGACTTGCACAGCAAATCTCCTTTTGATTAGTAAATATGCAATGCTTAAGTGCTATTATGGAAAAATATATTTATCATCAGACAGAGGGGGTGTCATCATTAAGTACATAATTACAGATCTATAATTATAAGAAAGGCTATGTAGGCAATGTCTAGAGATACAGACATCTTTAAAAAACATGTTTATAATTTGTGCTCTCAGGGGGCACAAGCCACTGAAACGTGTACCTTTGAGTGCCTGGTAAAGTGCTGTGTGCACATCAGGGACTCAGGACAGCCTGCAGCACACAATGGTGGTTCAGCTCCCCAAAACACCCACCTTCTCCAGCAGTGCTGCCCTCGGTTTAATTCACAGCTTAAGCTGTGAAAGAGGCTTTAAACAGAATGGCAGTAAGAGAGGACAAGTCTTCTTGGAGAATTCACCTTGTAGGCCAAGCAGTGATTCATGTTCTACACCAGGGAAACAAAACTGGAGTAAAGTTCATCTCAAGGAAGGACATATTTCAGAGCAACTTTGCCCTCCTTCTAGAGAACCATAGATCATCACAAGATGTACAAAACAACCGAAGATCAAGCTTTGACTGTTTTGTTTAAATCCTCAGGGTCACACTTTTTTCCTGTCAGGGGTTATCGGAGGTGAGCTGCAGAGCATGGGACAGAGAGTTGAGATAAAATGTCAGGTGCCAGACACTCCTTCATACATGACAGTGAAATGCCTCCCTACTCACTTTGCCTGCATACACTCAGGGACTTGCTTAGTTCATGCTGCTAGGACAGCTGTACAATAACCTACTCCAGCCATTTACCCCTGAAAATTGGACTTCGGACACTTTTTAAAAGCCCATTACAATGTGGAAACATGGGCATAAGAGGATTTCCAGAAAAAGGGCTCTAGCTGCTCTCCTGAGCCTTCCAGAGAGTTCTGATACTTCTTTTTAACATTTTGTCCATCCAGCCCTGCTGTTTGCAAGGAAGCAGGGATAAAGGCCATAAATAAAGTCTGTGGTTCGTGATCTGCATTTTGAACTGGAAGCTATTGCTCTGGCACAAAGAATCATAGATAATATTGTAGAGTGCTGTGTGTGTGACTAATGGTAACAAATGTGCTTACTTCCCTGATTTTGCAGAACACAGAATTTGTGAGAGTGTTTATGTAGAATTTGAAATGATTGATTTCTATGCAAACTTCCTAACTGCGCTTCTCCAATTTATCCTGAAGGAGACATCAAGTATTTGTTCTTGTATCACAAGTGTTCCACCCAGATAGAAAATTTTCAAAGGTTTATAAAAAATAAATTCTCATTTACTGTCTACTTTTCAAAGCAAATTAGTTGAGCTGCCTTGCAATTTCCAAAGGATACACCTCACTTAAAGTACAGTGCTGCAGAAATGTCACTCCAAGAGGAATGCCATAAATGTGTGTTCCCAGCAATGAACAGCTGGAGATTGCTTTTTTTAAGCCAACCTCTTGCAAAAAAAAAGTAGACCTTTGCTTCTACACCCATGATCTGACACATTTCCCAAGCAGTGGGCATTAGACTAAATGTCCAACAAATATTTAAAATTAAGTCAAGCAGCCCTGCCAAAGTGTGAGCAGGGGAAGCAGCCACTGCAGGAGCAGAGTATCTCTATTCCAGTGGACCTGCAAGAGCAGGAAATGGCCAGGAAAGTCAAAGGCTTCATCTTCAGCAGATTTCCCCCAGAGAAGGCTGCAAAGGCGCCACAATAAACTCCCACTGTCTGCTTGTGTCTCTTCTCAAAGAAAATCTGTAATGCTGCAACTCTCTGATGTTGGTGCCAGGAAAGCTTTCACCTGCAGCACCTGGTTCTCTGCCAGCCAAAACAGGCGTTGCCCACCACGCTCCAGGGCTGATGAAGTGACCCTGAGAGCTCCAGGAGGGGCTGGGCAGTCCAGGCTCCCCAGATATCCTCTGCACCTCCGTGGTGTCTGCCTGGAGCTGGAGAAGATCATTACTTCACCATCTGAAAAGCCAAGCAAATATGCTTTAATTGGATTCAGTGTTGATCACAATATTGATTGAAGTTGGAAGATAGCCTGTGCGTCTCTGTGCATAGAAGCAAAACATATTTGGATGAAGAGGAGTCATTTACAGCTTCCCAGGGGAGAATAATTCCAGTTATAAGTGATGCTTGCCAAAATGCATTACCTGGCATTATAGATGAAGGAGATAAATTAATATTATGATTACCTTTTTAAAAAGTTAATGCATTTGTCTAAAGCTTGCAGTGAATCTAGTGCAAATGAGCTCAGAGATACACAATCAAATCCTTATAGCCAGAGATTGTCCCTAGTTGTAGGATCTACCTTAACAGTTGTGGAGGTTTTAAATTATTTTTCTTTCTAGGACTATATTTAGGAGTATGTAAGAAGCAGAGCCAAATCCTACTGTTCTCATTTTGAGTGAGAAAAAAATTGGTGATGCATGCTCTGTTAATACAATGCCCTGGAAATGATGGGTCAGTAAGAAGGGACCGGTTTCTCTCACATAATATTAATAAACAAAAGAAGTACATTCTCAATACTGATCTTATGGGAATACAAATTAAGTCTGACATTGCAGCTGTAAATTCAATATGGTCTTTTTATAGGTCAACATGGGGTACATTCCTGTTTATTTTATTAATTAGTTTCATATGTTCTTCTGGAAATCAAGATATGCAGCCTTCTGACTTCTGATGTCAGACAAAGCCTGAAAAAAACTTTCAGATATTTCCTTAGTTCCTTCCTTAGTTCCACCTCTTCATTTAAATTAAGTGTAATTTAAATAGCATCTGAAATAAAGGTATGTCATTGGCTGGGTGTAGAGCATGATTCATAAGCTTTTCACAAACAGCAGGGAAATAACAGCTAGTCTGACTGCTATTGCATGTATTTTTGGCTTTAAAAGCCCATCTACTGTGTCAGTTAATAGTATCAATTTGAGCCAAAAATAACTGTCACTTTTTCATTTTTAATTACTACATCTGTTACCCCAATTAATCTTGGCATAATAAGACAATTGGACGTTTCCAAAAATAATCCCACAAATTATTTCCAGGCTCATGACTGAACTGCCACTGCATAGCCGGAACACAGACCCCCAGAAAGATTTGCAGCAGTAAACAATGCTTTTTCTTGCACACAAATGTTTACTGTGAATTGCCAGATGTTTTTCTGACTAAAGATGCCTTTCTGGCATCCCTAATTTGACTCAATCACCTAATTTGGCTCTGGTCCCCGAGGGGAGGTGGGATAGGAGCTGGTGATGTGCAGTTCATGGTGGCAGACCCACGGTGTGACATCCTTTGCTAAACAGAGCCATTAATGGCACCAAAGGGGCTGCTCAGCCCTTGCCATGCTCCCTAGCAGGGAGTGGGTGCATTTTTTGGAAGGGGTCATATTCTGAAGTGCAAAAGGCCCATTCAGATGGGTGGCACTGGGTGTACACGGAGCTGGGCTGGAAAGGCTGATGGGACAACAGGCACCAACAAGTGCAACCTGGCCTGGGGCCACACCTGACCATGGAAGGGTGCAGACAATTGCCTCATGCTGCAGTCTGCTCTGGGAGAGCCCAGGAGACCTGGCAGAGGCAGAAAAAGAAATGCAAACTCTTGGGCTGGCATCACAGCCACATCCAGCATCCCGTGGCAAGGCAGCATCGGAACACTACGCATGAAAGAAGCACAGACCTTCCTCACCCCAGACAGACAGACAGACAGACAGAGCATGTGTGTGGCATCCTGTCTGCTTGGGTTGGTGGTGAAAACAAATGGCATTTGTTTTTCAGCATAGGACTAACAAATTTCAGCACAGGTCTAGGCTGGAGAGAGAAGAGTTCATAACAAAAAGCATCAGTTCAGAGGGCTCTTCGGATTCCTCTAGAGAGGAGTGCTGCTCTTGAAGTTCCTTCTTTTCAAGGAAAGCTTGAAAAACCCCTTTTTCTTTGGTTTTCAGCACATAAAGGCATGGCAGAGAATGTGGGAAGGGCAACGGTTGTTTTTCCTGGCAACTTGAAATCTATTTTGACAAAGCAGCTAGAAAGAGTATTGTAACATTTTCTAAGTACAATTTAGTTTATCAGTAGTTGCTGGGGCCTCCTCAGGTTTTTAAGTAATTTTAAATGAAAAAAATTCTAGAATAATTCATGGCACTTACTTTTTGTTTTCATCTACCTTGCAGTTTTTTGGAAGTTAATAAAATCAACCTGCATATCTCAGTAATTGTGTTTACAGAAAGTCAGGCTGTAAATTCAGATTTCTATCTTAATATTCTAAGATTACTGTCTTCGACTGCTCATTATTCATCAAAAGCATTTTATTTTTGCTGGAAACTTCAAATAAATTCATAGATTTATCTGCACCTATCAAATATTTCAGATGAAATGTTTATTTTCCCTCCTTTTAGTATAATAAAGTCTGTGGGGAATGCTGGAAGCTAGTTTTTGAGATGTAGCAGAGTAGAAGCAATGGCAGGAAGAGGAAGCAAAAGATTGAGAGCATGGGGAAGGAGAGTGAGATTTGCTCAAATAACTGGCTCCCAGTGGCAAAAACAAGCAAGCAAACAAAAAAACCCTCCACAAATATAGAAAACAAAACAAAAAAATCCTCCACAAACAAAAGACAATTCTCTTGCTGACAATTTAGTGGTAAAAGCTTTGAGAGATGTGTGCCTTTGTGCAATCTTGATGGAGGTCCCTGTGTGCTGGAGCCAGCTGAATTAAATGGCCATATTCTTCACATGGGCATTACAGCTGTGTCTTTTGCTGGGTAGTGAACTGTAATAAGTTGATGTTGGATTTGAATGGGCTGCTATAAGGTGGCAACATCAAAAGAAAATAAAAAATGCACTGGGAATCAAGGCTAGTTTATCTGACCCCAATATTGCTTTTATAAATGTTCTCCAAAAATTCTCGTCTTGATTTGCAGGGATTTGAAAGCTGCATTTTTGATTCATCAAATGAAATTATCAGAAGGAAGCTACTTCAGATAAATACATCACTTGAAATGTTGATGAGTGCGTTTCTGGCATTCAGGGAGCATTTCAATCAGCAGTGAAAAACATACCCCTTTTAGGTATATAGAGGAAAGATTACAAAACTCCCCCATCAGGGCATATAAAAAATAGTATATATTGGATTATCTTTGACAGTATCAACAATCAGATACTGGAGATTAGTTGGAAAAACATATCTGATACATGCTGCAGGCTGTGTCTATTTCAAGAGAACATCTTTTAAAAAACAAGGATGCATTATGGAAAAAAAGATGCTCAAAAAACTCATTGGTTTTGAGCTCAATTAATCACCTGCTACACCATACAGTAGATGACTGGCACAATGCCATGGGCCACGTCAAAGCCCAGGGAAGTTCTGCAATTCATTCAATAAACCAGAAAAAAGCCCTAATTTTCTTGTTCAGGCAAGGCTGTGGCAGCATCACTGGGGCAGGGAGTGGCGGCCCTGGACTGTGCTGAGATGGGATCCCAGGCCATGGGCAGGGACATGAGGGCCCTCAGGACAGAGACACATTCTCAAAGACCCTGCCTGTCACCACAAGATACAAATATGGGATAGAAAACATAATCTTCTGCTTTTACCATATAGGAAGCAGCATGCATCCTTACTTGCAGGACATGAAGAGGAATAGAGGATTATGGAGGATTTTGAAGTGATGCACCTGGTTATCGCTCTTTTCCTTCACCAGGCAATCCCTTTTTGAGGTACTACATTTCATTGATGCATCATCACAATTCTGTTCTTGCCTAAATCTGATCTTGTGCGTGCCCTGCTGCTCCTTTTCTTCCTTCTGACTGTGGTGTTTGATCCATTTCTCTGATAGTTCAAACTAGAGAGTCCTTTGTAACATCTGGACTGGAAATGTGTCTGCTCACAGAAACAGGTTCCCAGGTTTTAGCAGTTTGGCTTTTTTCTTTACTTGTTAGTCCCCTTTTAGGAGGTTGGTTTTTTTTTTTTTTTTTTGTCTGTTGCTTTTCCAGAGGTGCATAACGGTTACTAATCCTCACCTATTTCCTACCTGTAAAAACAATGAGACTTGAAAGCCACACATTTCTTCTGTGGCCTTTGAGAGGAGACCAGAGAGCCTGGGCAGGCTGGTCCTCGAGAAAATAGTTTCTCAAGCCATTGATGATGACTCTGGGAAAAACCAAAGCTTGAAAATGAAAAACATTAATAAACAGTAGAGAAAGCAGGGGATTCTTGATACAATGAAATCACTGATTTAATTAAGATATTTTTCTTGGTGACATTTCCCACATTTTGTCCAATGGGAAATAAATTAATCTAGAAGATTTTTTTTGGAAAAAACTAACTAATGGTTTGAGGCGTAAGGAAACAATTATTTGTATTTTAAACTATTTAATGAAATTTGGAACTCAAAAGTTCAAATATTCTTTAAAGGACTAAACTTCTTTATCCATCCTTACTAAGGACCTATGGTACAAATATTCTGACTACTCAAGGATAGCATTTGTTTTGCTGGGAGCAGGGCTATGGAGCACATCCATAATACAGCCCATTACAGTGTCTGCTCTAGTGGAACGACACTGAATGGTGCAAACACTGACACATACAGTACATATTTTCTGGTCTTTTCATCTCAGCTTCTACATGGATTCTGTCACAAATGAATAATATTTGCTAGGCTGGGTGACCCCAGAAATGTAGGAGTCTTCCTTTTTGCATTATGCTTCATTCCACCTGCTTCATTCCATTTGCTTGCTCTCTCTCTCCCCTCCTCTCTCTTTTTTTTTTCTTTTTTTTTTAAGAGTTTTTTGACCGAATTCCACTTTGACTGGTGTCTGTGAAAACACCTGTTCATTTTCCCTCCAAGCCAATGCCACTGCTCACCCAATCACCCAGGCTTGTGATCCAGTGCCATGGTACAACAAATGCTAAACAAATCACTGCACTCACAAATAGTTAATGTCAAAACAAACACAGACAAGAGCTTTGAAGTCCCTTGTCATGGTCTGGGCTGATGGATGAAATATTTCATTTTCTCAGAGAACAATGATTGTTGAGATCTCAAACTTGCCTTTCATTAAATTGCAGAGAAGTTCCACCTATTTAAGGGTGTGATAGCTCTGGTAAAGGAACTGTATAATATTATTACTGTTAACATAAAATAATTAAATTGAGATGTTACAAGATACCAGTGTGATTAAACCCTATTATTACTAGTATCAAGAGATCCAAGTCAGGTTTTAGAGGCAGCTGGACTAGAGTACACTTGGACTAGACATCTCCATCTGAGGCTAAGACTCATCTTCCTGGTCAGCTGGTCACTACCTATTTCAACAAAAGATTCCTTCAGAGTTTGAGAGAGAAGGAAATTAAGGGCAATAAAAAGGAGAGGAGGGAAACTAATACAAGTAAAGGACCTACTATCAAAATGCTGATTGTCAGTCCATGCAAGTGGCACTTTCAAGCCAGTGGGTCAAATCCAGTTAAATTACTCCACATTGTTGCATGTTCCAGAAGAAAATCCAAGTCTAATTTTAAGACTTTGTGGACAGGTAGCATAGACATTTTTTTAAATCTGTTTCATCAAACAGCACAGAGTGTAAAGTCCATGAAATCTTTGCATTGTCTACAGATATGCTAAAAGGAATCCTTAGCTTCCATAGAAACATGCTTGTAGTGCAATGCCCACTGGCTAATCTAAAAAGTACTTGTAAAAAAAACTTCAGAACATTTTTGAGCTAGCAGAGTGTGGGATGTGAAGCCAGTAGCTACTCCCATTGTCACTGAGAGCCCCAAGTGGCATAAGCACTTGTGCCTCTTTGGGAGAAAATTCACCACAGGGATCAAGAACACAGAAATTGTTGTGACTCTCATCCTGTTTTGTACACCAGAGGCAGCCAGATATTTGTAAGAATAAGCACCAAGTGCAGCTATGCATGAAAATGTGCAAAATGTAGCACACACACAGGTTTTGAAAGTGCTAAACGAGCAGGGTGAAACATGGGCACTGTAGCTGTGTGCTCTGCAAGATTTGCAGTGCTAGAATACTGGAGTCAGCTTAGAAACCACGTTTCAAAAGGATCTGGTAAACCTGACAGCTGCCAGTGACAAATGACATCCTTTTAAGAGCAAATACCCTGCTCTGAGTCCCCAGGTAAAATGCTAAGTGATCTGCTTTAGAGCATTTTTAGTAGAACAGACTCTGGTCAGAACATCTCAGAACAGGAGATGCTGAGCAAGTAGGGAGGGAATGTGAGGGAATGGAAGGAGCACATATTTCTGTCAGACACAGAGATGTAAATAGTTTGTTACTGCATTCTTGAGCTGAGTGATTAAGCCCATGTTAAAAACTGTGATTTGTGAACAGATGGCTCTACAACCCTGCTGCTGCTGCTTGCAAATAAACACCACCAAGTACCAACATCAGCAGAAAAATGTTCCTGTCTTTGTAAAGGGAGAGTTTCACTAGAATAACAGCAAATGCTCTGTTGGTATATTCAGTCTTCCTTATCCATACTGCTTGGAAATCTGATGCCAGCCTTCAATTTGTTCATGTTTACAAGTTGACATGCAGCCTTTGACTCTTGCTGGAAGAGGTGCACTTCACTACAGATCAAAGAAAAGCTGGTTTCAATATGCTTATTTTAGATTTGCAACCACAGGCTCAACTTGAGCAAACAAGAGGAGGAGGAGTGGCTTTTAGCCAGCCTTGTAATAGGGATCTTCTCCAGAATATTCGGATGTGCATTGAAATGAGGTGGCATGTAGTACCACTACAACAAAAACAGCCAAATATTCACAGTGACCCAGACAGATGGTCTTTTGAGCACACCTCAGAAATTTAGAATTTGTTGGGCTTCATTTAAACATGGGTAACTAAGTCCCTGACCAAAGCTGATCTGACTTCTTAGGCTTGCAGGAGAGACATTGTAATTCCCAAATTCAGGCTGACCTCTGGGATATCCCTCTTCTCTTTTTCATCAAACACTTAGAGTAAAATGCCATTTTCAGATTTTATAATAATCCAGAAACGCACTCACTGACCTGAGTGCCCCAAATGCCCCTGAAGAGGGCTCACCTGTCACCAGTGGCCACATCAGACCACACCAAGACCAGCTTTCCATCTCCTTCCCTGACTTGAGACCTTAAAGACAGAGAGCATGAAACCTCTCTAATCATGCTGTAGACTCAGACAAGGTCTTAGCTCATTTTCCCAGGTAGATGTTCCTTCTGAGCTATTTCTCCTGACACTTACACTATCTACCATCAGTAGTGCCTGAGATCCTGGTGTAGCTCCAATTTCAGCGAAGAGCCTTTAGAAACAAAGTGTCTCTAGTGCCAACATCAACACAGACTGATTTCGTTAGTTTGTATAAACTGTCTGACACAACTTAAAGCTCATTTTGGCAAGACCTATGGAAAACAGGCACGCCGGCATAGGGAAGCAATTTACAAACACCCCTTCTCTGCTCTGCTTCTTTCACTCAGAAATCCTGCCCCAGGAAAGCCCCTGCATCACGCCCCTGACCCCATGAAGCAAAGCCAACGTGGTCCTCAGGGCACTGGGGTGAAGGCCAGCAGGGACTCTCAGCTCTCCCGAGGAGAGGGCAGTGTCTCCCCCCATCCCAGCCAGGGTCTGGCAGGTGGTACCCTGGGGCAGGAGCCCCACTGCAGGGGCTGTGGGCTGCACCTCCTGCCCCCGAGGGGAATCAGGGTGCTCAGCAGGTAAATGCTCACTAGTAAGAATACCAAAATGAAAAGCAAACTCCTCTCTTCGTCCTTATTGCACAGATGAGAAAACACAGATAAAAAATCAGGTCTCCCTGATAAACTCCCAGCCTTAATCACACATTTTTGTAAAACATGGCATTTCCCTTCATGCTTTCAAAAACAGCTCTGGGAATGTTGTTTTTAAGTCTTGTAGATATGATGACACAACACAACACAGGACACTTTCCCCATTGTTATATGGAGATTGAAATGGAAGATCCAAAGTACTACTTACTGTAATACTAATCTCCCACACAAAGACTGTCTCTCTTCCCCCAAAGTGAATTACAGACCTTGTAACTAAAATAGTGAATCAATTTGCAGACACCAGAGTCATTGATAACTTTGCAATCTTCTAACACTGTTAGGTTGTTTAATGCATATATATAAACTCCCAGTTACTAGGCAGCATTTATACATGAATCCATATTTCTTGCAACTATTTGTTATTTTATATTAGGAATATAATTTTTAGAGTTACCTAAGTCATCCTCTGGGATCCTGATGCTATTGACAAATTCTTTATTATTTTGGGTAAACTGTGCTCTGTAGAAAAAGAATATTTTGGCTAAGTTTTGGCATATATTACAGTCAAGAGAAGTTATAGTTTTGAAAGAGAAATAGAAATGAAAATACAATTATTTTTCAATTACAACACATTGTGTTTGTACTATGATTGGTACTAGATTTAAGGGTCAACACAAGAATGTGCAATAAAATACATAAATTAGAATTAGATATGGTTTGAACCTGATACAGCGAGTTTCTTGGAGTCCTTACAGGTGAGTCTTCAGAAAAGTGGTTCTAATGGATGCTCATCACATTAACAGTGATACTGTAGGACTTTGTTGATCACTGTGCCACTATCAGCTTCAATTACAATACTTTTTCTCTGGCCAGGTGGATCAATATCTGAGTGATTTTAGTAACCAATGTTCGAGTAAGAGTATACTCTTTTTTTGAAATCCAACAGGATCAGAAAGCTCTTTTTCCCTGAGCTATATAGTCACTTATTTGTGAGAGACGGATATACTTGGAACAGCTCCAGTCATATGTCTAATATCCTGTGACATCCCATCCTTAAGGAGAAGGGAGCTCTTGAGATTAGTAGCTGGTTGTGTGCTTATACTAGAAGATAAAGGACTAAGGTACCAGTTTCCATGGCAAATGTGTAATTTACTAATAAAACAGTATCTTTTGCAGATCTTATGACTTTTGTAATTTTTTTCAAGTGAGAATCTATCAGTGTTTGAGACATACACACCAGCCCATTATCTTCTGGGCTTCTGCAGTATCAAAGGAAAAACTGAACACAAGGAGAAAGTTAAATTACCCTTTCTGTTTAATTTCAATGAACCTGGTATCTATTGAACAATTTTTCTAAAAACAAAAACAAACCAAAGCTTTCAGAAACCATTTAAGTCATCATCTATTACCTCTCCCTGAATTCTGACCACAAGAACATGACAGATTTATTTTCTTTGCATCTTGTTTAATTAACGTGCCATTGGAGGAGCAGTGGCAGTGGCAGCAGGGACCACACCTGACACTCTCTGAATTCCAGTAAGCATTTTCTGTCCTCCTGCAGACAGGCTTTATTTGACAAGTGATTCTTTATGGCTGACTAATATGCCTAGGGTCGTGTTTATGGTTAGCACAGATACTTGTACTGCAGATATGACTTACTACAACATGTGCCACTTGTAATTTTGTAATGAAAATCTCATACTCTCCAAGAGAGGGAAAAAAAAGAAACAAGCAACAGCCTCATAAAGGAACATCTTTCTGGATGTTCTGCTTAGGCGATACCTAATTCCAAGCATACCAGCATTTTATTTTCATTTGGACAGAAGATTATTACTTTTTGAGGCAGGAATGCTTTGTGTTACAGAAATGCTATAAATCAAATGGAGTAAGTTTCCAATAGTAAGACACTCAAAAATTCCTTGCTATTTAATAGCAACACAGCCCTATATGCAATGAACCGAAAAACTGAAACGACAGAGTCAGTCAGTGCCAAGGTCACAGCTTTTTCCTTATTATCCATGTTGTACAGTAATAGGTGAGATGAAGAACAAAAAATGTCATTGTTTGAATCGGGAGCTCTCAGCACTGTCGCTTTCATGCGTAGGTCACCTACCTGCTCTCTGGTTTAAAACTGTCAGCAATTATTTTAAGTTTCCATGAAGGAAAAGGAGCAAATTGGGTACATTGACAGAAAAGCAAAAGCTGATGGGAGCTCAGCTCTTCAAGAAGTACAGAAAGTATTGCAATAATTGTCTTGAATTTTTGAGCCCCATCATGGCATCACCGCTCACTCCTGTGAAGGAGCACTGCAGAAGGAAGAAGCCATCTTACCAGAAATTTGGAAACTGCAAGATAGCTGTTGATAAATATTCAGACAGTACTCAGGCTTCTCTTCTTCATCCACCCACTTTGGAGTCTTCTTTTTCTAGAAAATATATTTTTATTTATGTTTTATTTGCAAATGATTTATTTAATTTGAATGATAAAGGGAAGGTTTAACAGGAGCAGTAGGAATTAGAGTATATTGACTCTCGTTGTCCAGTAGGGGAATGAATCCAATCTGTGTTTTATGATTGAAGCAAAGATGTCAAGGTTAATTTTTACAACTTTATTTTAAAGCAAAATCTCTTTGTAATTAATGGTAAAAGATTACTCTTCAGTCTAATGTTTTTTCCTTCCATGAGGACTTGTATTTTTTTAAATAGCTACAAAGAAAGAAGATTATCCAGTACATTTCCTTCAATAAACAGTGGTTGTAATTTCTTGTTGGGTTACATATTTTGGAAATATATTTACCCAAAGCAATTTTTAAGTATTAAAAAATAAAGAAAGTATAGAACAAGAGGACAAGACTAGTTCTATGTAAACACCTCATTGTCTGCTTATAACAAAGCTTTGTAAAAAGCCATGAGATGCAGAGAGAAAATAAAGGCAACATAGAAAAAATCAGAAAAATGTCCTTATCCACTAAGAGGAAAGCCAATGACATTAGTTTGTAACATATCACAGACAAAATGCAAAAAGAAGAAAGTGACTGGAAATTAAGGAAAAAAGCCATTCATGAGTGCCACTTGACCACTCTCAGCAGCTGCACTCACACATTTTGAAGGACATCAAGCTCTAATGGGCCACCAGGGAACCTGTCTCACCATCCATTCCCAGGTTGAGCAAATGCTGATGCTGGAACCTCTCAGAGGAGCAGCCCAGGCTAGGCTAACAAATAACACACAATTTTATGGCTGTCTTTAGTGCTTCTTGAAGGTGGTGCAACACAGTCTGCTGAGCTCAGAGCTTTGTTACATTCTCTCAGCACAAGGCAAAAAGGCTGTCAGCTCACCCCAGCTAGAAAAGATCAATCATCTGAAGAGGCCCTACTAGGAAAATCAAGACAAGCAAAACTCTTACACTGCAAATTTTGCTTCTGATAGCCAAGGTAGGATGATCACACACTCCTTTTTCCAGGCCAGTCTTTCTAATGTCATCCCGATGAAGCTGATTATAAGTACAGCCTACATTTACATCTCTTGATGTAAATGAACATTGAGTTTTGTTTTTCAACAGCAGGAATGAGATAAAGAAACAATCTCAGCATGCCAGGATGGCTGGGTCAAAGCCAGCTACAACTGTGGACAGTCTGTGGCACATGCTTATATGGAGAAGAGAGGCTGGCACAAAAGGAAGAACAGCCAAGCAAAAAGAGGTACAGCCCATGGTGGGAGGAATGGGATCACTCACCCTAGAAAGGGATGAAAGTGAAGGCTGAGGGGCCCTTACTGTGGAATTTATGCCCAGCCTAAGCTTCCTGCAAATGCACACAGCATTACTTTTATCTTTCTTCTCCATGCAACTTACCAGGAATACCCTACAGTTTTTTATTTGTTATCAAAATACAGAAGTCCTAGTGAAGGTTCAAAGGAAAGTATCAGATTAATAAAAGTATTTAGAATTAATAATAAAAATGCAGGTGAGCACATGAACAAATAGATCCACCTTTTCAGGTTTGGTGCATAGCTGCTTACTACCTCCTATGAGCTGACAACAGAAAATCTGTCAAAATAAATCTTTTCAGCTTTATATTTCCTTGTATTGTTCCATTGCTGTATATATCAAATGGTAGATTTACAAAAAAAAAAGAAAAAAAATAGTCACCGCCCTGAGTTTCACTTTACTTTTTAACATTATACATTATAGTGAATATACAAATCCAAAAATCTGTAAGGTCTTTATGCCTGTTCTTTCAAGTTCTAAAATTGAAAGCATGCAGATGAAGCATTTCCAGAGAGCGTTATTACTTCTTCAGTGTGCAGTTCCTGTTGATTTATATCCTCCAATGTCCTTGGAGAATGCAGTATTGAAATGAAAATAGACCCATCTCATGAAGTTGTACTTACTACAATTTCAATTAAATTAGTGTGTGGGTAATGGCAAAGAGACTTGGATTGTAATTACCTTCTTCAACTCTGCCTTGGAAGTACATGTTCAAAGGACTAAACAAATTGTCAATATCTATATACTTGCAGAGTAACATGAAAGATTAAGTCTGATACCAAATTATCCTGTCTACTTTATGCTAGATTTAATGAGAAAATAAAGTATTGAATATATTCTGTCAATACACACTGTTGTCTGCTTTTTGACTGCAGGGTATAGATCCACTTGGTCCAAGTGTTACTCATGTTAATGCATAAAAACTTCTTTAATGTAATACAACAGACCTACAAACCATTTTTTTTATCCAAGAGGCAATAAAGCCACGTCAAGAGAAGAGCATCTTGCATTGTGAAAGAAAACACAAAAAGGGCTGAAGAACATTCATCATGAGATCCATCACAGCAAAACCCCCAGAAATCTTTTAAAGCTCTTTACAAGAGACTACAAGCTGATTTTGACAGGCTACCTTTTTGCCAAGTAACTGCAGACTATCAGTTAGTTAGATGTTAGGACTGACTTTAATGGCTTTTTGTGCTTACTTATTCTCTGACAAACCAATGGGCAAGAAAGTTCAAGAGCATCATGTATTCTACTGTTTGTAACTTAATTAACAAGGTAGAATCTTCGCAGGTGTTAACATCTTTGATTCAGATTCAATAACAAACGACTTACTTTAACTGATCTTTCCTTTAATTGCATGCTAAAGTTTATAGAAGACTTAATTTTTAGTGGGATGGACAATTGTTTTAGAGAAAGACTTTATTCACAAAGAAGTTTTAATTATAATGCTAGGATTTGAAAGTGCAAGAGGAATGAGCCCACTAATTGTTGTTGGTGGTGAGTTTTTATTCAAAATCAAAGACTTCCTGCAAAGTTATCTGATCTGATAGTTGTTTAAAACAATGCCTAAAGTCCTCTAGCCCTCAAGCAAAGTGATTCCATGTATTAGAGAGTACACAGAGCCCCATCAGGGCAAGTGAAATTTGGTTTAGTCAGTATAAGAATAAGAAAAGCAGGCTTCCTTACAGAATTCTCATAATCTGAACACCTTTCTTTCTAATTCGACAGAAAAGGAAATTTCCTGTGCTTGAACTCCACAAAGAAACTGTGTCTCAAGGCAAACACACCCAACTTCTCAAAACAACAGCAAGATACTTAGCCCTGGCTTCAGAGATCAAGATAGTAATCAACCAATTACATTTGCCTCCACAAGCATTTAACTTCAAGGAGCTTTACAGGAAACAGCCAAATCATAAACTGCTCAGCCAAACTGAAACTTCACATGCTCTAACTACTATTAACATAGTAACAACCAAAGAGAAGCAAGCAAACTGTTGTGTGTATCTCCAGCCACTTCACTAATAAAGATGAAAGTTGTTATGGGAATTGTTAATATATTTTTGGACTGATTTTTCCATTAGCTTGACATTTTATAAGTCAAAAATTGATGCTTCATGTACAAGGCAGCCAGCATGCTCCTCACAGTAAAGAGTATCCATGCATACAAGGTGCCACAGACCTTGTTTCAGCTAAACAGAGCAGGGTGCACAGGTCTAGGTGGATGATACTCCTTTATAGAAAGAGAAGATCTCAAAAGTTTTATGATGTCCTCAATTATATTAATCATAACTTCATTATGTGCTGAAAATAAAGCTGGGGAGAACAATCTGGGATGCCAAATCCTCATATCCCTGTAGGTCAGTAGGTTAAGAGGCTGTTGCGTTGTGAGTTGCACACACTAGCATAAATTATATGTATCTGCACAAGTGGAAGAGGAAAATGGGGAGAACTGTCTTTGCACAGATGTAGCAAAAACTCATAACTAGAGAGAAAAGGTTCCTAAGAGTAGAACTAATTAATCCCTGCAAAAGCTTGTCTAATGAAATGGCAAATTCATCACTACTCGACTGCTTTAAATAGTGTTTTCAAAAGATGAGCTCCATTTCAGCTTCAAAATATTGAACTCTACAGGATTCACTTACATAATGTGGAAAGTAACTTCCTCCTTGGTAGAAGTTCTTAGATAAAGTTTTGTGGCCTCCTGTCAGGCAAACAGCCAGACCAGGCCATCATAATTCTACCCCCCTTCTTCCACTCTCACGAAATTTAAGTTATATATATTTTATAAGTAGTATAGGAGGGAGAAGTGAAATTACTAGTATTTATCTTGAAGGCAAACTTAAAACTTCTCTCAGACAACAGCTGTTTTCAGAATCCCAAATATATTTTCTTAATTCTTAAGAAAACTGCCAGACACCTAATTTCTTTCTGGTTTTAAGCAAACTATTCTTCTTCCTTGTTTCAGAAAAGAAGGCAGAAAATTCCATCCTAGTAATAGCTAAGGGAACAAAACTCACTGTTATTGAAGCAAATGTGCACTGATATAGCTTTAGCAAAGACACATACAACTTTTTTCCATAAACAGCAAATAAAAGCCTTTTCCTTTGACATGTTACTGTTTCTTTCTCCAGGGGCTGAACCTGAAGCCAGAAGGTAATTCCACAAGGCTTCTGGAGATTTTAAAGCAAATTAGCAACACACTGGATTGGGTTGAAACTTTTCAAATTTAGCTAGCAGAGTGGTTGTCAGGAAAATCAACTCAAACACTGGTGATTCTGGCCTCAATCTTGGATAACAGGCTTTTCCAGCCCAGGAATGCCCTACCTGAACAGGCAGTGCTCTAGCCAGCAGCTCACACTAGAAGGTGGTTTCAATGAGATGTCTGGCAGACGAATTCCCACCTTCACAACTACCTGTAATGTAAAAGAATGCTATTGGTAATAAGTAGTAGTGCTGTAGCAGCTCAGGAATGCACAGGTAAGGAAGGAATCCCACACTGCAACACACAAAACACCCTTGCTGCCCTTCACCAGGACTATGGTTATGCTGTGCTTACCCCCACACACCAACAATGTCTTGGCATTTGATCAGCACTGACCCCGAGGGCGAAGTGCTACCCCTGAAATCAGTGATGTTCCCAACTGCATTTCCTTTGTTTCTTTTGAAGCTTGTCATTTAAATTTCAGTTCAGTTAGGCAATGCTTTGAGATTTCATGGGAACACAGGAAAATGCAGTATGATCTACATGTACTAAACTTGCAGATCTGAAGTACTGCCCTAAAATTAGACTCTTGCCAGTGATTATCACCATTCCATTTTCATTATATTTTCACAGGATTATTTCTATGACAATACTTTTAGGAGGGTTGATATGAAAATGTCAAAATGTAATCTCATTACAGAAGATGGGAATGTAGCTAAGGACATGAACTCTTGCAATTACATCTTTGAAAATGAATAGACTACTGTTATTAATAGGAGTTCAAGCCAATTTGAATTAAATGCATGGGATATTAATTTACATCTACTTAAAACCAGGATATAAAGCACATGGGAAATATTGCTTTAACAATGTTTATTTTTTAAGACACATCAATTTTGTATTATAAATCCACTAAAGTATCCGGGCAACTGACAATGTGAAAATCACCCAGACAATGATTTGTTTGAGATTCGATGGGAATCAAATGAGAATTGCAGGAAAATGTGATTTACATATATTAAGCTTATAGGTCTGTAGGGGTGTTTGAAAGTGGTCTCTGAAACAAGGTTCTAGCAGGTCAGGGTTGGTTTTTTTCTCCCATGTAACAAGTGAGAGGACTAGATGAAACAGCCTTAAATTTAGACTGGATATTACAAAAAAATTCTTTATGGAAAGGGTAGTCAGGCTTTGAAACAGGCTGTCCAGGAAGTGGTGGAATCACCATTCCTCCAAGGGTTCATAGGATACGTAAATGTGGCAGTTGGGGATATGGTTTAATGGTGAAAAAGGTGTTACTAGGTTGATAGCAGAACTCAATGGTTTATAAAATAAAATGAGTCTTGTCCAACCTTAATGACTCTATGATTCCATAGAAACAAAAGCAACTCCTTCCTTATTTGTGACACACAGCTGTGTTTCAAGTAACCTCACATTTCCTGCAAGAACAGTTTTTCATTTACAAATGCACAGCAAAGCGCTAAAACATCTTCCACCAAACCAGTTCACTGTCAGATTTCAGCAGGATCATCCTCCCAGAGATCCAGGCAGCTCCAGCAACAAGCAGATTCTCCTTGCAGCGGGAGAAGACATTCCCACTTGTGTATGGCAAGCAGCTCTTCCCTATCACCACATACTTTAGCCAGGCACAGTGCTCTGCTAAATTCAGTGGTGCCCTCTAATCCCCAAAGCACCCACTCACTCCTGCTCCTGGCAGCCTTGCACACTCCCAGCACTGCAGTGACAACGAGCTGCAGAAATATTTTTCCTCTTGCTTTCTGCTCCTCGAATCCCAGCTATCCATGAAGCTGAAGAACAGCATGAGGTCCTGAGCATATTCTGAGATCAAGCAGAAAAACTGGCAAATTAAGGGCATTTTAGCTACACATGGCTGGGAAGATTAGCATTTCTGTCTCAGAGATCCTTTTTGTTTGCAAAAGCATGTTTGTTAGAAAAACTAATTATCTGCATCATCTAAAGCATACTTTTAAGAAGGATGTTTTTCCATAAAACATGCCTCAGGTGACGAAAAATGTCACTGAATTGAAAATAAAAAGCATGTCTTATTTAACAAGGGATAAGTAAGGAGAGTAAAGTTTTTCAGGGAAAAAAATAGGATATTGAATATTGACAAAGTTTAAGATAATTAGCAACATTTTCATGGACTGGGCTTTACAATTTTTCATTAAATAAAAACCAGATGATGCATTTAAAAGATGGTATATCAACTACTATAGGGCAAACCTACACTTGAGCATTTACAGTTTGTACATGCATCACCTAAATAAGAATGAATATTTTAGAAAATCACCATGTGTCAGTCTCAAAAGCATAATTACTCTGCTTTTCTCAATTCGTCCTTCAGGATTTTTTTCTTCTTAGACAGAAACAAACAGAATGAATATGCAAAGAAAGTAAGAATACTGTGAAATTTAATAATGAAACACCCAAAGGAAATCTGCTAATCTGCTAAAAACATCTTTACAACAGTAGGATTTCAAGTGTCATTTTGCTCTCTTAGATCAGACACGGAAATTTCACTAACAGAAAAAAAATGCCGGAAAGATACTTTAAAGATGAACAAAACTCGTCCTAGTAAAACTTAACATACTATCTGTATTTAAAATTAACAAGGATATTATAGCTAAATCGGTTACTAAAACAAGCAACCAGCCATGAGAGAACTTGAAGTTTTCTAATTATCGGAGTGCTGCTGGAACAACATTATGATTTCGAGCAGCATTGCACTAAGCACTTGGTCACCTCAACAAGATAGTACAGGACTGCCACCTTGTGAACAACAAAACACAGCAAAGCTGCATTAACAGGACAAAATTCAACTGTCCCCAGACACTACAGAATACTTTTTCCTTACTTTCTAACAGCAGTCCATCTTATTTATCAATCCTCTAGAAAATTAACAGATAAAAAATATTTCAGCATCGCTTATGCCATAAAATTCTTGCTAATTTTGAACATGAACATGTGTTATCAAAGTTAAAAGGAATGAAATATAGAATGCTCACAAATAGCAGGAAATGCAGTTCACAGCATAAAGGATTAATAAACTTCCTATCTTGCCGAATAACAAAATAATTTTAACTAAAAGAAAAAAAAAAGTTCAGTTGTTTGTATTTCTTCCCCCACTTCAAAGCAATTCAGCCATGTTGTGACTGTTCAGCTATTTTTATTATTCCAATAGTTACTAAAAAATCATCTTATTTCTAAGAAAAATTAAAACTGAGCCTTTTTTCAAAGCAGCCATTATAGAAATGTTAGCTGTGCTTTTTTTGGTTTTACCTTGAATACTTTAAGACATTAGTGTGATTTTTATTCTAAGTTGATAACTAATAAAATTTACAAGAAATTAACATTTTTAAACTGTTGTAAGAAATTTCATTTACACCTGCTGAGATTTAACTCGAAGTAAGTAATTATGGTTCTATTGAATCTAGAAGACCTTGTCAGGATAAGCAGGATAAATACAGACCTTTCTGCATGTCTTTAAGAAAAACAGCTAATAAATTCGAAACAACTACAGTGGAAATATTTCAGTGGCAAAATATTAAAATACACTTTTCAATGGATTTCAACAGTGCTACTGCTATTTGTCAAAGTCCTAGAAAATACTGCTGGAATTTGGAGACCTTTCTTTATGACTAATTCTGATACAAATATAACCCCTCTGATTTCTGCAATGACTTGGCTAACATTCAATATTACCTGCAAACACCCTCAGGCTCATAGGCAAAAGTGAAAACAGCTTTATTCTACAAATACATTCTCCTTTCAAACTTCAGTAATTCATCAACTTCCTGCTTTAAATAAACTTTTATCAACTCATCCTGCTTTCAAATGAGCAAAATATATTAAGTATAATTGTACTTTACATTAAAACCTGTAAGTATAATAATAAATTCTATTATAAAATACTATGCCATTTCACAGTACTGGTTAAACAGCCCCAACAGGTCACAGATATCTCTCTATGTGTAATTTTTCCAGTGTCTCCTGGAGTGGACCTCATCAGGAAGGTATAGTACTCTAAGCTTTGGCGAACTTTTTGCACTCACTTTTCAAAAGAAACAAAAAAAAGGTTTTAAATTGTACATATTTAAACTGGTTGTTTTCACCTGAAACACAGCTGCTACTTCTGTTAAAAACAGGAAGCATGAACAGTCTCTCACCAGAGTTCATGGATGGCATTTGAAACCAGTAAAAACAGACATGCTAGATAAAACACCTCTGGACTACAGGGATCTTTGCAAGGGAATTTTTTTCTCAAGGGAATTAACACCTGCTCCCCTACATAAAACCAGAAAAAGACCTCAGATCTAAGATACAACTTGGAATAGCAGACAGAGCCCCATGCCCTTCCATATTACCATTCCAACTCAGTATTTCACGGCACAAATGAAGCAGGCAAATGTTCTTTATCTTATGATTTTATTGGCATGGCATACGAAAAATAAAATTGGAAGCAGAAGGCACACAGGATTTCCCCTCCCAAATCTGTGATACTGAAATCACAACACAACATCCTGGACTCTGCCAGAACCATGCTGGATTCTTCAAAAGCAATCCATTTCAGGTTTCTCTTCTCCCTTCAACTTGAAGAAGCAAATAGGGACTGATTGAAAATGCCTTTTGCTATGGTACACCTTCACAACAAGTTACCAGACTGGCAAAAGGCCAAAAAGCAGAAAGGGACCTGGGAAATACCTTAACTGGCTCATTGGAGAGTGGCTTGAGGGTTTCTTTAGGAGAAACAGGGTTGCAAAGGTGTTGATCAGAATCTGAACCCAGCACACCCATGTCAGCGTTAGTACAGGGAAGGAACTGGAGCCAGGACACAGCTCCAAGCTACAGTACCTAAAGTTTTGGACACTGCTCTCCCCTGCCACATATCCTCGCAACCAAATATTTTTGAGACCTAATAAAGTGATTTACTGACAGGAACCATCACAGCCTTCATTTAGTCTGATGATAATGCACATTAGATGCTTTTAGATATATACACATGTATGTATATAGACATGGCGTTTTATCTTTGTCAAACAAAATATATACACTCAAGTTCCATTAAACATGAAAAATACTTAAAATAATAGTTCAATAATGCCATTAGTACTCCTCCAAGATTACACATCAAAGATCTTTGAAGCACTCAGTGCATCTCAGGAATGCACCCAGAGCTGATTTCAGCACAAACCTGTGAGCACAGAACCACAGGACATAAAAGCTCAATTATTTAAGAGGGCTGCAATCCACTGCACGTTGCAGTCCTACATCTGTAAACTTCTCCCTTTCTAACAGGTCACATTATCAAGTGCCATTTATGTGTCCTTGTACAGTAACATTTATTCCTCCAAAAAGGTGCACACACATAGCATCTGCTGTGTTTTCTAAGTATCAGTTTGAAATAAAATGTTCAAAATGCTCTAATGATTTAAGAGCCCAAATTCAGCTTACAAAACTAATGTAAGCATTTACTGACAAAAAAAGTAATGAAAATTCAGTGAGATGTAGGAGGCTTTGAAAACATTGTACTTCAGTAATGGTTTATACTTCGACCACTAGTAAACCTAGAGGGAAATGGCCTGATCTGAGGAATAAATATGCACACAGATAAATAAACAAAAAGGTTGAACAGGTTGAAATCCTTCTTTTGAAAAAGAGAAACCTCTAAAACATACTTTTAAACTGTTACACCTAAAGGGCACGTTATATAATATTTTATTATCATGAAAAATGAGAATAGACATCTTCCTTATTTTACATTAATTACAGAAAGGTGTTCTCACATTTCCCCTCATATTGAATTTTTAAATTCTCATAAATTCAATATATGGAGTATCTTCACATCATAACAGATCTTGCATTTGGTTGCAACAATATAAGCAAAGAGCTTATTTCTCAATTCCAACTAGGGAAAACAGTCCTTACACGATGCAAAACATTGTTTCATTCCAGAACCCAGTCCTGAAACAGTACTGTGTTTTCCTACAGGCATAAAAATATTTTTAAAAAAGTCACCACATAAACCTCTGTACTTCATCATTATTTTCCCATTGGAATGTTCTGTTTAGAAAGAGATAAAAAGTTACAGCATTTACTAAAATATAAAAAGCCAGCTCCAGAAGTTGTCTATATAGAGACAGAAATGGAATATTGAGTCTATATATTAAGAATGGCAAAATAAAGTAACGAAATTCTAGCAATTTTTGAGGAACTGTGACTGCTAATAAACATACAAAATACATTAAGATCCAGAATATTGATTTTGATTTTAATGTATCAGCAAAACTCCAGCCAGCAAATATATAGAATGGAACTAACAAGTATTTTACAAGCTCATGTCTTTGGAACACTTTTCTCCAGACATAAAATGTATAATGTCTGTTATCTGCTAGTAAATACTTATGGACATAGGTAAATTTCCAGATCAGGAGTAAAGACATGACAGTGATTAAGCTATACTGCACAGGGTGCTTTCGCAATGACAAAAGGAATTTCCTGATTTTAGTAGGGGTCAATAAATGAGGGAATGAAAAAAAAACAGTAAACGACAGAAAATAGAACAGCTGAGGAAAGTGCAAACAGGCTTCATGACTACTTCTATCACCAACAACTATTCCACCATTGACAAAAACAAAAACAAAGAAGAGAGATACTAATACAATATATGGCCAAGTTAAAGCAGTAAGTGTAACTAAGTTTTTAGGCGACAAGAGATATTCAACAAGAAACTGCAGTACTCTGCTCAAATCTGAAAATGATCCTTTCCTGGAAGAAATCTTTTCATCTTTCTTTTTCTGCAATTCAATCTTCCAGGCTTCATTTAGCTTCTCGGCAATAACATTTCCAGCACAAAAAACCGTCCACACAATATTTGTCTGACGAAACATGAAGCCACAAAATCCAAGGAGTGCAGAAGTTTTATGGTTACCATAAAGGCACATTAAATAGGAAAAGAGAGTAAAAAATACTGAACCTGGATCTGTATAATAAAGGAATGTAAAAAAATAAAGGGTGGGAAACACTGCAAGAGTTAATGCCGACAAGATTCTCTGGAAACCAGACGCAGCCTAAAGAAGAAGCAGAAAAATGTGGTTAGACAATGTCCAATAAAACAAAATAGTGTATTAAAAGAAAACTAGTATAATTCTTGAGAATTCCATTAAAACAATATAACATCTCCTATGCTCTTGGTTACCATTATTGCACAAATGCTACATTTTTTTTAAGCTTCTGCTATGTTAATACAGTTACACAGTGGTAAAATCCAAGTGAAAAGTACAGAACATTACTGCAGGTGAGTTTAAAATATGGCAACAAAAAATAAGCCAACTTCTTTCATATGTCAAATGTGCATACATTTGTGGCATTAAAATCATGGTGGGAGCATAATTGCTCCCATACACTGGATAAAAAGGCTGCACTAATGGGCAGAAGAAAACAAAATCAATGGTTTATGCCCCTGCGATCTCATCACGAGATTCTGTTTATCTCTGAGACAACACCATTCTGTGCCTCTGTCACCTCTTTTGAACTCAGCCCACAGAGAGGTCAACTCCAAGTTTCTAATCTTTGATGCAGCTTTTATTGTTTAAAACCATTATAATTCACGAGATAGAAATTTTTAAAAAGGTAGGAGACCATGCAGTTAAAAACTCTTCACAGTTATTCCATTCACTACAGGAAAACACCACAAATCACAACACCAAAAAATGTTGCATGATGTTTCTGAATGATGTAGTGCAGAGTGAAACAGCCACTCATCACCTCCTTACAAGAAAGAGGAATTGAGAAAACACTGAGGTCAAAGAAATGTCGAAGTATCACTAAATTCTTAGCCTACTGTCATGAAATTTTTTCTTATATTTATGTTTCCATTTCCAAGTATAAAATTAAAAGTGGAAACAATTTACTTGACCTAATTCTGTACAGTTAACATGTGCTTAAAAATGAAGGGGTTCCTCTAAAAGAAATTTTCTTTATAGTAAAGGAATCCTTTAGCTATCCGAGAACAGAAAAAAAATATTTTAAGGTTAAAAGTCAAACTAAGTAACTTTACTAACATGAAGGATCTTAAATAGGCCATTAACCACTAAAACAATTTATTTACTGCAGTGGTGGATGCTCCAACTTTTTAAATATACAACATTCTTGTATCCAAGCTGAACTGTTACGGTCTGGATGTGTGGACAGCTAGACAGGTAAAAATTGGTGACATGCTACCCAAAGGACAGTAACAACCCAAGTGACATAGGGATCTATACTGGGACCTGTCCTGTTCAATGGCTTTATCAAAGACAAGAAAGCAGCACAGTCACCAAATCTGTAGCTGACACTGTATGGGCAGGACCAGGTAATTTGCTCAAGAGCACAGGTGTGATCCAGAGTGACCCACGCAGGCTGAAGGAATGGGGTAACAAAAATATGATGAAATTCAACAAGGACAAATCCAAATGCCTGCAGCTGAAAAAGAAGAAATCCCCATAAATTACACAGGCTGCTCACAGAGCAGCTGAGGAGCTGCTGTTCAAGTTTTGTGAGTACTCTAAGCAATTCCAACTACATGAACATTGAGACCTTTTGATAGTAAGTCTGCGTATCTACTAACTTTGATTTCAATAGGACTCCTTCTACTTATGTGTAAGAATGAATTTTTAGAGGCCTGCACCCTGTGCGAGAAAAAAGAGATATAAAAATTAGAGAACAGGAATGTGCCTTTTTGGCCAAACTGGTGGTGGTACTGGCAGTTATATAAAACTGAGAACATCTCAAATATGTAGTGAAGGGAACATACACTGAGCCATCGACGTGCTTGTACGAGTGCATAAAATTATTTTACTTTGACTGTACCTTATTCTTTTGATGGATCTTGAACAGAAGTAAATACAGCAAATAGAAGTTCCCAGCACTGAAGAGGAGATTGATAAACCTGAGCATTCCCACAGAGCACACCACGCTTCCCGTCCAGCCGAGGAGCCACGCCGCGGGCTTCACCACTCCCACGGAGAGCAGGTACAGGCCGGGCAGGGTGGTGATCATGGGGTCCCACTGCAAAGCGACACACACAGCGCCATGGAGCCGCTGCCCACACAGGGCCCCGAGCCGCGCCACCACCACCCCGCCAAGGCCCCTTCGCTCGGCCCGGGGGCTCAGACAGCTGCTGGCATTGCTGTCCTGAGGGTCCTGAACTCCGTGTGCGCTGCCTGGCGCGCTGCTGCTCCGCCCGGTACCAAACCCGTGATCGACCACCCTCTGCTGCACCGCTGCTGCAAGAGTGAGACCCTCCCTGACCTGTAGGAAGCGGCCGTGGCAATAGGCCTGCGCCTGCGGGACGTGGAACACCTCGTCCATGTAGGGCCCGCGCTGCCGGCGGCTGACGGCCGCGAAGAGCAGGGAGGACAGCAGGAAGGCGCCGCTCATGGCCCCCGAGAAGCCGTAGGCCTCGGCCCGCTCCATGCCGGCTCCGCGCCGGCCGCGATGGGGCCGCCCTTCCGGGGAGGAGCGAGCGGCGACACCGGGCCGGGCGGGAAGGGGCGCGGGGCAGCGGCTGCAGCGGGGCCGGGAATCGGTAGCATCGCTGTAGGAAGCGCTGAGCCCCCGGTTTGAGTGGCCGCGTGTTGTTAGCGCTGTGTTTTCCACGGGACGAGCGGCGCCTCCGTGCCGTCGATACCCTGAGATACCCTGAGGGCGCCGGGCGCTGCCGGGATGGAGCGGACGCACCGGCTGGAGCTGTTCCCTGACCGCAGCGTCACGCTGCTCCTCTTCAAGCACGTGAAAAATGCCGCTGCTCTGCGGAAAAAAGCCATGGAAGGATCCATTGACGGAGCACTGATAAACCCTGCGATGGTGAGTGAGTGCGTGTGCGGCCCTGTCGCAGTGGAAATGTTCGTGGGAGCTCAGTGAGGCTGACCCATGCTCGAGTCCTGTCACACGAGTTGCTTTGCGCGTCCTGCAGGCTCTGCGCAAGTGCCCTCATTTGATTTCATTGCTGTGTCCTACAGCGGAACGGTTCGTCTGTGTAACGCAGAGCCTTGGCAAGATTGGCCAAAAACATTGTTTCGATTAATTTCACATCCTGCTTGGTGGAGTTTAAGTCTGCTTCATGTGTAAACTTGACTGCTAATTAAATCATGCTGTCAAAAATCTACTATTTGGTGCCTTTGTTCTCATTTAACCCATAAATCGTTTCAAAATCCTGTCTGTTTTGTTAGAATTAGGTTATCATAATGAAGTGGTTCTTTCCAGAAGGATTTTTTCCAGATTTCAAAACAGTAAGTTAATTCTGTGTACCTCTTTCTGTTGTGTTTTACAGATTGTAGATCCTTTTCAGATTCTTGTGGCAGCCAACAAAGCAGTGCATCTACAGAAGATAGGTAAAATGAAGACCAGAACACTCTATGCAGAAATTATTTTCAGCCTTTCACCAAGCAACAATGTAAGATTTATTGAACAAATTTATTTTTTGCCAGAAAAGCTTGCTAAGATCCACACAGCCAAACTAAGTACATGTATTCCTTTAACACTCTACCTGACTACTAGTAGAAGTTTTTAGTTGTTATTTTAAATAACACTAACATTCTGTTGTGGTTCGTGGCTTGTCAGAATTTCATTAATCTAAAATGTCTTTCAGTTTATACTGTTGCGGTATCTGACACAATAAGGGAAAAGGTTCCTTATATATAGTGAAGAAGTGACTCATAATATTTTTTTATCTTTTTTCAGATTTCAGATGCATTTAAAAAGTTTGGCATTTCAGACAGCGACACTGCAGTACTCGTTGTGCTGGTTGTGGATGGAGACAAGACTGTAAATCTGGAAGATATAGCATCTCAGGTGGAAGGCCAGCAGGTTTCCCTAGATGAACTCCCCCAGCTAACAGACACTGCCAAAGTTAAAAAGGTATGTGGCCAAAAGAGAATACTGACATGGAGAAAAGGGACAGTTTATTTAGTTGTCTGATTAAATATCAACAGACATAATTAACCTAGAATCTGTATTTCTTTAGTACAACTGCAAACTTGTTTTAAGTGGACTTTGATTATTTCTTAGTGTTTTTTAGTTGAAACAAGTTTTAGTTGTCACACCCTAACATCACAAAGTTTAAGTCTTCAAATTATTAATGTTGTCAGGCATTTAGAACATAAAAATAAATTCCTAATTGCTGCATACCGTCAAAGCACTTTTGATTCCTGTTTTTCAGGCAAATATTCATTTAATTGAAAATTTCAATCATGAGCAGTTTCATAAGCTTAAGTACATAGATAGTCCCCATAGGGGTGGTTAAAATAAAAACAGGTTAATTAGCTGTCAGGAGCTGTTGGGGGCATATATGCTCTTAAGAGATTACCATATGCTAAATAGGTATTTTGAAGCATATGTCTCCCACATGATAAAATTCAAGAAACTTAAATCATCTTTATCATGTCTGTCAAAGTATTGATAGGAAACATATGAATAAAATTAGACAAATCAGCATTTAACATGTGGAGCTAAAAGTGCTGCTCTTATTCGTAGCTTTCCTTGTTCTTGCAGTTTCAGAATTTGCTTCAGTCCAAATTTTGTCTTGCAGTCACAAGAAGATAGGAATTTCCAATGTAAAAGTGGGGGGGAAGGGAATAATCTTTTCTTGTGTACATATATTTAGAAGGTATGTCATCAGGTTTTTTTTCTTCCTTATATATCTTTCCCATTTTTTTTTGTTTTTTTTTTTTCTGCAGATGTACAAAGTTACTCCACAGGAAGAAAAACTTGGCACTTTATTGGATAGTGTTGTTTGCAGAATGTCAACAAAAGATGTTTTGTGAAAATGTGGAAATAAATTTCAGAAGAAGTGAAGTAGTACTGAGCAATTTGATGAGATCTGAGCTTTAACCAAGCTTGGACACAAGGTTAACCTGAGCTGTGTTATAAGCACAGAGAGCATGCCAAGCAGAATTTGCCATTGGCATTTCTTCCTTTTCCTTGACAAGGGAGAATTGGCAGTACTTTAATCTGAACTTAAACAAAAGGCTTGGAAATCTGTACTTTTGTCTTTTGTCAAATATTTTGGTAGTCCCAGAGAGGGTTCTAACATTGTAAATCATTTTTATTAAACGTGCTCTGATTTGTTTTGTTTTGGCAACCTGATGGATGATATCCTTTTAACAACTCTACTGCCAGAAAAGGCATCTTTACAGCCCAAGTATTTCTGATGGACTAGAAAGAGGAAATTTTCCATAAACAATCAGCAGCAACTCCCTCTTTGTGCTGCTGGTGCCCACCCTTTGAGGACAGGAAGAGGCTGAGGGGCACTGGCCAGTGGCAGTGTGAAGCAGGAGCATCAGAGATGTGTACAATGAAGAATAAGGTCTGTGTGGATAACACTTGTGGTGGTGTTAGCACCTGACAGTCTGATGTCACCCATTGCTGGCTTTAGAGGATAAGGACTGGTGCTTTTACTTCATAACACTGATTTATGCACGGTGATGTTGAACTCCTAGAGCCTGGTTACAGGTGCAGAATTCACAGACAAATTTGCACCATAGGTGGTATGCACTTAAATTGTCAATAGAGCTTACATACCATTCTGAAAGGACATAAAATTTGTCTTGGTTTTTTGAACCACTGCTAGGAAAAGCCATCAAACGGAGCTAGGAGGACTACTGATTTCCAGTAGTCACCAGGTGCAACAGCTGTGAATGTGTATCATTTCATCACATGTATGCATCCTGTTAAAGTAAAACTGTCCTAATTAGGTAGAAATCCATACTGTTTGTTATTTTTATGCTGTATTGTTTTTCTGGGATGTGCATAAAACTATAGCTGTCTGCCTTTTTTTTTTTTTGTGATGTTTTCTGAGGTATTATGATTTGTGTACTTAAAAGATCTTTGGAAGAGAATGCCTCACATTCTTACACATACATTTTCAAGGACAGCTAAGTCTTAGAGTTGCAATGTTGTCCTGTACAGTAAACAGACCAATGAACTGACATACATACCTGGTTTTGTCTGGTTCTGTGCTTAACACAGAAATGTACAGCTTCAGTTTTGCATTTTAATTTCAGTTAAGTCTTCCCTTAGTTAAAACACAGTAGTACAAATACCATCCTTTTCTTACCAACCAGACCAATGGCAAATTTAGTTATGAAGTTCTAAGGGAATTACAAGGTTTATCAAAGGATTAGGGACAAATGGCTGTGCTGACTTCTTGCTTTAAAGATGGCTTTACAGAATGCATCATTCTCTCTAAAGGGAAATGTGAGGCAGTAGTGAAAAATGGAGCTTGGAAGGACTTGAGTCTTTAAAAACAAAAATGTGTCACATCAGTATGTGAAAATGACCGTGGAAAATAAGAGACTTGTTTTTCATTTCTGACAGTCTAGTTGGCACATGGAATATGTCATAAGATTTACTGGCTGAACTACAATGTTTTTGTTAGTTTAAAATAACAGCAGACAGGCTTACTTAAACCACTGCCTTTTTTGAACAAGTGTAGAACATCTGTCTGGTCTGTTTAATACAGGAGAAATAGTAATAAAATGATTGCTGCATAAAAGCTTTGACACACAAGTTCCAAATTTGGGTTCCCAGTTTCTATTTCTCTATCTATTTCATTCGTGTAGAGATATTAAATAGCTTGTTACTTTGACATAAATTAAATTGTGATTTACTGTGAGACCCATGGGTGAATTTACAGAAAATTATTTTGGAAGCTGAAGTCTCCAGTCTTCAGTCAGGCAGATGATTTGGGTCTGTTTGCATTGAAGACTGTGCCCTGCCAGAGCATAGGTTTTCCCTAGACATGATTGCATTATCCAAGTTAAATGAGTTATTTACAAAAACTGGTAATAAAAGTAGATTTTGTTCACCCTGCAAAGATACAGTTGTCTTTCTGAGCACATTAAAAGTTATTTAATTTAGATCTCTAATGTTACTGTTAAATTAACGAAAGGAACAGCCTTCCAGGAAAGCAAAAATTTAAGAAAAAGTTATGTTTTTCAAAACGTTTAATGTTCTGCAGCAGTTTCTTCTGAACTTTCATACTTCTTCTCCTCTACCACAAGGTGAAAGAGGAAACGGAAGTATTTTCAATAACTTACGTGGACCTCCAGTGCTTCAGAGGCAGGATTATACCTGTAGAATTTATAAATTTAAGAACTAAATGCAACATCATGATGGCAGGTCAATTGTTCTAAGGTTTTGGGGTTTTTTTTCCCTTGGTGAGGGTGCATTTGGGATTTTGTTTTTGACTTCCAACACACTGAGGCCATTGCCTATCCCACAGCCCTGATCACTGGAGGTTTTTGTGCTGCTGTCAGAATGTGTAGGTCCCCAAACATATATTGACAAGGGAGGGCCTTTTGTGTTCAATTGTAATGTTCATGCTACATGTTTAATGACTGGGTCCCTATGTTCTGTGACAGTGTATTTAATGTGTTTATAATCTGTTTTCTTAAGTATTCCTTTGTGTGCTGTTCTTTAGGGAGCATCATCAAAGCACTGCTCCCATGTTAAAGCATGCTGAGGTGGTGTCTGCCCAGGTAATGCTGGTGGAGTTCAGCATCAGTGGAAGAACCAATTCCAGCCACCTCACTGTGTGCTGAGAGCTGACAGGGGTGTCTCTGGTGCTACACTGACCTTTGTTAACACTCCTGGAGCTCTTCTCAGACACATTTCAGTTTATATATATCTCCTGATTATGGATGGATGCTAAAATGGGGTACACAATACTTGTAAGAATTGTGCTGTCTCCAGGTACTATCTAATTACAAATGTGTACCTGAGACTGTAAAATGTCTAAATATCTTGCAGGATGTTGTTTCTTTTTCTTTTATTGGAATACTGTGCATTATTTTCGGCAATGGTAAAATTTGGGGTTTAAGCTTAATTTAGGCTCCCAAGGCTTGGACTATTGTTTCGAACAGTCACTGCCCCTCAGAGCTGCCAGTCCACTAATGTGCTCCTCAGGAGTAGACAACTAATAAGGAGTTGAACAGAAACTGCCAACTGGCTCTTAAGTCCAAAAGGTTTGCAGGTTGTCTGAGTGGGGTTATTTCCCTGAAAATGTGGAAGTAGGAAATGCCCCTCATCAGTGATGGGCAGGTGTATGTAGAAGCTTGTGCTACCGTGAGATGTTAATGGTTATGAAAAAGCAAGTGGTGATTGCAAATAAATACATACAAAATCAAAACTGAGGCAGCTGGCTTTGTGACAAAGGATTCATAAAAGCAGCTTATTTCATTTTTTTATTCCTGAGTTTACAAAGTCATTACCATAAGTTAAAAATAATGGATGCAAGTCCCATATAAACTCTGTTCAGCAATGGAGATGAGAATTCGACTTTCTCAGTCATCTTCCTTTGCCAGCAGAATAGCTGGGTTTGTTGATTGTTTTTTCCTATGTTGTGACATGGCAGATTATTTCCCTGCTTATAGTGTATGTTTTACCATGGATTGGGACAGACTTAGCAGAGGTAGAGACTTGACAAGTTCACAAATGGAAAGCTGGGGTGGACATACAAAACATTGACCAATAAAACAAAAGTTGAACTCTTCTTTCTAGAATATTGTGCTTAAAAGTTTCATATACATGCTGAGGGTAATATAAATGGGTACAGGTCAAACAGGTTACTCTGTTACTTAAAAAATTCTGTTCTGTACATGGCTTGTTAAATTGCTTCACAGATTCAGTTCCACAAGTAGCAACCATTTAAGCAGTTTCAAGTAAACTGAAATATGCTGAGACCATTTTTTTTGTACCTCTTGAGTATGGATAATTGACACAAATACTTCTTTAAATATTTGACAAAGAAAGTTGCTGTATTAGTGCTATAAGGATGAATCCTTTCTTGACCAGGCACACCAGAGTGCCACTAGAAGGATCATGATGATCACTGTGTAAAGGATGTGGACTATAACAAGATCATCTCCATGCTGGTGCTTGAACCCAGAAGTGCTGTGCCAGTTCTCACTTTTGTTTCCATTAGTTTTCTGTCTGTGAGCACGGAGAGAATGTATCCTGACATAACAAAAAGCAAGATTAAGGTTAAAAATTATTGTTCTTTATTAACAGTTCAATAATGTTTGTAACGAAATCCAGAGTGTGCATTGAATCATTGACTAGATTTGGGAAAAAGCTCTTCAAATTGTCTAGGGCTAATAAAATATTTTCTATAATTGGAAATGCAAAACATTTACCAGCCATTTGGTATTTCTCTCCCACTGACAAGCACAGAGACTGGGTATGGGCTTGTTAGAGGAAACACAGTGCTCTTACTCCTCACTATTGATACAGGTCATTGTATGAGAAAAAACATGACCTTTCATTTTGCAATATTATGAAAGTGGAAGGGTTCAAATAAAAAATTACCAATTTCCAAAGCTTTAATCCATGGGAATAAGCACAGCATGTGATCTTCCCATTCTGTCCTGGCATGTTTTTCTATCTCTGCTTTTCAGAGGTGACTTGTGTCAAGGTATTCATTAAGCAAAGGTAACGGTCAGGAATAACTATGCGTGGCATATCTGCAGGATTCTCTGCAGTAACATTTGACATTGCCTTGTCACCTTTCCCTAAGGGTTTCAAACTAGAAATATTCACCTATGGCAACAGACCTGCAGTTATTATCTTCCTGGTAAGATCTTCCTATCTGCCTGCTAAGCCCCAGTGCTAAGTACTTGTTTTTTTTTTTCTTTTTCTTTTTTTTTTTCTTTTTTTTTTTTAAGAGAAAAGAAATTTTAAAGTGCACAATTACATCTGAACTGGAATGCCAAAAGGAGATTAACTAGCTTGTGATTTTCATGTTTGTTAGGAAGGAGTCTGAAATGGATTAGATGTATTGCAGGTGTGGCTCATATGTGCTCCTGCTGCGACTATGACAGAAGGGTAGAGATTACCACAAATGTTAGCACAGATAAGAGTTTATGAGTAAAAAAGAACTTTAAACCCCAAATGACATACTTAGGCACACTTGGAAGAGAGCTGTTTAAACTGGTTTGTTAAAATTGGACTAGGAAATGCAACCAAAAAGGTTGCAATAAAACAGAACTGCCGTTGAGCTTTTATGGAGGGTAATTGCAGAATTAGACATTTAACATTTGTATCAGGACAATCATATCATGTGTAGCTGCAAATCAAGTAACACAGTTCATGATCATTTGGGAGCATCATGTGAAGACCACGAGAGCATTATTCTGCCAATAGTTCCTACTTGAGGGAAATGCAGTATATGCAGCTTACCTTCTGCAAGCATTCATGGTATCTGGGTGATTGAGTTCCCACTGCGTCAGATTTCTTCTTGCAGAGAGGAAAAAAGCCTTTTTTATCCTCTTCTTCCCTTCCACGAAATGAGAAATTTTTCTCTCAGTACCAAGAAAAAGAATGTTCCTTCCAAGCCCACCAACTTGACCAACAATAATCTTGGAACACTTCTTATGTGTCAATGAAAGCTCTCAAATTAATGGTTTCTAAAGCTGATTTTGACACAGTTCTTCAAGAAATTCCCTTGAGCAGTTCACAAGGCAGGTTATGAGTAATCCCAATGACTGGCTTCTTTTAGCTCCTGGGATCTCTTGTTATAAACAGTAGCTTGCTGCTGAAGTGTTGCCAAAACCATAACAACACAAGTAATGCACAGATGGAGGGCGGTGGTGATGAAAAATGCAGGATGAGCTGTAACTTAGAATTACTTTCTATTAGATCACAGGCTATTTTGGGGTAAAATTTAGTTCCTCATATGATTACAATTTGGTTTAAATCTCCTAGAGTGAAATTTCAAGCCACCATCACTTACATGTGCTCTAATACTCAAATATTTTTTAAGAAAAAGCAGATGTCTTTTTTAAAAATCTGTGACTTTTATAATATGATCACATTCCATAAGCAGTCAATAAGCAATATATCACCACAAAACCCCACATTTTGACATCTAGGCTTAGCAACAGAGTCACATACGTCCTATTATTCCCTGACCACCTGGAGCCATTAATTACCAAGAGGCTGTGCCAATGCAGAATTTCTCCCAAGCTGGGTGTTGCATGATCAGCTGGGTTAATGGTGAGTTTAGTATAACCAATTCAATGCCCCTGTAATGATTTGTAGGTCTTGTAAACAAACACATTTAAATTTGCAATTTATAAAGACAGACCAAAACCATTCTTTCCCAAAACACTTAATTGCATCATCTTTAACTTTGAAACAACTGTATTTCTCATTTAATTGTTATTTTCAGCTTATTGTCACATATAATTGCTATTAAGACAAATCTGAACTTTTAGTTCTGGTGCATTTCTAAAGGCTTTTGCCTTTCCTTCACATATGTCCTGGTTACAGCTTTTACGTTTTTATATAAATAAAACTAGTTTCTTTAGTTTTATTAAAATAACTAGTAATTTCCAAATATGTCCTGGAAAAACACACTCCAGAAAATTAAGACTGAGTTTGTTGAGCCATGTGACTAAAACTGTGTTACTGGAACCAGTGAAGCTACCAAGGACAAATACTAATTCTTCATTATTAGTAATATATTAAATATAGAAAAACAAATATTACAATGACTTGGAAGAAGAAATTCAGACATCAGTAAAGAATTACTGACTTGAATTAGTTCTAGCTTTTTCAGACCTGATCCTGAGAATATAGGAAGTTACAACTCTCAGATTCAGTTTTCTTAAATAGCATATCCAGGGATAGGTGCAACAATAAAAGCTGTATACTGCTCCAGGGACACTGCAACTACAAAAGGCCTGCCAAGGGGAGCACAGCATTGGCCCAGGGTTGCTCCATCCACACCTTTCTGTTGAACACCACTCGTGTGTTTGGCAACCCCAGTCCATTTGTTTCTTTTTTAAATCTGATTTTGAGATTCCATTTCCTTTCACAAAACAGAAATTCTTCATTTCGTGAAAGGAAATGAAATCTTGCTATTTCAAACAGTATCAATTCGGCAAGGTTTGGTCCATTTCCCTGCACTTCATGTCATCCTATTCAGTTTTCATTTTTTCACTTTGGTTCAGAAACTTCAACAATGAAATCTTGAAAACAGAGAAGAAAGTGTAACAAACACTCTAGAAGGGAGATGATGATATGATATGATATGATATGATATGATATGATATGATATGATATGATATGATATGATATGATATGATACAAGCGAAAAAAGAAAATTTGGGAATGCAGTGACTTGAACCAAATCGATTGGGATGAAATGAGGTGCAGTGAAAAGGATCAAAAATTACCAAAATTAAATTTACTAAAGTTGCAAAATCAAGGAGTGAAGTCAAACAAAAAGGAGAAGAAATTGATGAAATGAAATGCTTAAAGAAAAAAAAAATCTGCAACAAAGGGAAAAAAAATCAAATGGCATGGGATGACATGAAGAGCAGGGAAATGGACCGTACCTTACCAAACTGATCCTCATTGAAATTGCAATATTTCATTTCCTTTGAGGAAATGAAGAATTTCCTTTCATGAAAGGAAATGAAATCTTCAGAACAAAGTGAAACAAACTGAGTAGGTAGGAATGATAATGACATGAAATCAAATGGCAAGAACTAAAAGAAATCAATAAATTGAAATTGTTACATCTATAAGAATAATTCAAGGAGCAATGAGGAAAGCATCAAAGATAATAGGATGTAAATGGCTGGAAGACAGAAACTGTAACAATAAGGATTGGCCTATTTTACAAGCAACAAAGCTGGACAGTTCCCCATGCAACTGACCACTGCCAGCCAGGAGGGACTCCTATCATTTCAAGAGAGGGAGAAGTGTGAGGTGAGCATGTTAATATTCAGCAGAAGCCTACTTGTCCCAGCCATTTACTGTGCATATTTGCCAATACATAGGGTACTTGCTATATACTCAAGTTAAATATACACTGCTTGCAAATTACAAATGGTCTACTGGAGAAAGGATTAGAGAGTATCCTATCTACATGAAAATCTGCAGGTTATGATTTACTATTCTTATTCATCTGATAAATTCCAGCTGATTGATTTAGTCACCCCAAAATACTTAGAACAGAATTCATCACTGGAATGCAATTACTCATGCCATGCACACATTATGAGAAAACCCTAAGCTCTGCACAGCATTAAATGCTAGAAGAAATGTGAAGAGTGGTGTTTTCCTAGTGTTTTTTACAAATATGGTTCTATTTTGAAAAACTATTCTAACAGTCAGGCTGCTTTAATGGGACTGATAATAATAGTCTGTAGCTGGGACTGACATCCATGGATCTCTATTCCTTATGCCACCTTAGAATTAGATCTCTATCCCCTCCACAAAATCACAGAATCCATTAGGCTGGAAAAGATCTCAGAGTCCAACTTTTGACTGAACACCACCTTGACAACCAGACCATGGCACTGAGCGCCACATCCAGTCTTTCCTTGAACACTTCCAGGATGATGACTCCACCGTCTCCCTGGGCAGCCCATTCCAATGTCTAACCATGCTCTCTGCGATTAAATTCCTCTTATGTCCAAGCTGAACCTCCGTTTAGCTTCACTTCTAAAGTTAAGCTTCTAGGACAACCATATCCAGCAAAGGTGTAAAGGAAACCGATGGAATTGGCACACAGGCCCCATCGCGGCCGTCACGGCCTCAAGGTGAGATCTTCTGAAACGCCCACATCCTGCTGAGGCTTTCCCTTGCGCTGCTGCCACCAGCAGCATGGGTCTGCACGGGCCGACCAGGAAAGCCAGCTGTGCAAGGAGGACTCGCGGGGTTGACGCACCACGGCCCGAGCCCTCACAGAGGCGCGGATGGGGCGGAGCGAGGCAGTGCGGCCTGCGCAGCCCAGCAGAGCAGCTGCTGGGGGCCCCTGCTAACTACAAGCCCCAGAATGCACCGGAAGCGCCCGTGTATCCTTCGAACCTGCCAATGAGAGCGCGCGGGGCGCGTCACGTGAGCGGGGCGCGCTTTTCAAGTCCGTGCGGGTGCGCGGCGCGGCTCGTGCGCGGTGGCGGTGAGGGGCGAGCGGTGAGCGCGGGGGGCGCGCGGACGGCGGTGGCCGCGGCTCAAGCCCTTCTCTAGACCCCCAGCGTGGGGCCCGGAGGCCTTTCTTCGTTTCCCGTTGCGGTCGGGGAAGGGAGGGACCTGTGCGAGCTCGCCTGAGGTGGGGCGTTGGGCGGTCGGCGGGATGGTGAACTGTGTGGCATCCCATAAACCACCTTTTCCGTGGTGCCCAGCGACAGGACGAGTAGTAATATTAAATTAAACTAAACCGTAAGAAGTTTCATTTCAGCGTGAATAGGAACTTTACATCGAGGGTGGCAGAACATCGGAATAGGCTGCCCAGAGAGGTCATGAAGTCTTCCTCTGGAGATATTCCTAACCTACCTGGAGGTGTTCCTGTGTAACCTGCTCCAGGTGATCCTACTTTGAAACGAGATTGGACTAGATGATCTCCAGAGGTCCCTTCCAACCCTAACTATTCTGTGATTCTGTGTGGCAGTTCCTAAATATGACAGTCTTTAAAGGGAACGTTTACCTACTCACTAATTCAGCAGTATCATTAACGTCTGTGACGCTGTTGTTTGGTTTTTTTTAAACCACTTGCATGTCTATGTCTATATTTTCCAGGTACTATGGAGGAAAAAAAAGCAATGTCACCACATAGCCTGAGTCATTTGACTGAAGAAAAACCCCAACTAGATTGCATGAACAGTGGTAGGTGGAGAACATGTTGAGTTATTCTTTATATTGTATATCCCCCATTATAGGTTAGGACAGCTCAGGTCAGTAGACATCCTCTACCTCACATCATGTACTCACTTTCCTTGGATGGGCTGCTGTTGCCAGTCTCAGAAGCCTCCTGAGGACCTTGTGGAACATGGTGCTAAAGCTTGTGTAATACTGACTGATGTCATCAACTTCTCTTCTATATATCTACTCTGAGCTCCTCTCTTATCCATCAGCTGCTGATTTATTTAGTGTATATATTAATTAAGAAGAAAAATAATCTTTTTCACTGGCTCCTGCTACTGTTCTGTGGTAACCTGAACAAGAAAAGAACTGATGAATGGGACAAATGCATTGTCACATAGCTCTAGATTACATGTTCTCACTTACTGTGATTGGAGGCTGCTGATAAGGTGCATTCCATGTTGCTGTTAGAGCTGCTTAGAAATTACCATTAAGTTGTTTCACGATATTTGAGCATCTCACAATTTTGATCATATTCACAAGTGTACCTTAAATTTCTTGGACCTAAAATATGTTTTCCTAAGTGTGATATTTTAAACTTGGTAGCTAAAGCTTTTTTTGCCAGCTGACGTCACTCACCAAATTGTCAGAGCATAATGCAATCATTTTCATTGCAAATCCATGCTGTGACAAAATCCGTTTTTATAGTTTCAGACTTTCCTCTTCTGATGGATGAAAAGTTTGATTTTGACCTTTCCCTCTCTTCAACAAGGTAAGTTACACAAGTACTGTAGACCCTTCAAAATGGACACATGTAAAGTGCTGGGCTAAATTATTTTTCTTTGTAGTGGAAATGAAGACGAAGTTTTTGTTGGACCCATGGGACACAAAGAAAGATGTATTGCTGCCAGTATTGAAGCAAAAACGTGTGTGTCTGCTTCTGATGACAAACTCATATGGAGCCCACTTCAAGGAGAGAAATTTGTGGAAATCTTCAAAGAAGCTCATTTGTTGGCACTGCGAATAGAGACTGGAATCAAGAACAAGGACACCAAAATAAGTCAATCGGAAGAACGGGAAAACATGATTGTAGAAACATTTGTGGATGACCCAAAGTCAAAGCTGAAGATACTGAGAAATAAAAATATAGAAGTAACTCCAAGGGCTGTTAAAAGGGAGACCTACTGTGTGCAGGATAGCCCAGCATGTCAGCTGCCGCCTTGTTTTCAGAAGGCATCACCTAAACTTGTGTCAGATGGCGAAGTACATGCTCTTCCTACTCCTCCTAACAGAAGTCCTGTTAAAATTTGTGTGTCTCCCACAAAACATGCCAGTTTGCCCCTGACAGAGGAGCAGAAAACTAAGGAAACAAATACAAAGGCAATTGGCAAACTGCCAGTGGCAAACCTGTCATCTACTTTTGGAAAAAGCAATTTGTTGACAATTGACAAGGTAAAGTCAGGATCTGGGCAACATTTTCTTCAAGTAAAGTCTGTGGCTTAGAATATTTAACCTGTCTACAATTTTTTTATTTTTAAAAACGAACTTTAATTTTCTGATACTTTTCTACCTCATAAGATCCTTAGTCAGAAAACATGATGGCAGGTACTATGGTATAGTAACCAATTACTTTGTCAATTATGACAATGTAGAGCATTTGCAAATAAATTTCTTTTCAGTTGTATTCCTGTTTTATGAATACTGTAATTTCTGGTTTCTGACACTGCTCTGTTGCTGGTAAAATTACTACAGTTACACTTCATGTGTAATTTTACACTTAATTTTGCACTTAATGTATGAAAGTGGTTTTATTTACTGTTATTCCATGTCAATGGAAATGTATTCTGGGATAGCAAGGAAACAGTTGTGAGCACAAATCCCAGGCTTTAGATAGAATATCTTTTGGATTTTATTGCTCTACACTTTATAGCTTAGGTTCTAGTATGTATTACAGACTTTACTGAAGATGTGGTTAGGGGCTTCTTAAGAACCATCATCTATAGAAATTACAGAACTCTGATTTTCCTTTGTAGTATAAATTTCTTCTTGATTTTGTGTGCCATAAGAAAAGACATTATCTTGAATGCTTTAACTAGGCAAATTATACCCCACTGTCTGAGCAGTTTGCATGATGCAGTCTACTGTTGTGGTGTCTTTCCATTTGGAAGCTAGAATAAAGTAGAAGAATAATAAATGGAAAGTTGCAAGGAACAGCTGTTACAGTATGGAACACTGTGGATGAATATGATTATATGATTTGTAATGATGATTTGTTGTAGAACTATCCTTAAGTTGCTGTCCAGTATCTGGGTTCAAGCATGTCCTAGTACTTGGCAAATACACTCACTAGACTTCAGACTGTATTTGTCTGAAGACTTCACTGGATTTGGAGGCTTCTTCATTGACTGTTGTCTCTGTTTCTGAACAGAATCAATGTAAAAAGCTTTATAGTGATTTCTAGAAGCATTAATAACTTTTAAAATGTTGCGTTGAAATTTGCAGCTCAAACAAGGAAAAAATACTAGCATTTCTACAAAAAGAGACTTGAACAGCATGGGATCATCTGAAGATGTAATTTCTGATAAGTCCGGGATTGCTTTAGATGCTGTTGAGTCTTCGTTGAGTAGCAGTTCCTCAGTTCAAGACACTAAAGTCCTTCCTGCACCAAGTAAGGTAATAGCAAGCCTCTTTAATATAATTTCTGTAGTATTTCTGTTGAAAAGAAATTAATAGTTTACTATTTAATTTAAAGCTGTTGTGTAAAATGATTTTAAGGAAAAGTAATCAATGTTTTATGTTTGCTATTCTTGAATGTGTGCTCTAAGTCTGTAACACGTGAATGTACTTAACACAAATGTGTTGGATTAACAAGTATGCCTGTGTTTTGAAAGCATTAGCTCTGCAGGTAAGTGATGAGCAGTTTCCTGTAAGAAAGTTTTTGATGTGTAGTTATCTATACCATATGAAAATGTTGCCATAACTGGCATGAAGGTAGTATACCTACAGCTGTCAGTTGCTTTGAAGCTTTAAATGTTTGTTTTAATGCTGGATGCCACTTCACTTAACCACAGAATTGTTGAGGTTGGAAGAGACCTTTTGAGGTCATCTGGTCCAATGGCCTGCTCAAGCAGGATCACATAGAGTCATTTGCCCAGGCACGTGGCCAGACAGCTTTTGAATATCTCCAAGGATGGAGTCTTGGCAGCCTCATAGGGCAGCTGGTGCCAGTGATGGGTGACCCTTGAAGAAAAAAAAGTGTTTCCTGATGTTCAGTAGAACCTACAGTGTTTTACTATGCCCATTGCCTCTAGTCCTGTTGCTGGGCACCACTGGCTACTGTCCTTTCAGATATTTCTGTGTATTGATGAGATCCACATTGAACCTTATCTTTTCCAGGCTGGGAAGTCCCAGCTTTCAGCCTTTCCTTAGGTGGGAGATGCTCCAGTCCTTTAATCATTCTAGGGTCCTTTGCTGGACTCTTTCAGTAGCTCCAAATCACTCTCATACTGTGGAGCCTGGAACTGTATGGAGATCTTCAGGTGTGGGCTCTCAGTGCTGAGCAGAGAGCAGGATCACATCCCTTCACTTGCTGCCAATGCTGCTCCTTGTGCAGCCCGGGATACTGTCAGCATTCTCTGTTGCCGGGGTGCATTGCAGACTCATGTTCAGCTTGTCCACCAGCACTCCCAAGGGCCTGGCCTGCAAAGCTGCTTTCCAGCTGGTTGGTGCCTGGGCTGGCTCTTTCTATTCTTTAATTCCTTGAAGTCCATACTCAAGTGTGTGGCAGAAATAAAAATAACTGCCTCCTACAGCTGCTGATCCAGTTCTGTATAAGAATCCAGATCCAATGATCTGTCTCTAAGAAAATTCACTTTTTAAAATGTAATCTGAGTTAAGGAGCTCCTCTAAAATTCACAAGTTCACAAAGTTTCAATACCAAGACAAATAATGGCAAAATAATGTGTTAAATAGGGCTTTTTTTTTCTTTTGAGTCAGTCTGGCTTAAGGAAGATGACATATCTGAAATGTCCTGGTGTTGCCAGTGGTCTCACGAAAAAGACTACATCATCATCATCTTCATCATCAGTTTCCAGTATGAGCTCAAGTCTTAATTCAAGTTTACCCATTTCTCCTATAGGCAAAAAAGGTAATTGCTTTTACCACAGATTTGTGCCACAAATTAATTTTGAAATAAGCTAAGCATTTCCTGGACTTTGGATTTGGAAATGTTTTAATGGTTTTCAGTACATTCAAGCATTAAGAAATGTTTTGTATGGAGAATAAAATTTTCTAGGTTAGCTTAGTAAATCTCTGTGGACTAAAGATAGGTGTTAGACATCCATAATTTGTAGATTGACTAGATTGATACAAACCTGGTGCCTCCATGTATGTGAGCATGTGACACAGCTAGAAAGGAAGCAATGCCCCAGAAATTCTGTTCCCCTTACGCATGATCTCCTCTATTAGAACCAAGAACAGGAGGTTCTGAATGCTCTAAGCTTGTCTGACTGGAATTAAAAGAAAAAATGAAATACTAAAACAACTGAAATTTGGAAGGAAGGTGGAAGGCATTATATATTCCACATTTCTGTGAGCCTAAATAAAGGATGAGCTTTACTCAAGCAGATGGGAAAAACACCTTTAGAGAGAACACAGCCAAGAGGCTTGTTCTGTATTGAGACCATCAATTTGACCATTTCAGTAAGCCTCAAAGGATCAGAAAAACAGTCTCCTAAAAGTACTGACAGATGTAAGGACTACAGTTCTTGTACATCTATCAAAATACCAAGTTTGAGCAATTTTTTTTATTTTGTTTCTGGGAGATCAGTAACATATTTTTAAGAGGTTAGTAAGAACTATTTTATGCAATAGAACTGTCTAATCAAGATTCAGCCTGTTAATGAAAGTAACCTACAGACTAAAAGTAAGAACTTTACAGAAATCTGGGGAAAATGCTTGTGTGGTAGTTTAGCCTGTGGTGTTAATCAGTATAACTCAAACTATTACTTCCTTGAAAGGCTACTTAAGGGAACAGAGCCAGCTCTGCTGGGAGTAAATGCTGGAAGTAATTTGAATCTGCAAGCTGTTTTGGCATTCCTTGAAGAATATTCTTTCACTTGATTGCAGTAATTCAGGAATTTGGTGAGAAAACTGTAAAATAAAATTGCTGAAGAATTTGAGGAATAAATTTTCAGTAGTTGTATATATTCTCGTTAAACTTGAATTGTTTGAACCTAAATTTAAATGCTGTAAATTGCTATTTTCCTTTGCTGTGTTAGTATAATTATTCTGCTTAGTCAAAAACTTCAGAAGTACAACTTTCTATTTCAGGAAAATCAAGCATGTCATCAAAAGCTAGTGTGAGTGGCTCTAAGCTTTCATCTGGTACAAGCAGGCTGGCCCTTGTCAGACCTACTGCAGTGTCATCTCTGCAGGCTGCCAATACTGAGAAATCCAGGAAGCAAGTGAGATCAGCTAGTACTCCCAAAATACCTAGTGCTATAAGCCTGGCTAAATCTTCAGCTTCTGCAACATCATCTGAGGCTGCAGGCAGTGGAATTCAGAGACCAAGCTCTGTTCCCAGTCTGCAGCAGCTATGTCCTGAGAATAAAGATGGGAGTTCAACAAAAGGAAGCCTGTGTCCAAAGCCCAAGGCTAGAGTTTTGTCTGTTTCCACAAGTCAAACTAAGGTTCCTGTGAAAACTCAAGGTAAGTACATACTTTGTATAACTTGTCTTCCATTTTGGTTATTAAAAGCAAATGTTACCTTGAATGTTTGTTTCATTACATTTCTGTCCACCTCTAGGAAGGATTTAGTATTTAACTGAAAGATAACTGCTGTAAAAGAAATAAATATGAATCTGATAGCAATTAACAAAACTTTTCTCTGTAGATGCAACACCAAACAAATTGGCACCAAAAGCAACACCATCTCTTGGATTAACATTTTGTGGCACACCTGGAAGGTAGGGATTCACTGAAAATTGAATGCACTGAGGCATCCTTAGCATGCAACATGGTTGGGTGTTGCAACAGTCTTTAAAAGTTCTAACTTCATTGTCTAGTCTCTTGAGACCTGCTAAGTTATATGTGTTGATGCATCTTGGAACCAATTTAAAACAAATCAAAACCCAAAACTAAACCAAATAACCCCTCCCACTCTATTCAGAAAAAGTTTCTTTGCAAAGCTAAATAGACTAAAATAATTCATAAAAAGAATTCTTATCAAGTAAAGCCTTTACTATGCTGTGATTATCAACTTTAAGGTGACTACTGTTCCCTTACTGACCAAAGGGAAATGGATTTCTACTGTTTGGTAGAACAGTGTTGTTCAGTTTCTGGAAGGTTTTGGCTAAGGCGTGTTCCTCTTCTAGTGCCATGGCAGTCAGCACTCCTCTGAAAGCCTCAGAAGATAAGGTTTTCCAGAGTTTTTGTTTTCCTGAGAGGCCAACTACCATGACTCCTGGCAGCGTGAAACGCTCTGGCCTGCCCACACCTGTCCGTCGCATCTCGGGGTTCCCAGCAGTGACTCCTAAAAGTGTCTCAAGAATGGCATTTTCTCCACATGCTGCATCTCTTCGCCAAAGCTTCAGCTTTTCTACCAATAAGACTTTTACAGCTGGGTAAGACAGAAATCTTCATATATGAAATGAGTATTGTAGGCAAACTGCCTCTGGGTGAATTCTAGTGATGACTCTTGGGTTTTAAGGGCCTCTGCTAAATGTTAAAATAAAGCATTTGAGCATAGAAAAGCTGTATAGGCATGATAAAAATAACATGGGAATGGTAAAATGCTATAAGCCGTATTGAGGTGAGTCAATATCTAACACTAAAGAATTACAGCTTTAATAGGATATTATTTGTATTTCTTGAGCAAGGGGAAAAATTAAGACTTGAGTCTGATGCTCTGGTGTTATTTTGCTATTGCCTTCTGATGAAGGGAAATAGCTGATTAAAATGCATATAATTTTTAACTTTTGTTTTATATTGTTGCCAATGGTCTGTAAAATTACACTTTTTAAAGCATCAGTCAAAAAGCCAAGGATTTTGTTGACTTGAACTTTATTTTCTGAGCAGCTTTACTTATGTTTTAATTCTGGGGTTTTTTTCTGTGAAAGTAGTGTTGCCTTCTTCATATTATCCACCCAGCATCTTCATACATATATGTATGCAGGCTTGTTTGGTGGCTGATGGAGGGGAACTGTATTGAAGCAGGAATGAATCATGGCTAGAAAACTGTCATGTTACTTAGGCCAAAGGTCTCAAATCATCTCTTCTCTCAAGGAAACAATTATTCTGTCTACAATGACTTTATCATACTAATCAGATTACAGCCTCTTGTCCTCCAGACAGTGTCAGTACTTCCTCTCAGCAGGGACTGAAATGGGTTGCTCAGTGATATATACACAAAATCAATTTTTGCTAGCTGTTCCAAGTTAAAAAAAAAAAAAAACAACAACCAAAATGCCTGTGTGAATTTTAGGCTGGATGGAAGTGTCAAGTAAAATTAAATTCTTCATAATCCCTTCTTTTTTTTT
>VZSR01001299.1:4120743-4249038 GCA_013398615.1 Brachypodius melanocephalos | reverse complement strand
CCCCTCTTGCCCCTCTTGCCCCTCTTGCCCCTCTTGCCCCTCGCTATACTTTTTCTGCAGAATGAAATGTTTTGTATTATTATGTTTTGTTTATTATTATGTTTTGTATTATATTTTGTATTATTATTTGTATTTCTTTTTTAAAGAATTCAATTATCACTGATGCTCTTTTCCCTAGTTCTAAGCAGAAACAAGAGAGTAAGACACAGACATCTTCAGAAGATGATACATCTCCTCCACCTGTGCAACCTCTTGTACTTAGCTTCTCACCAGAGAAAATTGCTACAGAAGGAGTAGAAAACGCACTAAAAGAGGTGAAAGTACAAAATGAGCTGGCTGAAGTACAAAATCAGCTGGCCGAAGAGAAACAACCTGAGGTAAGAAATGACAATATATTTTCCTACAAAACTGAGTAAACTGCTTGAATTATTTCAAGATAAGGGATAGGTAGGGAAACTAAGTTAAAATATGTTGGAGTAATGAAATAATAAAATATTCTGAGTTGGAATGGACCCATCAGAATCATCAAGTCCAGCTCCTGGCCCTGCACAGGCATTCAGGAATCACACTAAACACTTGAATTCTGTCAGGCTGGTTACTGTGACTACAGGGAGCCTGTTCCAGTGCCCAACCACCCTCTGAGTGAGAAAAACCTTTTCCTGCTATCCAACCTAAATCTCCCGACTGAACTTCATGATGTTTCCTTGAGTCCTGTCACTGATCATGAGAATGAAGAGATTGGTACCTGCCCTGCTGCTTCCCCTCCTGAGGATGTTCAAGACCACAATAAGGTCTCCCCTCATGTCCTCTTCTCCAGGTTGAACAGACCAGGTGCCCTCAGCTGCTCCTCATAAGGCTTCCCCTCCAGACCCATTACCATCCTTGTTGCCTTCCTCTGGATGCTCTCAAATAGCTCAATGTCTTTTTTTTATATTGTGGTGCCCAATTGGCTGTAAGCATGTGCACCCTCTAGTGCTTATATTTAGCCCTGAACATCATATGTTTAGTATTTCTATTAAATGTGTTTCCATCTCAAGTATGCTGTCAAGTACTTGCAGATTGTATATTAAATTTCCACTTTTGGAAGAGTACTGTGAGATCCTTGTAGCTTCATTTAGAAAAGTAGTGTTGCAGGGCAATTTGTGTTGCAGACATAAAGCTCCTTCAGGGATTAAAAACACTGTCCAAACCCAAAACACTGCTCTATCTAAATTCAGTCACCTAAAAGAAGCACAACTCTGCATACAATCAGGGAAGATTAAACCCCGAAGTCTCCATAGCAATAAACTAAAGTGTCAAGTAAATAGTTCAGTGAACACTTCCCCTCTCTCAGGAATGTAGTGGCTTCATGTTGAAGCCACAGGTATTAAGAAGAAAGGACTGAAGTTGTAGTTCTGAAATATTAACATGACCAAGTGGCTATTGATTTACAAATACTGAGGTTTAGAATAATCTTTGGATTGATTACTTGACGTTATTGCATCAGTATGTTCCTTGTTAGCTTACTTGGTGGCATAAAGTGTGTGTTTCAGAATTGCTTAGTCCATATATGGGGTAGTTAAACTGGACAAAAGGATAACTAGACTGAAGCTGTAGAGAATAGTTTATATGGCTAAATTACATTGCACAATAATTGTAGTTAAATCATTTAAGTTATTAAGAGGGTTACTAATCTTCTGTTTTAAGTTTAACTCAACTTCTAAGTGAAAAACTCTTTTATGCCCTAAGGGATCTCTTTTGCTTTGTCTTACCACATTTCCTCTGCAATGCTAGCTATTGGCAGAGTAGGAGCTGAGGTTTTTACACTGTGTGGAAAGAATCCTGCCTGAAAAATACCAAGATGTAAACTAAGCCTGATCTGTGATTATTGCAGCTGTATAAGCTAAATTTATTGCCTCAATGTATATGAAAGAAACTTGGTGAACAGGGAGAAAACCTGAATTTTTTTTAAAAGGCTTTACTTCTAGATATTGGAGCAGAAAAATCTCTCCCACGCACTTCTGAGTGTCAAAGTAGACTTTTGATTGACCTTTCCAATACTCCTGAACTGAGTAAGATTACTTCTCCAAAACCTGTGTTATCTGGGCAGATAAAGGTAAGTTTTATTCAAATCATCTGGTGCGAGTTATGTTAGCAGAAAAATGTCAACTGGCTGCATACCCTTGTCTTCAGAGCACTTCCACAATACTGTAGGAATTATGTAATATTAGCTCAATATGATATACATAATTAGGTCCTCTTAAGAGAATGTCATGTTTAAAAACAAATAATGTATGAACTAGAGCTTAGTGAGCAACCTGCAAATAGGAAAAGGAGGAGGATGGAGAAAGAACTTAGTACTTAAAGCAGTTGTTATAGAATAAAACTGTTCTGAATCAGGAAGTGAATGTTGTCTTCAGTAGAGTTGGCATGCTTATTCTTGTTTCACCTTTCTTGCACATTTTCTGTTCTGGGCAGCAGCTAATTTTAATCAAAAAAGAAAGGATGCCTCTCCTGTTTAGTTCCTATCCTAATCTTCTCCTTAATTGGAAGATGTGTGCTGTGGGAATCTGCTCTAAATTTTACAATAATTTCTGGGCAAGTATTTTTTTATACTTTAGTGGCTTGAAGGTAGATGCCTTTAGATCATTGTCAGATGAATACTGATAACTGTGAGGATGCAGCCTTTGACAAAAAGTGTAGTTGGGCTCAACTGAGTATCAGGCCCTTCAAATTTTGTCAGTAGAGGAGTGTTGCAGAACTGTGGCTTCGGGGGGCATTTTCAGAGGAGTTCAGAAGTGCTGTGTCCTCTCTGGATGGTACTGCCACTAGAATATGCATAGTAGTGAAACTTAGAAAAGGCTTTTAGGTTTTTAAAATAAGTATGGGCAATAACCACCTTGTGAGAAGCTTGTGCTTGTCTCTGAATGAGCATGTTTTTAAAAACCTGAATGCAAAAGCTTGAGTGTGGTGCTTGTATTTGTCTTCTAGATACTAATAGGAACCCTAAACAAGAAAAGTACTTGAGAATAATAGAGACTACAGCTGCTAGTAGCTATGCACAATTGAATACATGAGCTAAATTTTACTGGTTTTCTTTCAGCTAATTGATTTGAGTTCTCCTCTTATCACTCTGAGCCCTGATGTAAACAAAGAAAATCTGGATTCTCCTCTACTCAAGTTCTGAATGTGAACTGAAATGAAGAATTCTTAGCAACTGTGATCTTTGAAGTGTTTTTTGTGTTATTCCTCACTCGTATGATTTTTTTGAAGATCGCTGTAGATTGTCTGATGAACTGCATTAACAAAATAGAATTCTTGATGGAGTCAGAGTCTGATAATGGTTTTATTCATGGATGTACTGCAATGGATGTATTTAAAATGTTGCTCTAAGGCAAAAAATTGGAAACCTGACTCCTTACATCCTACCCATTGTAATTTGATTCCTTTCCTCTATGTACAACAATGTTTTAATTTAAAATAAAGGAGTTGTTTGCTAAACCTATACAAAATAGCAACTTTTTATTGCCTCGTTTGGGTAGACTTTTCTAGTGTTTTACTAACAAATGCTAATACGTGGGTAAAAACTAGTGGACTGCAGAGTGGTGTAGCAAATGTGGAAACAAACATTTTAGTATTGAATGGCCGTAGAATAAATCAATGGTACCACCTGAATTCGTGAGGCAATTAATTGCTTTAATCGTAGCTGCCCCACCTCGGATAAACTTTGGCTTGTTCAGGGAGAACTGACATTAACCAGTCAAAGGAAAATGTTTTCTTCTGGGTTTTTCTTTACCTAATTGACGGTGCTGGGTGCTGTGGCTCAGGGGCCGTGGGAGGGGTCGGGCCGAGGCCGTGTGAGGGTTCTGGGTGGCCTGAGGAGGGCCGAGGGCTCCCCTGCTCCTCCCCGGCGCTGTCCCGGTGCGCTGCCCTCGGCCGGCGCGGGTGCCGCTGCCGTGCCCTGCCCGGCGCGCAGGCGCGGTGCCGCGGGCGGGGGGGGGCGGAAGCGGCGGCGGGGGCGATGCTGGCGGCCCAGGCGCGCCGCGTGGCCTGCGCCGTGTCGGGCGGTGTGGATAGCGCCGTGGCCGCGCTGCTGCTGCGCCGCCGAGGTGCGGGGCTGGGGCAGCCACGGACGGAGGGAGGGAGGGCGCTGGGGCCCCTCTCGGTGCCCGCGCAGCCGGGTCCGGCTGGCGCTTCCCCCGTGCTGGGCCGCCCCCTCGGGCCGGTGGAGCGGCCCCACGCCGGGCGGGGCAGCGCGGAGAGCCGGGCACCGCGGGGGCGGCGGGACGGCCGTAGGAGGGGACGGGAGATGTGACTTACCGGCGCGTTAGGTTGCTAGAAGAGCTTAGGTTAGTTATTACCTAGAGAAAAAAAAAAAAGCTATACAGTAACTGTGCTGTAAAACGTAGCAGAGGGCTAGTCACGTCTTCAGTAAGATGCAGTTACTAAAGCCATTCTTGAGAAACACAGGGCTTTTGTCCAGGCTGGAAGAATTTACATTCTAAGTAATTCTTGCCTTCATTTGGTAGGCTACCAGGTCACAGGTGTGTTTATGAAGAACTGGGACCCTCTGGATGAACAGGGAGCTTGCTCCATTGACAGAGATTGTGAAGATGCGTACCAGGTGTGCCAGAAGCTTGACATCCCATTTCACCAGGTCTCCTACGTGAAGGAATACTGGAACGAAGTATTTAGGTAGAAACACATTTACAATAGCTGGTCTTTCAGTGTATTGGTGTGGTGTCGTGTTGCAATGAAAAGTAAGAGTGGACAGATAATGAGCAGTGACAATTCATTGCAATTTTATCAATGCTAAGAGGAAGCCCTGAAGCCTGTTAAATATTGAGGAATTATTTATTCTCTCATTTGTATTCAAGGTCAGAACTTATATTTTGCTTTAATATGGTTTTTTTGTTAGTTAGTTAGTTAGTAGGAGTTTTCTTCTTGTATATCTAGAAATTGCTCTGTTGCAGCTTATTTCTTCAGCTAGTGATTTACTGACCCAACCTTACTGCAGCTTGAAAAAAAAATTACTTAATGGGGTAGTGTTATTGTCTGTGTGTGTAATTTACGCAGTACATTTTACATAACATGCGTTGAATCCAACTTAGCACAAAATGATTGTGACCTAGCCATGCTTCTTTAAACTTATGACAAATCTGAAACTGTTCTCTAAAGAGGATGCTCAAATTTTCTGCGAATTTCTTGTACTTTAGGGAAGTTCTACACAGGAAAAGCTGAGAGATTTTCTTGGAAGGTAGGACAAGAAGGGGCATATTGGTATAACAGCATGATTTATCTTTATGTATTGGACATAAGTACATAAAAATTTTTCCCTGATCTTCATCATCCTTCTTTAAGTAGAGCTGTTATTACCTTATCGAATAACCTGTTATGCTACTCGTACTGCATGTTGAAATGACATCAAGCTGAGCGCCAAACTTCTGGACAGTCAGTGAAGAAAACAGTAAAATAGCTCTTTTCTGGGAAAGGTCACTCCATTTTTTTTCCCTTTTGGTGTGAGAGAATGATTAAGTGCTACAAAACTACTTGGGGTTTATTAGTACAATGTTTCCTAACAGTCTGTTACAAGTGTCTGGGTTTGTTTCAGAGTCCCTTTTTCTTTACTGTGATCACTGATTTTAATTTTACTCTTTCTCTGGATCTCACTTTAAAGAGCCATTCACCATAAAACACCTTTTATAACAAGAACTGTTCATGGTTTGTGCAAAGCCTGTTTCAGTTCTTTCTGTCAGAGAGAGATCCAGTAAGACTCCCTTCATTGCCCTTTCTCTGATTCTGTGCTTTACTGGAAGGTCTCAGTTGGTGTGAGGGTGGCTTTGTAGAGACTGCTTTGTAGGACTTCTAAGGTACCATAAGAGTACAGTGTGAGCCAGCAAGAGGAAGGCAGCTCTGGGTTCACTCAGATGATTTAATTATTAGTATGAGTTGTTGAATTCAGAACTTTTAAAAATGAGTTAGAGAAAATAAGAGATATGTTGCTTTATTTTCTATTTTTTAATGTAGTGTTACACAGTAAAGAAGAAGCAATTGATTGGGTTTCAGATGGAGAAAAGTAAACCCAAATTCTAGGATTGCTTGTTCTTTTAAATCCAGTCTGTGCCCTCAGTTCTTCTTGAGTGCAGTGGCTATTGACAACAACTTGACAAACAAAATGATGCAGTGATAAGACCTTTTGATATCTCAGGGCAGCTTTGTATGCTAATTCAATTTCATTAGTTATTTCAGAGTTTTCAAGTGAATAATACTAAGTAATTATACTGCAGTGAAAATCTACAACATAACTTCGAGAAACTTAGAATTTCTAGAAGGGAAAAAAAAACCAAGGACAGGAAAAAGTCTCTAAAATTAAACCCCATGAGTGACTGCTTGTGGTGACATTATTGCAGCTGAAGTTACTATCTATTCAGTTGAGACATATTGTCCCACTGAAAAATTAAACATGGTTATTTAATTCTGAAGGTAAGTATTCTGTGAGAAATGAATAGGATGTGAACAATGGGCAGCCACATCTGCCCAGAGGGAATATTAATTTAATAAAGCAGGGTTACAAGATTGTAAGTGATAATTTGACTCTGTCTTCAGTGCACTTTAAAGAAAATCTTCCAAATATATTTTTTTGCACATTAAAATCTAACGGATATTTTATTTCTAACATAAAATGTCTATAAGGCCTGGGACTCAGCTTCTCATATTTAAACACTGTCCAGTTTTAGATAGTATTGTGCATGTTAATGATTCTGATAGAAATTTGAGTCTTTATTTTACAGTGACCTCTTAAAAGAGTATGAATTGGGAAGGACGCCTAATCCCGATATTTTGTGTAACAAGCACATCAAATTCAACTGCTTTCTGCATTATGCTATGGATAACCTTGGTAAGGCATTTTCAAGTGTGTCAATACAGAGTGTGTGCCATGGAAATACTTAAAGGAAACAAACTCTTTTAAAGGTGGGGAAATACATGAGTTCATGGGCATGCCTAACTCATATCTCTGTAGTAGCGTGTCAATAATTGCAAAGTATTTGGTTTTAAGATTGCTTTTACATAAAGAATCATAGAATAGTTCAAGTTGGGAGGGACTTTTAAAGATCATCTAGTCCAGCTCCTTTGCCCTGACCAGGGACATCTTCCACTAGATTAGGTTGCTTATACATAGGAACAGATTTATTTCAGGGACATGCATTGACCTGACCATTAAGTTTTACATTCTTAGGTGGTCCTTAAAGTACAAAAGCACAAGTGCTGGCATGCTGGTGAATAGCTTGCATTATTTAAATAGCAGGAGTACAATTATTGTCTAAGACTTCTCTATAGGTTTTCTTCTTTCATTGTTTTCTGCTTTTCTTACTGTATGTTTGCAATGTGTTTCGAACTGTGAATTCTGAGTTTGTGCCTTTATGTTTGGTTTTTCTTTCCTTAATAGGAGCAGATGCAATTGCTACTGGGCATTATGCCAGGACCTCACTAGAGGATGAAGAAGTGTTTCAACAGAAACATACCAAAAGACCACAGAAGCTTTTCAGAAACCGTTTTGAAGTTAGAAATAGTAAGTAGTGTCTTCATTTCATGTTTAGTCCTATGTATGAAAGAGAAATTTAAACTGTATTTGGTGTCACAGAATCAGGATTGCTTGTGACCTTACACACAATGATTACTGATTAAAATCCCAGTCTTTGTAGACAGTTGTTTGTGTTAAACAAGGTATTTACATTACTGAAAATGACCCTGACTTGTTAAGCATTACATTTTCTTATTTTAAGAGTCAGATGAATATCTGATATATGGTGAGAAGCATGCTATACCCAAAGGGAAAAAAACTTGGAAAAAAAAGCTGTGCAAAGCTGCCACAGTGGTGATTCTACATTACAGATTCCCTGCTTTTATTTCTCCACCTCTGGACTTAAAGGGGTTTATTTGTTTCTTTGTTATAATTTTAGTTCTGGAAAGTTGAAATGGTCCCAGCTTGACCTATAGTCTATATACGTGACAGACTGTGATTTACAGATGTTGTGTTTTGTGATGGGCTTCCTTGCCCTGTGACTAAGATTTTGTATCACCAGTTGTGACTGAACTATTGGCCTGTGGTTTGTGTTCGAGTAAAGAAACACATAAGTAATGTTTGTACAACAGCAGAGCTATTAACTTACAAAAACAGGGGGCAGAACATGATTGAAAAACTGTAGCAATTCTGTTTCATCTGGTTAATTGGGAGATTTCATCTATTTTAAAGAAAAAGGTCAAGCTCTCATCTCTGAGCGTTGGTAATAGCTCCACTAATTGCTCTGGTAGGGTGACTTAAGGGCAAAACAGTGTCTTTCTGTAAAACAGTATACGCCAAAGTATTTGAATCTTCGTTCTTTCTTTCATGGGAAGTATGAAGGTTGGTTTTGTTTTTTGTATCTTCAATGTCCTTGCCAGTGACACATACACTATTGAAATAGATGAGGCAGTGTAAGTCTTTTTAAAGTTCTGCATAGTACAAAACCAGAATTGTCTAGATCTTTTTAGTAATGAGAAAATAGCCAACTGTTTTTGTTACATTTTGAAAAACATGTAAAATACTGTTTCTAACATGTGTTTGAAAATAATAAATCAGAAATGTTAATTGTCAAACAAAATACTAAAGCAATTTGAACTATTAATAGTAGTTATGTAGAGATGTTTATGTGTTTCACTTTGCAGCTGTGAAACTCCTTCAAGGGGCTGACCTCTTTAAGGACCAGACCTTCTTTCTAAGTCAGATTTCACAGGATGCTTTGAAGAAAACCATCTTCCCTTTAGGGGATTTAACAAAAAGTTTCGTAAAGAAGATAGCAGCAGAACATGACCTTCATCATGTGCTAAAGAAAAAAGAGGCATGGTAACACTTAACACTCTTTTGATTTGTATTTCTCTGTAAAACAACTTTCCTGAGCATTTTTGAGCTTTAACCTGTGACAAGCCATCCGTTTCTGACAGAAAAGCGTTGGGAAGCGTTTTCCATAGCTGGCTACTTCCTTTAAAATACTTTTAGGAGCTTGTGGTTAGTTGTGTATTTTGGCTTGCTGTTGTATCTCAGAACTAAGATGGAGGTGAATGCAAATGGTGTAGGATGCTATGAGCCTAAAGGGAAGCATCCTCTATCACAGCAAGGAAGAAGCTTTTGTTCTTTATTCTCCATAGCTTTTAAGAACTTCCTCACTTAAAATTATTTCTCATTATGTCTTTAGAAATTGGGTCATAATGTTTTTCCACAGTTATTCTTAAAAAAAAAAAAAGTTTCTCTGAGAACTAAGATTTATGAGTTGATCTTAAAAACTGTAATGCAGGCAGTAGTTATGTTGCTGATGCTGCCTTGGTTGCTTTTCGTGCTTATATTCAGCCTCAGTAAGTGGATGTTTGAAGAATGTCAGCAGTAACTGGAAGGAGAGGAAAAGCCTATGTGATTCTGAAAACGTTTTTTTTCCAAGAGATGGACCATTACTGTATTGTTTTATTAGTTTTGTACTTCAATATGGAAGAGAAGTCTGTTTTTAATATACATACAATCTAGTCACCAAGGTTTATGTAATTATTGAACAGATGTTCTACTTCCTATTATCCCTCTTACTTCTATGCTTACAGCTCTCACTGGGTCTGTATAGAATTAGTTTACCTATGTTGCAGCAGGTGTTGTGGATTTATTTATGAGGTGCCTAAGATAGTTTGGGATACATGGGAGGGAAAAAAAAATCTTGGAGAGATTATTAGTAGACATTATTTCAAATATTTTTCTCTGGTTTTGTGTATTGAATTCCATGTTTCTCTTTCAGAGTATGGGGGTCTGTTTCATTGGTGAAAGAAACTTCGAAAAATTCCTTCTTGAGGTGAGCAGCACTAAAGCTCTGACAATCTTTGTTTTGTTCTGGTGTTCAGTTTTTAAAACACTGTCTGTAGAAAAATCTCTAGCAGCTTGTGGCGCTCTGTAAGTGGCAATGTCCCACCTCCCCTTGCAGTCACAAGCCTGGTTAGATGCTGACACCCACAGCCTGTGGGAAGCATCTCACCCCTCTACCAGCTGCCACTCATTTTCTGGAGCAGAAGAGTGAACATGCACTCTTGTGCCTGCCAGGCTCTGACAAATGGTTGGAATGTGAGAGGGACAAAGTGCTGGATCCTGCTGTCTCCTGACGTATGTGAGGATAGAGGAAATGAAGCATAGAATAACTGCTCATAGGGACTGCACTTCCTGCTTTTCTCTGAGAGCAGCATCAAGGAGGAGTCAGTAAGCTGCTTGGGCACAGTTTGCTTTTTGAAGAGTTATTTTGCAGCTTTGAGAGAATGTAGTGACAGAATCTGAAATACACTATAAGGTTTTCTTGGGCTGTCTTGTGACTTACCTCTTCCTCTTTGTTAGTATTTGGAACCTCAACCAGGTAACTTTGTTTCCATTGAAGATAAGAAGGTGATGGGAAGACACAAAGGTAATTGGCTAACCCACCTTAATAACATACTGTTAGATAAATAGAACAATACTGCTTATATTTGGAGGGACAAATTTTGGGAAATTCCAAAGAAGTCTACAGATTTTACCTAGTTTGTTAATCCATGGAAAATTTGCTGTATACAATAGTAGAGCCTTGAACTATAACTGATTCTTGGTTATTTGCTCTGTGTTACAAGAAAACAGATAATTATTAGGGTTACTCTGTTGATATTAAGTGGTTGTTATTTTAATACCAAGAGACCATTGTTCACTTAACTCCTTCAAAACGATTGTGCTTTATTTCCATGTTCTTTAATACCTAAACTTTGCAGAAGAAAATGCACCTCACTGATGCACAGCAGGACATCATCAAACATGGGCACCTTAACTTTTCCTTTTCTCCTTTTCTTCCTTTGCTGTCCTCAGTTCAAGCTGCCAGAACTGAGTTCCTCTCCCAAGTAATTTGTGATAATAGGATGTTACACTGGTACATAAAAGTAAGGGAAACTGGCGAGACTGAACGGTAGATAACCCACAAATTGAAACTGAAATAAATAAATGTATGTCTTTTATCAGACCTAAGAATGCCACAGTTGAAATGGATTAATTTGTAATCTTCAGTTTGCATTTCAGGTACAGATGAAATTTCAAGTAGATGTTAATTTAATTTGTGGCTGGCTCTCTTCTCTAAGACAGCTTGGTTTGGTATTCTTTGTTTAATGATAAAGTTTTGGGGAAATGATTTTAATGTGCTCTTCTGAAAGTAAAAGATGAAAAGTTGCTAGCAGCATTCCATTTTCATATTTCTTTAGGTTGGTTCCTCTTCACAATAGGCCAGAGGGCTCGGCTGGCAGGTCTCCAGGATGCTTGGTTTGTTGTAGACAAAGATGTCAGCACTGGAGATGTCTTTGTGGTGAGTTAATTAACACTGGGTTTGCAAATGACTAATTGCATGCATTTTGTGAGTGCTGCTGGAACTTGAGCCTAAGCTGGGCAGAATTCTTGGCTTTCCTCTTGGATAAATAAAGACCAACTAGCATAGCATCAGTAGATGTGAAACATCCAAACAAGCTTTTCGTGAGCACCAATATGTTTTAGAGTTTGGCACAGAGCTTTTCCAAGCAAAGGGCAAATACTGAAAAGAGTCAGCCAATCTCTGAGCTCTCATTTTTTACTCTAAAGCATGAGAGTTTTATTTTAGTTATTATGATGTTGTTTATAAAATGTGTATTACCTTGGTTTATGATATATTGCTGCTTTGTTTTTCTAGTAAAAGAATGAGGAGCCGGTGACACAGTTTTATTGTTTTGAAAACTGAGGCAGAACATATATACTAAGCAGGGGACCATAATCAAATGAGAATTGAGAAGAAATAGACAGGAGCACTAAGAAAATTTTTTATGTCCTGCAGTGAGTTTGTCAAAGACAATGCCTTTGCTGAGGAGGTGATAATTCGGGAGGTTGGAGAAGAGGGAGATAGCATCTTGTTGAGATAGAGTAAAGAAGGTCATATTTTTGAACTCAGCCTGAAGAAGGCAGAGTTCAATTGGAGGGAAAAGCATACAAGAAGAGAGACATGTCTCTCAGGAGTAGAATACTGACAAATCATTCAAGCTTGCTTTAGCCTAAATTAAGTGCTGATAAGTGTTTGCTTTCTTGCTCATATTGCCTTCATTGTGGTATGGCTTGATGCTTCTATATTTCATGCTTCACTTTACAAGTTACATGCTCTTTGGTAAAAACATCAGAAGTAAATAAACGTATTTTAAGGCACCATCAAGAGATCACCCTGCTCTGTACAGAGACCTCCTGCGGACAAACCGAGTGCACTGGATAGCGGAGGAACCTCCGGCAGAGCTCGTTAGAGAGAAGATGATGGAATGTCATTTCAGATTTCGGCACCAGATGGCACTGGGTAGTCAAACTTTGTTTTTCTTTTGTCTTACTCAGTTCGTGAAACTCTGGTGTTTGTGTAGTTTTTCAGTAATAGTGGATAGGTTTTGGCTTGGCCTTCCTGTTCCTGCACTGTCTTACAAAACAATATTGTGCAGTAGTATCTTGACTTAGATCTGTTTAGCCTTGATTTTCCAAATTCTTTAACATGAACATAATGGTTAACTGTCAGCTGTTTGATCACTTTCTGCTCTAGTGCCTTGTGTCCTGACTCTAAACCAAGATGGGAGTGTGTGGGTAACACTAGTGAAGCCAGCAAGAGCGATCACACCTGGACAAGTAAGTTATTAGAAGTAGTTTTCCTTCCATTTTTGTGTTTCACCTTGTCTGGCTAATAGAGTAGCCTTTTATTAGCTGGAGCAAAATAATTACTTTATTTGCTTTTGAGAGTTGTTAGCTCTCTTTGACTATCAACTATTTTCAAGGAGATTTTCTAGTTCTAATGATCTGTTGTTATCTGTATAGTCAAAGAAACTTGCCTACAAATTTTAGAAATACATGGAAACATCACTGGTAATCAGTTGTATATGCAGAAATGGAAGCTGTTGCTGTTTGCAAGAAATAGATTTTAAAAGGAATTAATTTGTTAATTGCCTGCTTAATATGGGTTTAGTGTTCAAACCTGTTTACTGAGACTGTGGTGAATTCCATTGTCCCTGACAGAGCTGAGAAGAGGTGCTGTGCCTAAAAGGGATGCCTTTTAACATTGCCAATATAAAAGTACTCCATCACATTCCAGCACGCTGGCTCTCAAGTGTTCCCTGCATCCCTTCTCCCAGCATACGTTCTACCCACCCTCCCCAATACCTGGGGGCCCGTGGGACATATCAGGAGGGAAATTTCCTGAGAACTGTTTGTGGTGTAGAGAAGCTGAGAAGAATCCAGCCAGAGCTTATGAGAGGCATGAGAAGCCCCTGAGTGCCAGGAGCTGCTGGGCCTGTAACCAGGTTCTGTACTGCCAGGTAGTGACACAAAGCAGGAGACCTGGGCTCCCCTCTCCTGCAGGAACCTGCTGAGCACATCAGGGAGCTCCAGCTGCTTCCTTGGGGATGGTCTGCTGCCATAGTCCTTGGTCCCCTCTGTTTTGACAAGTGCCACCATAGGCTGGGCACAGTTTTCTGGGGAAGGTCCAGTGAAGATGCAGATGATGTTACGTATGTCATCCCCTTTTGAAAGGAAACTTTCTGGCCCAATCCATTCCACCTCAGTAACTGAAGAGTTTTCAGATAGCCTTGTAGAAGTTTGTGATGAAGTTTCCACCAACATATTCTTAAATTTACCCTCATGTGAGCCTACAAATCCTCTGTAATTTGGGGGGTTTTGTTTGTTTCAGGGTTTTTTTTTAAGATTTAGCTAGAACAGGTATAAATTGCTCACTGTCCAGCAGGTCTTGCACAGCCTGCAGTTGCTCACCATGGTTTTTGCAGCTGCTAAAAAGACTTTTCCTGTGTTTATCTCCTAGTTTGCTGTGTTCTACAAGGGAGATGAGTGCCTGGGCAGTGGGAAGATCCTGAGGATGGGTCCATCAGTGTATACCTTGCAACAGGGCAAAAACCGAGAGGAGAGTCCAAAGAAGGAAGAGATTGACAAAATAGAACCAGCAACATAACACCTGGGATTGTTCATTGAAGGACTTTGGAGAATTTGCTGCCTGAGAACAATAAAAACTATAATAAATGCAGTTCTTAAGGCCAGTGAACCAGACAGTCCCAACTCTTGACTGTTAGCACTGAAGGAGTTTAAAACTAAAGACAGTCTGGTGCAATTTTGCTGGACTGTATGGTGCTGTTTATATAAATACGTATCAAGGGATGTCCTGAGGTGTTCTGTAATAGTAGTTACACATACAAGAATTTTAGTACAAAAATCATGTCTGAAATAATAAAACTATCTCTTATGTGTAAGTGAAATGCCTTTTTTCCCTTACTTAAAGGTACCTGTCCCTAGTAAATGCTTGTGCTTTGAACTCTGGAAGAGGAATTAATGATGTTTAAGTTCAGCGTCTGGAGTGGACTCCAGGCAACAGATACTTATTTTTCGTTTTGAATAGTTTTATAAAAAATGCTTTGGATTCTTAAACTGTATTAAGTAGTTGCTTCAGATGTTTACATAAATCAGAATTACAGATCTTAGGGGCTTAACAGTCTTGAATGTTAAATGTTTTTGCACAACTGTCTAATTTTCTGTTAACTGCTGCAGTCTGAGGCTGTTTTGTTTGTCTCCTGGAGAGGAGAATGCAGTGCTGTACTTGAGAAAAATGCAAATTCACAGGGATTTCCTTACTGTGGATCAAGCTTAATATAGACCTGATAATGATTGGATCTTGCCATGTCTCAAAGTGGAGTGCTCTTAGGAAGAGCTGAATACTCCATCCAAATTAGATAGGTTTATAAGGACTGGGTACATGTTGAGGATACCCCAAGCTTATAAAAAAACTTCATTGCAGCAAGTTAGCAAAAATGAATTCCTGTCTTTCAGCATGGTGGTAGAAGGTAACTGGCCCTGAAGTACAGTTGTGCAGGAGCAGGACTTCCTGGTGGGGTAGAGTTTTGAGATTTTAACTGGCAGTGAGATCCCAGGTTTGCTGAGAGCTGCTGAGCCAGTGTCTCATTGCAGGAAAAGTTAACCATGTCCTGCTTGGAGCACAGCTGGCATTGGATGCAATGAATGTCTGCTACAGCACTGCAGAACAGAGGCTTTTTAATATATTCTCTGCTGCCTTCTTTTTGTTTAAGCATCCTTAACACTGGACACAGCAGTAATTGTGATTGCCATGATGACAACAAAGCCCTTTGACATGTTGAGGGGATTGCTGCTCTTGCTCCCAGTGAACCTCACCACACTGCTGTGAGCTAGGAGTTAGTGGATGTTTGTGAATTTCAAATTGCAGATAGCTTCTTGCATAGGATGCTCCACAAGAGGCTGCATGTGTCCAGCAGCACCACACTTTCCTGTTGAAACCAGCATTTCGAAACAGCCTGGAAACAGAGAGGAAAAGGGGTGAGATGAGAGCAGAGGTTGGTGCTGGGGTCAGGCAGCCATGTGCCCTACAAGGTACCATCACTGACACCATTGCTCACAGCCTTTGCCAAGGCTGGAATTTGCCAAGATTAACCTTAAATGAGGTTAGAGCAGTCTGGCAGGTCAATTTTCTTTTTTATATCTATTGCAGAAGATTAACATCAATTTGCTTTTTAAATTCATTGGCTTTTCACTTTTTATTGGTCATTTCTTCTGCCACTTTGGGCAACAAATTGCAAGCAGGTGAGTTCACTTTCAAGTTGTCATTAAACTTTTCAGGTCTTGAAATATTTGGTTTCAAAGACTCAGGCATAACTATTTGGAAAAGGACTTTTTCCTTCCAAAGTAGAAAATGTGATAACAAGATTAGGATCATGTAACTGAAAAAGCACAACTCATGTCAGCTAAGGCTGGGTCTGAATTGAAGTCTCTGTTGTGCCCTTTGAATGTACTTGAAACCTGTGTTTCTGAGTGTAAAATGGCTAAAAAATTGCACTCCAAGTGCAGTTTTATTCCAGAAGTGCTTGTGTAAAACCTGTCTCAATTGCACCCCTGGTTTTGCTCCATCTTGGCAGTGTTCCTGCCCCTGCTGGTGCTGGAGGACAGAAGTGTCCCCATGCAAGGAGAGCAGAGCTGTCCTGTGATTCTGTCTTTACCTGGTTAGGATCTTTGGAGCACTGAGGTGGTGCACAGGTGTGGTGAAGGATTTCATTTGCACTGTGCCAGGACAGTATTTACAATCCAGCAGTAAATGCATTGGCTCTTAGTGTTTGCATTGGCTTTTAGGACTGAGAGAAGCTGTCATCCTCCCATTTCAAAACTGAGTGTTCACTCTCTAGCTGCTTTCTGTCTTTAGCTGCAAACCACAGGGAACAAAGCTGCTGTTGTTTTTATAAAGCTTTATCTCCTTCCTCCTTTTTAGAGTAGGTCTATATTGTTAGCATACTTACAAGCAAAAAAACCCCTCACATTTTTGGATGCAGCATTTAAATTTGTACTTTTATATATGTGAACGTTGAATCCAGCCCCTATGGACAAGACTGAGCTCTCCCTGGAAGCTGGGAGATGGGTGTGTGCAGCCTCCTGTGCAGACTCTCCCCTGAAGGCAATGAGATGGGACTGGAGCGGAGGCTCACAGCACAGCCTCTGCTGCTGGAATTTCAGCATCATGCTGTTAAAGGGTTAAGGAATCAATTTCCCCTTCCAGCTTTATTCCCAAAGCAGAGTTTTCTAACCTCTCCTTGTCCGAAAGAACCCTTTCAGCTGGGAGGCTTCAGCACAGGAAGGGCTGGGGGAGGGTGTCTGCTGTCCCTGCTTGTGCAGGACCCTGTTGGGTTCTGCAGCCAGGAATGGCACAGTGAGCTGCAGGGGGGTCTCAGCGCCACCGAACAGCCTCGGCTTTAATTTTAAAAACGCTTTCTCTGCATTTATATGCTTTAAAGCATTGAACAAAATGAAATTATCTATGATAAATGCGATAATCACACCAGCATGGTACGCACCAGTGATTCAGGGAAGCGATGTGCCATTTCCAGCTTCAGCACCAGGAGGCACCAGGGCATCACGGTCATCCCTCCCAACCCTGGGCAACATTGTTGGGAGATGGTGGCAATTAGCACATCTGTAATTGTGAGGTTTCACCTTTTGTTTTCGATTTTTGCTGAGCCAGTCCATGGGAAGGATTGCTCCCCGGTGGGTTTGCTCACGGCAGGGATAAATCTGCCCAGGCATGTCAGCACAGCCGTGAGCCGGCTGAGAAGCAGCTCCTTTTAAGAGCCAAACTCACACTGGGGCTGGGCAAAGACCCTGGTACAGGTCAGGCCAGTGATGGCCCCAGCAGCAGGGAAAACACACACTCTCTATCAGAGTTCAGGTCCTGGCTGCCCTCTTTCCCCTGTGCCACGCTGTGCAGGTCATTTGTTTCCTGGTCACGCTCAAATTTCATCGGGTTCTTGAATGCGTGGAGGTAAAAGGGAGATGGATTTTTTTTTTCCTAAGAACTGGTACCAGGTTCCTACACTTGTTTGAATATGTGGGGGTTCTGATGAACATTGACTTTTGGGGTTTTTCTTTTCTAGAATGCCTTGCTTTTTACTACAGGCATAGCACCAGCTACTGAAACTTGAGAATGCAATAAGTGAATGACTCCTCATCCTATGCAGGTTTGCAGCATACAGAGTAATTTCTTCAATGCAAAAGAGTTCCCAACTCATTCTGCAAGTTTAAGGTGCTAGAAACAATGAAATACATGGACAGATGCTCCTTAAACAGACCCTACCTGGAGAAATGAGGTTTTTTGGGTGGCTGCCCTGCTCTGGACTTGGATAATTCAGTGGCACCTTTCCCATTCAATAGCACCATCTTTTCAGGAGCCTCCCAGGAAAATACCAGTCTTGTAATTACATCATATCAGTCCCTGCGGTGAAAAGCAACAGAAGACCTACTTCCAGTAAGAAGATTCATCAAGAGAAAAGTGACCTGACTTCTCTGTCCTGGATTTCTCCAGAAGTGCTGTGGGAGCTCATGACAGAAATTCCTCTGGTGCTTTGCATTCCTGCAGGGCTCCTGCGTTTGTGTCTCTGGGGCTGCATGATCTGGATGCAGTCTGCAAATATTGTTGGTGGCAGTTCTGGCTGGCAGATGGGACATCTGGGTTGTATCAAAAACCTTCAGGTTGGACTCCTAGACAAATGGTGAATTCTTCCTTTTCTCCAAGAATGCCCCTAGGGAGGAAAGAGACTTAAGACATACCTAGCGCCGAGTTTGTGGGAGCCAGCTGTTTCATCCCTCTGTGCATCCAGTTCTCTTGATTTCAATGAAATTTGATCAGAGACAGGAAGTTCAGCCATGTCCTTGGGAGCAGGGAAGATGCCCCATGTGCTTCTCTTCCCTGTGGCAGGTACTGTGGAGATTTCCTCTCTCTGCCTCCCAGTCTGCTGTGTTCTCCAGGGCTGACGAACACCAGCACAGCAGGGAAATCCTGGGCTGTGCCCACTTCTCAGTGCTACACAGGAGGAGAGACTGAGTGAAAGCCAGTGATGGAACATTTCTTCTCTCATTTGAAGGACTTCAGTGAAATTTGCATCTAAAAAAGGGTAGCACAGGTCTCTTTGGAAATCTGTCCATCTCAAAGACTGCGTTCCCAGCCTTGCTGCGCCTCCTGCCTGGTGGCAAAGCAAATTCAGGTGGTCTGGTATGGTCTCATTACACTGGATGAGGCTTTGAAAAAAAAACTATAAACATCAAAGAAGGATGGATTGTAAACATAAAATGGACTGGTATGCAAAAATAGGATAATTAGCCATGTAGCATCTGGTGGATTTCAGATTGGTGCTGGATTAAAGGTAGTTTTTATTTGAATCTAATCACTTAACTACTCTTCACACATTTTTATCTCTCTCTGAGAGTACACTAAGGTACACTAAGTACACTCTATAAACCATGTCACACCAATAGCTCCATGACTGTTAGCAAGTTTGCTATATCTAGTAAAACTGTGTGATCAATCTATTACAAGTTTGAAAGCTTTCAGGTGTGGCTTTTAAATTGAAAACCACTTCACATACTATTAGTACTTATTCATATAGTAACATCTTTAGAAATAAATCAGAATAATCTACACTGGGTTCAAATATTAAAGGTGTTTTATGGTACAAGATTGCTACACTGAGTTAGTTTTAGTTTCCTTCACTCCTTAGGGTGAAGGAGACAGGACAAGAAGGATCTGTGAACTGATTAGTAGCCAGATGTTGAGCCCTATTTAAGACACAACCATTTCATGGAGCAGAGACTGTCCTCATGTGGTGTGTCTCCTCTGTACTGCAATTCAACAGCAATGCTTGAACTCCAGAGCAAGCAGGGGAAATTGATACTAAGAGGAGAGCTGAAACTGATGGCTTTGAGAGCTGAGACTGGTGACTTTTAAGGTGGCTCCCTGCCAGCTGCCTTCTTTCTGAGGCCCGAGGAGAGCATGACTGATGGATCAGGAGTAACATGTAAATACTGTCTAAACACAATAGATTGATCCTGGGAATTAGAGCAGGCAGCTCTGCTCTTGTGCTTCTTGCCACAATTGTCCAACGCTTTGATTACAATGGACTTCTGCAGCTAATGCTGCTGTACTGAGCACCTGCCATGAAAAGCCAGCCCAGTGGAGGCCAGGCTTGACCCTCCCGTGTTTAAACCTCCTAAGAGGCATGTTTAACACAGATGGAGCTTGCAGAAAATCCCAAGGGATGCATGGTGTGTCTGTACCACCAGAGTTTCTCAAACACTCTGCAAGAAAGAGGAGTGCTTTTTTGCTGGCCTGCTCCAGCAGAGGAACAGCCTTGGCAGAAACCCCTTTGGGTTTACCTCAGCTGTGATGGCACTGGCTCTGTCACAGATCTGCCCACAGAGAAGTGATGCAGACTTCCCTGTGGTTGCTTGAGGACCTGCCCTGTCACTGAGTGAGCAAGAAACAAAATATACAAGTTCTTTTGGGTTGTGCTTGGCATAACATGGATAATATCAGCCAGGAAAAAATGTTTTTCCTTGGACAACCCCGTGGAGAAAGCTGCATGTCAGGTGTGCTTTGGTGGCAGCTCGGTCCCTCCTGACCACCTGCTCACTCCCATTCATTTGGCCATTTTGTGCCAGCAGTATGAACCCTAACCCCTAAAGCCCCTAAGCTGACTAGGTTTTCCCTGATCCTGTCCATCCCTGAGACCTGTGCATCTGTAAGTGAAGGAGTTAACTATTCTAGGCGTTTCTGTTTGTTTTATTCAGGAAATAAACATGTAATAAAAGGTATTGATTTTTCTTAAAATCGATGCCAAATCACTGTTTCCCCTGGAAACTTGTTTACTTTGCTGGCTCCCAACCACAGCAGCTGCTGCTTTGTGTGGGATTCAGTGGGGTGTTCCTAACCTGAAGGGAATGGATCATTCACAGGGACCCTCTGCTTCAGCTGCCCTGATTATACATACACAGAACTTCCCATGCTCACTGTTTTCTTGAGTGTATGGGTATCTAAAAAAAATGCAGACCCAGCTCTGTGTTCTCCACTTGGAATGCACAATACAGGCTGAACATGTAAACAAGATCATTCAATATGAACTTCTGGACAGCTTCCATCAAATGACAAAAAGCAAGAGGTTTTCCTACACACTAGCCCAAGGGGTTGGTGGTTTTGCAAAATGTTATACCTCTAGAGGGGAAAAGCCCTAACCTGTAAGAAACTAATACAGCAAACCACCCAGCTGGTTGCACTAAAACTATTTTAATGAAAGAGTGGCAGCACCTGGAACACCAGAGATGTGAGCTCATTTCTATTTCCTGGGTGCATCTCACGTAAAATAATGGCTTTGTGGAGGTCAGGGCATGCTGGGCAGGGCAGCTCCACATTTTGGCCAAGGATGGCCCTGGGACACATGGCAGCTGTCAGAGAGACAGAACACCTCTCACCTTAAGCACAGTTCTCTCCCTAAGAGGTGTCTCAGCTCTGCTCCACCTCTGCAGTGCCTCCTGACCCAGTGCAGAGGCTGAGCTCTCACAGCACCTCCATGAAACATCAGTCCACAGGGAAATCAGTCTGTGCCTCCCTTCAAATGAGGACAATATGTTCAGACTGTGCAAAATTAGAGCTTGAAGGAGTGGATACTCTATTCAGAAGTATCTTTGAGCAGAGGGATGGCAGCAGCAGATGTCTGACCAAGGCAGAAGGGGACACACCAGCACAGTACAGAGCTCCAGGGGTCTCCTGGGGGCACTTACAAATGCTTTGAAGTATTTAGAGGACAATCATGAATTAACACAGTCTCTTTGCCACACACACTTCAGATTAATCTAATTTTCTTTAATACAGTGCCTGGCACGGTGGATAAAGGAGCAGCAGCAGCAGATGGAACATGTCTTCAGTAAATGGTTTGATACTGCCCCACACTCTATTCTCATACACAAAACACTGTCAGTGCAGCTGATGTTAATCGATATGAGGTAGGTGCAATACTTGCTTGTTAAGAAGTGCTACAAAACCCCTCTTGGGCTTAGTTTTATTTGCTATTTTCATTCATGGTTTGAATGATGAAATAAAAGGCAGCTTGTAAATGTTTGCAGATGCTGCCTCCAGGCATCCTCGTGGACAGGACTAAAATCCAAAATGAGTATGAGACACTAGAGGATGGATCCAAAAATCAATAGACTAAAATGGAAAATGAGTCCAGTGCAAATTACTTCTTTAGGGAGGAAAAGTGAATTGCACATGTGCGAACAGGAGCACAAAGGCAGGGCAGAACTCTGGTTCTCTCTGTGAGGTCCAAATGCATCCCAGGCTGCTCCTGGCACTGCAGCTGGTGTTGATGTGGACAGTGGTGATATCTCACCAGGGCTGCTGGGCATCTCCTTTCTGTGATCCCCCAGACCTTGGCAGGAGCATCCTCTGCAGCTGAGTGGGCTGAGTGCCTAAGCATGGCCTAAGGACTCAAACAAACTCATCATCCTCAGAAATACTACTGCAGGCTATTGGCGATTCTACTGGAATTATTGTTTAATTATCTTTTAGACAGATCCCTGAGTATATTTGAATATATTTGAGTCTGTTGAGTTGTTGAAGGGGCTGGGCTACATGACTGCTTATGTTACTGCAGCCTTACCATGCCATGCTGCTGCCAGTGATCCATCTCCTATGGAATTTTTTCCCTACAATTTGTTTAGGCCAAATATAATTGTAAAGATTAGGACAGGAAAAGTGAATGAAATGGAGATTTTTAAAATTATTTCCTTTTTTTAGGGGGGTGTTGGCAAGCCTACTGCTTGCATTTTGTGGACCGCTTTGGTCTCTTCTTTCCCTGCCACCTCCAAAAAGGCTATAGTTGACCTGGTAACGGGGTGAAGAAAGGCAAGAAGGAAGGCTAAAAGGTACAGCCGTGTTGCTGCACATGGAACAGTTACAGAGATCCAAGCTTCCCAGCTGGAAAGAGATTACTCAAGTGCTCTAGGACAGAGCCTGTCTCTCTCTTTGACTTGGAGAAGGTGACTGAGAGATGATTCTCACTGCCTCTCCTGCTGCAAGCAACAAAGGTGTCCATTGTGGGGGACAGGAATGAAGCTGAAGGAAGAAATTTTTCTTGCTGCTTGTGACTGAATCAGGCAGATTCAGATCAGATCAGATCAGATCAGAAGTTTAAATAGATCCAAAACAACATGAGTGATGTATGAGGGAAATATTTGGGTTGCTGGAGACAAGCACAACCCCTCTGTCTGGGAAGCCCTGAGCTGCAGAGCTGGGGGCTGTGGACTCCGCTGGGGCCACCTTGCCATGTAACGTGTGGCTGATAATCCTCTTTTCCTAAACATATGCTATAGGTCGCTGCTGGAGACAGGATCACAGGCTGGTCTCTCCCTTAACTAACCTGCTTATGTGAAAGCCTGAGGCTTATTTCTGCTTCTCCACAGAACGGTGAACTAATACTTGAGAAAAAAGCTCAGTGTTCCACCAAATAGTGCACTTGTACAATAAAATTAAAAAGTTTCCCTTTGGGATAATTATTTGAGTTTGTTTAGTGGCAAGTTTTGGCAGAGCTGTTTCCAAACTGAAGAACCTGAAGATTTGATTTTCCTCCTAAATCAGTAGCCAGGCTCTCTCCACCTGGCTTCACACGGGCCAGTTGACACTGAGAAATACTTTTATTTCCAGAAAGCTGACAAGACATGTGCAGGTCACTGCTGTGCCTTGTGAGATGCACAAATGAGGGCTTGCGCAAGAGTCTGGAAAAGACTGAGTGAGCAGGACCATGGCTTGGCCTCAGCTGGCTTGGAAGAGCCAAGGACGGAGCCCAGACGGTCACAAAAGGCTCTTGTCACTCACTGCAGGCTGTCGTGGGCTGGGCTGGGCTGGGCTGGCTGCCACTCCCCCTCGAGCTGCTCTCACGTGTCCTTTTCTAAATCTGGTGCTTTCCTGGAGATCTGCTTTGCTCCGGGTTAGCAGAGGGCATTTCTCTTCCATGGAGCATTTCCCACGTCTGAAAACTTCTGCAGGTTTGGCCTGAAATGCGCTGGACACTGTGGCATCCTGTGATGGGCTGCAAGGGGGGTGTGCACTGGCTGGTCGGTGCTTTACAGACTCTGCTGCCTCAGTGAGAGATGGGTACCTCTGTGTTCCTGCTCCTGCTAATCCCCAGGAGATGCCATTTGGACCCTCATCATCTGTGCTGCACTTAAAAATAAACCACCAGAGGAAGAATACAAGTTCAAAAAAATTCTTAATTTATTGTAAATTCTCCTTTCATCTGTGCTGCAATTCCAGTGTTCTGCACATTAATAAATATACATTTGTTAAAAAAAAACAAACAAACTTCCAGTGTCTAATCTGCCATAAAGCTTTTAAAAAGTCATAAAAATAGGTTTTAATTTTTTTGTCATTAATACAACTGACCCTCATTTACTGTGACAATTCTGATGAAAATAAAAACTACCTACATCTCACTGGGACAAAATATACATACACAGATGTAAGAACTAACATGGGTTATACACAATGCCTGAGCACACAGCCAAGTGCCAGACCCTTAAAACATTCAAAATTTTTTTCTGACAGAAAATGTCACACAATATGTTGCATAATTTTTAAAGGAACAGCATCTTTCTTCCCTCTCCCCTTCCAAAGGCCTCCTTGATACTTTGAAAATGCACAGGACTATAATGAAACTGAGATTATAGCATACAGCTTCTCGTCTTGTCCTCAACTCCTGCCCAATTTTATTTAGCCCAATATTCTGTTTCTTCCCTTTCACATACATTTGCACAAACAATAGCCAGTATTTTCCCAAAAGGGCTGCTCTGGTGAGCAAGGAGCTCCTCAAAGCCTTGTTGGCAGAGAGCAGGCACAAACATACCATTGTCATCCTTGGAGTCACATATTCCCACCATGGCAGCCACTGGCTCAGCTCTGCCTCACACTGTTGGATGCAAACTTTCACCTCTTACTTTTCTTCTTTTTGTAAACATTGCAGGAAGATGAACACTGCAGACAGGTCACATTTAACTTTCCTCTACTTGTGAAACCAGCACATTTTGTGGGAAACATGAAAACCTAAGCCTCCCATGAGCTTATTGAAATATCAAGAAGGCCAGGGGTTTGTTAAAGAGCTGGGCAGTCAAATCTGGACATTTTAAGTCTTGTATTTCTGCTTTGATTAGCAATGTGCTGAATCCAGTGAGCGAAAAAGAGAAAAAAATACTGCACCTGAGGCAGAACTTGAGCCATGGAAGGAGGGCCCTCTCCTTGGGACATGCAGAGTGCTGGTTTGTTGCAGAGCCAGACCAAGGTCAAAACCTACCATACAATCACACCAATTATTTTCTTGTTCTTGGTAAGGGAAATACTGATTTGACTTCTTCTAAACAAGGTCTGTGTTGAAACCTTACACAAAGATGCATGTAGTCCTGAAGTTCAGTTCCTGAACACTTCAATGCACTTGTGAGAAGATATCAAAATACCAAAAAATGAAAAAACCAAAGTTTTGTGGGTTTTAGAAGAGGTTATGAGAAAAATGTACTGTGCCCTTAAAGTGTTCCAAAATCTGTTAACAAAACTTATAAATTATAGTTATGGATTTTGATGTAATCTTTATTGTATTACTTTGAAAACTGCATTGTGTCTGCAGGTGGCTTCCATGCAAACCTCAGTTACTTATCAAATGCCAAATTCAAGTAAAATTGTGCAATGTTCATATAAAAAATATCAAAACATCTCTTTAATTGATTTCCTATTATCAAATTAAGAAGATCAGTATAAATGTAAAATATACAAAGGAACTTTTTCTTTAGCAACACCATACAAAATATATAAAAGTATCTACATTTTTTTATATATATATATAAAGGATTTTTTTTCTTAAGACGACGAGTCCATAGGGGGGTGGACAGAGATGCTGGCATAGAAACCAAAGGACACTTGTTGTGATATGCCTCCCTAGAGCTCAGCAGCCTCAACGGTTCATGCTGCAGCCATCAAAACTCCACAAGAGACGCCTCCTAGTGCTTGTCTTCAGGCTTATTGTAGGTCCACTAGGAAACACTGTGTTTTTCCTTGATTCTCCCCTGTAACAAGCAGCCCCTGCAGCACTGTCTGCACCATGCACAGGTGCGTGTCCATCACAGTGCATCCCTGTGGCCATTTCCATGTTTTCAGGATGGGTTCCTGTGGGAGGAGCGTACCACACAGAGCCCTTATAGCGAGTGCAGCTGGGCACTCTGTCTGCACCAGGAGCCGACAGGAGCCTGCCAGAAGGTGGAACCATGTGGGAATCGATGCCCACCTCCTCCTCCTCACCGTGTGGCCACTCTGATGGAGTCCAAGGCGGGCAGGCGGTGACCCCGCGGCGAGGAGTCGGAACCGTGCAGAGGTGATCACAATTTCCTGATGGTTCAAATTGAAGTTTCATTACTGCCTCTGTTAGTGAGAAGAAGTGATCATGCAGGCTTAGGGTTAAACAGGCACAGGCAAACCACTCCACCCAAACCCACCTAATCATTTTTATTAAGGGCTCATGCTCTGTGAAGTTACCATGCCTTGCCAATCCCATGCTTGGCAAGGGGGATACTGCCCTGGAGGGGAAGACCAGCTGGGAGAAACACTTTCAGGTAGTACACAACAGAAATGCTTTAGAAGAAATTCTACAGAGGGCTTGTATTTGTCTAATGCTTTGCTAAGGATGCTAGGTTCACACATAGATCTTACAAGCTGTTAGAAGCTTGGTGTATCAGATAGATTCATGCAATCTGCTGCCAACAGCAGAGCTTTCCATTATGGCAAAGCTCTGGAGATAACACAGTTGCTTAGTATGAGCTGTTGAGTCATTCTCCAGTAATGACTGTGTTACCTGGTAGCAGCTTATTCAGTAATGGCTTATTCAAAACATCCATGTTTCCTGGCTAACCAGGATCTATTTCATCAGCCAACTCCCAGCAATCCAAAGAGGTGCTTTTACAGTGAGATGGGAATGGTCTGTGCACCCAGACAACAGGGGTATGTAAAGCCTGGTGGGACAGTGCCAGAGTTAAAGCTGGGTGAGAAATTTTCTCTTGGTTTGGTAAAAGAATAAGACTGTTATTCATGTTAATAAAAAATTAGACTATATGCATAAAATGCCTGGAGAGACTTTATATATGGCTGTTGTCTCAATTTGAAATGCAAGAATTATGATGCGTAATGAGGTTTCTGAGAATTGCCTTTGGCTGAGAGCTTGCTCAGCCTTTTGTTTATATTTGATTAAGTTTACAATGGTAAATTCACACACTGACTGCCATGCAGCAGGTGGGAATCACACGCCTGCTACTTTAGGATCAGTAGCTTGGCTTTCTCTCCAGCCTTGGAGTCTCCTGCCTCAGCCATGGTTTCCCTCTGCCCTGATGGACACTCATTCCATGGCCCCCCACAGTCTTGTGCCTTTCCCCACCCAAGTCCTGGCAGGGTGGCAGGGCAGACCGAGGTTGCTCCTGTCCAAGTGTGCCAGTACCACACCAGCCTGCCCGTTCAGAGCATGCCAGGGTGACCCAGTAGCAGGTGTCTGTCACAGCACCTGGCCCGTGATACCTGTTTTGGCCTTCTTATGACTGAAACACCATGGCCTGGGGACATGGTATGGGCAAACCATCCAGACAGTCACTGGTGAAGGACTCTGGCCACTCACCAGAGGTTTTGCTCTGAGTCTGGGGTTGGAAGGTAAAGGGTGAGACCACAGGAGGTCAGCCAGGGCATCCCGATGTGGCACTTACTCTGAGTCTGAGGTGTCAGCATGTCCTGTTGCCACGTGGAGGCTCATGGCCATGCCATTGAGCTGGTCACGAGACTGCTCCCTCCGAACATTTTTGACTGTCACCCCTGAGTCCGAAGGAGAGCGGACCCCCTCGTTTGTCCCTAGGGAAGTAGTCCTGGATGAGACTGTGCTCTGGTTGTAATCCGACAGCTTTTCCCGCAAACGATTCTTCATATTCTTGTCCACCAGTGGGGGAGGGTAGGTAACTCTATTTTTTAAGATGCCTGTTAAGGACAAGAGAGAATAATAAAATTTTGTAAGTGTATCAGTAATTTCATTTATCAAGCTAACCACATGCAAGATGTTACATTCTCTATTTCTTACTCTAAGACTTCTAGTTTGGCACTAAATTTCATAACTGAAAGATCAGACTTCAGCAGCTACCTACTAGCTTGGTGTATCTGGCTACACGGGTTGGAGCCATTTGGAAAATATTTTTCCATGACAGAGCTACCTTTTAAACTAACTAATGCTCATCAACCCCCAGTCTCCCAATCCAGCTTTGAGGCTGGGTTGGCTATGCTACCTTTCCTCTGTTCCGGCTGCTGGTTATTCTGGTGGGGCAGAGGTCTGTTCTCCTTCTGCTGCCCTTCGTTCTCCTTGTCCTGTGGTGCTTCATTGCTGTGGTTCACCTGGTTTTCCCTGTGAAGCTCTACATTGACCTTGGTCTCTACTTTGAGTTTTTGTTTCCTCCCGGGGTCCTCGCCATCGCTGGTTGTTACACACTCTGTGGGCCAATAGGGTTTCACATGATTGGGAAGGGTATCAACTGCAATGCAAAAAAACACTAGCTCAAAAAACACTTTTGATATGTTCTCTCAACCACTGCCTGGCCTCTGTGCCTGGAGAGGAGCTACGTATCAAACCAGAGCAATCCTTCAGTCAGTCCTTCCTGGACTGCACATTTAATGCCCTCGGGGTGCACTAAATCCTCAAAAAATCATCTGGTAGGATGGAAGAGTGTCCAAACCCTTCCCAAAGCGAGGCTGGCAGCTCCATTATGGATAACTGTGAGGCAAACTCGTCCTCTCAGCTGTCCAGGGTCAGAGATCCCTTCTTGGGGAGATTGGTTTCTGAAGGCTGAGGGCACCCTCAGCCTCCAGAAATTATGTTTGTCATTCAAAGTTGCCTTTCATTAGGACAGGATCAAACACGTTTAGAAATGCCTACACCCTGCCACATAGAAATTGTATTAATGGTCAGTGATTGCCAACTCTTTAGGTCCAGGACCTCCCCAACACCAATGCCTTTATTGCATGAGGAGAGGCAGGCATTTCCTACCCCTGCCCCCAAAACAAGTGGCTTCTTTCTCCTCGTTTTCATATGAGATTTTGCTGGCTTCATAATGCCATGTCCAAGTGCTTTGGGGACCTGCCTGCAAAGCTCACTCTGCCTTAATGCATTCAGCATTCTGTGTGATACTGTGTGACTCAGTACACAGTTGCCCCTGCGAACCAGCCTTTGGAAAAAGAAAGATCTTGAAGCTGGAAACAACAAGGAAGCAAGGCACAGAGGTAGAGATGCTGCCTCAGTCACATGGTAGTGTGGCAAATTTATCCCATCTAATCTAAAGCTGTTTTAGAGCACCGCTCCCCTCCCCTTGCACTGGGGGTACCTTTGGGTGTGCTGTGGAGTGGGCCATGTTCATTGTTTTTGGAAGTAGATGTGTTCCACTTCTTCTCTGTCTCGAGGCCATCTTCCTCACTGTCTGATGAATGGGAGGAGGCGTAAGAGCTGCTGTGCTCATCAAGGGACAGCTCGCTGTCAGAGTCTGAATCGTGCTCTGAAAATGTGGATGGGGAAACACAGTGGTGAAAAGTGTAAATAAGAGTTGAACAAATCTACCTGACAAATGCACAAGGAGAAAGGAAAGGCAGGCATCTGGTTCAGCCCATGACAGGAATGAGCTCTTACATCTGTAAGTGTACATAGGATAAATTCAGAAGGACCACAGCACAGCCACTCTGTTCAGCTAGTGGGCAGGATCTTTTACATGTACAGGACGTGCAGGACAGAGAGGGATCATATTTTTCCCTATTTAACATGCAGCACAGTAACTCTATTGGATCTCAACAAACACAACACACAGGCAAAACAAAGTATCTAGAAATACCAAGAACCTGAGACGCACTTAACTTAAAAACTGCTACAAGGAAACAAAATGGAATGTCAAGACCAAAATGAAAGGAAATCAGACAAGAGGCACTTCTCATTTTTTGTATAAACCACAGTAAAGAACAGTAAAGGAGAATATTGCCTCAAGGTCTCAAACATTAAAATTTCTCCAACTAAAAATCAAGAGCAACAGTACATAATTTGTGAGAAAGAAAGGAGACTCCATAAACTGTCAACAGCTGTGACAGCATCAGATAAAAATTAAACCATCACAAGCAGCAGATATATGATACTTCCATTCCAGGATTTCCTTGTAAGGCAGCCATTGCACAGCTTGTTATGCCAATAGCATATGAGAGAATGAGAACATCTGATTATTATAATTATTCTTCCTATTACAGAAGACTTCAAAGAAAGTGATGAGAAGAAGGTGCACAAATGGGTCAAAGCACTTAGAAATTATTCTTACCATTGGATTTGGATGGATTCCTATGAAAAATGGAGGAATCTGCTTCAGTCTGACCAGCCCTTGCTTGACTTGAGGATCCACTGAGTTTATGAGCAGCCTCATCCCTTTGAGAAGAAAAACAGAGGACAACCTTCTTGGTCACTTTACTGTTCCTAACAAGAAGGCAGACATGCAGACAGCTCAGGGGATGCCAGCCAGGCTGTGCTTGACTGCACAGTCACTTTACGGTGAGACAGAGGTTATCCTGATGTAACTATCTGCCTTCTGCCACATGAATCACACTCTGAAAAAGCCTAAAGCTAATGAGCTAAACTGCTCCTTGAGACACATGTGAATTATAACAGGCAAGCAGCATGGCCCATACAGGTAACATCACTCTTAGGTTAACCACTGCGCTGTTGGAACCCTGCCCTGAAGACCCATGCAACAGAAAATGCACCATAGAGAAGGACAGTCACATGAAACAGAACTGTTAAGACACAAACCAAGTAGCATTTGAACCAGAGTTCTGGCTCCCACAAGAGCAATAAAAAAGGGAAAGGCAAGCACCTGAAAGCCATGCACCTGCCACCGGATTACCTGAGAATATAAGCAAGGTAGCTATTGTGGCTCTTGGCTGACCTGACGGTGCTCTCTAGGGAGACAGTGGATTCCCCCATAGTTGTGCGATACATGTTTGGCTCTTCTATATATGTGTTGTTACAGTTCAGAGATCGCTGAAAGGAAAAAAAAAGGCATAAAGCAATAGTGAGTGATCCTTCCAGAAGCTCGTGTTACCCACAAATGTATTACATTTCAAAGAACCAAATGGGTTTTGATGCCAGGGAAAATAATTATTTTCTCTCAAATGTTTAAATTAAAATAATAATCCAAACTTTAGTTTGAGAAGCCATCAGTAATTTTTGTACAAGTCACTGAAAGCAATCATTCAGTTCACTTATTTAGACACAAACCACCTATAAGTTTATTTTAGGTAACTTCTACCAGTAAGAAGGATGTTTTTTCTCCCAATGCTTTTTTTCTTACAGTTAACAATGTAGCTCTTGTTGCAGTGGAATCATCTGGAAGAGGTTTCTTTCCAGTTAAAGTGTTCTTCAAGTGCTTTCTCACTTCTTTGTTAAATACGCAGTGGAAGAAGAAAATGAACAGCCCCTAGATAATTTTAGAGAGAGGAAATGTAAATGCTTCATTACTACCACATTGCAAATATGGATATTAGAGAACACTCATTTTGAAACAACTGCTGAATTCTAGTTTGTAGTCCATGACGGTGTATTTGAAAAGCAATAACTGTTTTCTTTCTTGACTGAAATGGCATTGACTGATCTCCTAGCATTTCCTCATAATTTGATTCCCATTTCAAATGTGCATTAAAGGCCTGGGAAAATATATGAAAATATGCGTTTCTCCAGAATTTAGAGAGAAAAGCTTGATTTGGGAAAAAATCCAAAGGGAACATCAATGTCCCACTAGAAAACATTGCAAAGATTTTAGAATTTGGGATTTTGGAGCTTTTATACAGATGATGAGAGAAAAATCAATAGCAGCATAAGAAAAATACCACAGCCTTTAGTGAAAGCAGCTTCTGTGAAAGGAGCCCTTAATACTGAATCTAAGAGAATTTTAGAAAGCCTTGTGAGATGTGAAGAGGTACTGGGAGCAGAGAGGTCCCAACTTTTGTCACCAAGGTTCCTTGGTTAAGCAAGAGCTCTGGTGGGAAAATCAGTGAAGTCCCCAGGGCTGGGCATTGTTGGCTGCCAGGAACACACATTAACAGCTTTTGCTGGGGGCAGGGCACACACATGTGTGTGCCTTCAGATGTACTTGCTCTGAGGGAATTAATGCAGCTGCCAAATTGTTATCAGCTTTGGTTGGATACACAGTATAGAAAAGCCAATACTCGTGAAGTTGCAGCTGTACCAACATCATAAGAAGCCTGAATTTCATGATTTCAGCCAAAGCAATTGACTTAGAGTAACTTTCAACTTCAAGCTCACTTTCTTAACATTCAATCAAACATGATCATAGCTGGCACTAGCACTTTGGGATTGTTCATTAATAAAATTGACATAAATTGTCTCTTTAAAAATACAAGTTCAAAGAAGGCAGTGATGTGAAATGTCACATACCAGTGTGCCTCCCTGGGCAAGTTTGGAGAATTCCATCTGCTGACCTTCATCCCTCTCATCAGGTTTATGTTTAATTTATTTTAGATTTGTGGAAATCTGGTTTTGCAGCCTGAGTAGGTGCCTTTATTTCAGAGCACAGTAGTTGCAGTGGCAACATAACCTTGCTCCAGACTGGCCTACCTGCTGTGCTTCCAGGGCACTGACAGCTGCCTCCAAAGGAGACTCATCAGACTTTGTTTTCTCTGTGGCTGCAAGTTATGGCTGTTGTGCTGCAGCTGAGTGTCCTGCAGAAGTTGTTTTAGTACTGCAGGCAGTACTGCAGTTACTGTCATCCTTGGTCACATGCAAATTGTGACTACATGAAGTTCTGTGACTACTTCCATGACAGGTCTCCTACAATTAACTATTTTCTGCATCTTTAATCAACAATTGTGTAAACTGGGAGAGGCAAACCAGCAAAACCCGAATACAACTCACATTATATTTGAAAATCCTTATTTGTCTCATTTCTTTAAACAATAACCTTATTTGTGAAAGCCTTGAACTTGGAGCCATTGGCTCTGGGTGAAATATAGAAGTCTCTCATTTGTGATAGCAACAGAATGACTTAACAATGAGCACACAGAACACAGGAACAAAGATTTTGTCTCTAGAAAAACAGAGGTATAACTGCCTACTGTCACAGGTTACTGTGGCAGTGCACTTACCTTTAGAATGATTAAAAGTGAGAGACATAATTACTCAAAATTATAGTTTTGGCGAACAGAACCCTCTCCTTAAAAAGAGAAAGCAGAAATTGCCCTTGAGATCTCTGTTTTTCCTAAGTTATCTCATGCTGAGCAGGTTTTTGGAGGTCTGGCTGTGGCAGTGTCCTCACCAAGTCTACCACAGACAAGATGCTACCCAGCTTACCTGCAGGCAGCTGAAAATGGCAAAGAGATAGTGAAATGTCATGACATCGCTGTTGACTGCCATGAGCCCCAGCAGCCACGTGGCACTGATGAGCAGCAGGAGCAGGAACGCTGTCCGCAGCACAGAGCTGTAAAGCAAACACAGATGGACATTTGCAGTGTGATGGGATACAAGAGAACAGCCCAACTCCTCCCCATGGATGGTGTTATGTGCCCAACAACATGGCAACTGGAAAAGTTGGAATCTTCCCTTTGGGAAAATTAGGGCATTGTTCACCAACTCCCAGTTTCCAACTCTCTCACAGCAGTACTCCACAGCTTAGCATGTTCATGTTAAAAAAAGTGATTTCTTTCCAAGTTAATTTCCAAGACTTTCTTCAAACAAATCTGACTGTTTTACAAGCCCATGCTGCTCAGCTTTGATGACTCTGAGGAACATATCTGGGCAGTAAATGTAAATGGCCATGCCCATCTCATTTCAGTTTGTCAACTTCACTCTTACATTCCCGCCCTATGTTACTACCCAAGGTTTTGGATTGAAGGCACTCAGGGAACATTTGTTTGCTTAAAAATACAATTTCCACAGACACTTTCAAAAGACAAACAAATCTAGTGGCAAAAGTTTTATATTATGAGTAAAATTGCTGCCATTAGGTAGCAATTATACTCCTTGGTTTAGGGAGACTTAGACCTCATCCTCAACACCCAGATACTACTGCGGTCAGGGTTCAGAATGCACAAAGCTGACAGCAGCATGGAAACTGGGGCTGGAAATGGCATGCCAAGGGGACCATGGCACTGCACCAGCATTGCTCCTTCCACACTTTTATTAACTGGGCCACATATGTTGCCAGGGAGCTCACCCTAAGATTCTAGTTTTCATTAAGCTTAGTGTTAGGGTTCAGAGAACCACAAAGTCCAGCTCCAGGGACACCAGGTGTGGAAAAGCCATGCCAATGTGTACACAGCACCTCACAGCCAGAGTGAAAAAAAAAAATGAAAAGCAGCCATTTGAAATCTCACACAGCTATCTCGTTGGAAAAAAAAAAACCCAGGGGGCTGTACTGCCACTAGCTAATCACATTTGAGTTCACAGGTAAATTCTGTGCTTTGGGCAAAACAGATATTAATGAGAACAGGCTGCCACAACAGCTCAGGAAGGTGGCAGGTTGCAACTTGTGGAGAGCATGGGATGCAGGGAGGCTGGCCCTCAGGATGGGAATGTCAGCAGGTGTCTGCCACAACAGAGCTGGTAATCCAGACACTTGAGAGGGGAGACCTTTCTGAGCCAGGGACAAACACAGGGAGACCCAGAATTATGCCTACCTGGGCATGCCATGGGCAAAGGTGAAGTGACAATGTAGTAGAGACTATAATGAAAGATCTGGAAGGACTGCAATGATACCACCTGAGGACAGATCTTCCCCTTCTCTCTTCTCCTGCCTACACTTGGTGGTGCAAAGCACCCTGGTGGAAGTTTTACAGGATCTCAAAGGGAACCCCAGGAATGGGCGGGGTGAAGCAGATCCAATTGCGTCTACCAACACTCTCCTCCAAAAAAAGCATTTTTATTTCCTGCTCTAAAACTTGATTTAGATTTAAAAAAATTGTCTTTTATTATTTCTGGTCAGAACTTCTACAGGTTTCTGAACTCAGACTTACTTGACTCCTGTTTTTTCAAATGAACGTTGCCTTCTTCTGCATGATGCTTTCATTGCTAGTATAAAGATGACAGTGTTTATCTGAAAGGGAAATTGAAATAACAGCATGGATTCTTTCTGTAAATTTGTTACAGCTCTATTTTCAATAACAATGCAATTTTTATCCTAAAATGATTTGTGGCACTGAGAATGTTTTTTGTTCAACTTATAGGTCTCTAAATTCCAAGATTCACCTTGTTTCAAGACAACATAGTCAAGGACATCCTGGCACTTGATCTGGAGGAAACTCAGTAAGACAACCCTATACAAAGATGTTTGAGGGAAAGATAAAAACTCAAGAATGGCTGTCCAAGGCATTGGCCAAGCCAGTATCCACCTTAGCCCAGCATCTTATTTCAGTTGGGTCAAACCAGAATTTAGGAATATTTTCTAGCAGAGCATGCAGTAATAATTACTCTGAACAAACCTCAAGTCTCCTCTGATTTCCATGTCAGCTGGGATGTACTAGATTGGTAGTGCATTTGTACTTAAACACTCATAGTGAATATTTATTATGAGAACTTGTCTCATCATGCACTTTCCAAAACAGTGTAGAGTTTTACCACTGCCACTGTCCTGTTTCTAGGAATTTCTAACTTAAAATGGTGTGGAGAAATGATGCAGCTTGTCCTGTTTCTGCTAGATCTCCCACCTCCTGCTGCTGGTTGTGTTGGAAAAGACCTTGAATGTCTGGGTCCATAGCCATTTTCTCCAGACTAACACTATTACAGGCTCCTCCTTCCCCCTTCTCTGCAGCTTTCATTTCTCTAGGCTTAAGACTCCTAGTCCACTTGTTGGTCCTCTAGTGGAGGCTGTCCCATGTCTCTGATGACTTGAGACCATAACCTACACTGCTTCCAGGTCAACTTTTTGAGGCAAGGAGACCAGAACTTGCATTTGGCATTCATGGTAAGAATCAAACCATGAATATTTATCTTCTGGTGTTACTCTGAGGGAGAAGCTGTAAGGGAAAAGTTAAGCAGAAGCCCATTCTATTAAATTCCTGAAAGTGGAAATATTTAATATTCCTTTAGGACTTCTGGATGAAGTGACTTCTTATGGCTCATTTTGTTGATTTGTTTACTAATCTCACAGACCAGCCCTCCAAAAATGGAACAAAGCGAATGAGAAATACATTTCTGGCCATACAACCATTGCTCTACAAGCAAACTTTGTATGGGCAGGCAGCCCTCTGATTTCCAGGAGCTTAGCTCAGGTCTTAATCTATTTAATCAAAAGATGCAAGCTTGAGTACATTTGCTTCAAATGTAAAGAACAAGGTTGCTTTGCATGACTACTCTCTGACAAAACTTATGAGAAAAGGTAGCAGTAAAGAAGAGACAGTTCTGGATGCCAGCTCCCCCTACTTACAACGACAACCATTACAATGGGCCCAGCGAAACTCCAGATCAGGGTGTCATGAACAGACAGCCAGCAGAAATCAGGATTCCCATAGCCTTGTGGATCCAGACCAACAGCAAGCCCTGTGTCACAAAATGGAGAAAATGCTGCCTATAACCAAATGTAGTTTCAAATAAACAAAATTATCATGGCAAAAGTTATTCAACAGGAAATTTTGTGAAGGCAAAAATTGAAATCAAACTTTTGTAAATCAAAATCTTTGTCCTGGTCACTTCATATAAAACAATACTCTGAGTTTTACCAACTAGAACAAAGTTCAGCTACATAAAAATGATGACAAATGCAAGTCCCAAATTAACTCTGTTTCAGCACAGTTTTATAGTCATTCTCACACAGCATGAGCCTTGAGGGTGAGTGACATGTTGAGGAATTTCAATAAGCCTGTGCAGCAGAATGACATGAATCATAACTGAGGAGATGTCTATGCTATAAAAAAAAATGTATTCTTAACTTGCTGTCACTAAAATCAGAGACAAAGGAACCTGGGAATTTATGGGAGTTAACTGCTTGAGCTCAGGTGGGATTCATTTTGAACTGCCATCCCAGGTACCTCATCTTGCTTTCTGCACTGTCTGAAATGGAGTTAATGCCCCAAGGCAATTGAGTTAAAACCACACCTTTTATTATTTTATTTTTCAAAATCTGGCCAATTCCAAGGGGGGTGGTCTCTGAGCCCAGCATTCACCTGCTGATTTACAATGCTGTCTGACTTGGTGACCTACACCTCGCCCATATGGTGATGGACTGGGATTTGCATTTGACCTGCAAAATCATACAACCATAGAATTGTTTAGGTTGGAAAAGACCTTTCAGATAAGGTGTCCCCTGAGATTTCTTTTCTCCCCAGCTCTTTTAGCTGCTCCACGTCAGACTTGTGTTCCAAACCCTTCACCAGCTCCTTTTGGACTCGCTCCAGCACCTCAATGTCTTCCCTATAGTGGTTGCCCCAAAACTGAACTGATTTGCGGTGTGGCTTCTTCATCAGTGCTGAGTACAGGAGCATGATCACAACATCCTTTTAGTCCTCCTGAGATGCCTGCTTTTTCCTCCATTTTTCCTTGGTTCCAGCAAAAGCTCCCTCTTCATCCAGGCTGGTTTCCCATTGGTTTGTTTTACACCACATGGGGATGGCCTGCTCCCGTGCCTTCAGGACTTCCTGCTTGAGGAATGTTCAGCCTTCCTGACTACCTCCCAAGAGACTTTGTGACTTAGACCTCTAAACAGGCCAAAGTCAGCCCCACGGAAGTCAAAGGTGGAAGTTCTGCTGAATCCCCACCCTACTTCTAAGACAATTGAAAACTATCATTTTGTACCACTGTGTCCAAGACCATTTCCAGCCATCACATCACCCACCAGTCCTCTGTTCACAATGAACAGGTCCAGTGGGGTATCTCCCTTTGCTGGCTTACTCATCAGGTGCATCAGGAAGTTTTCTTCCACACATTCAGGAATCTCCTGGACTCTCTTGTGCTGCATTGTATTCCCAGCAGACACCTGTTAAGTTGAAGTCTCCCACAAGAACAAGGACTAGTGATGGTGAGACTTCTCCCAGATGCCTCCTCTGCCTCCTCATCCTGATTGGATGGTCTATAATAGACTCTCACTGCCATCTTGTCCTTCCTGATGATTCTTGCCCATAAACACTCAACTCTTTTATCACCAGCATCAAGCTCTAGACAGTCCAAACACCCCCTAACACAGGTAACTGTTCCTATCGTTTCTAACACAGACACACCTGTGTCTTGGCTGCCACATGGATCTCCCACCCCTGCCTCCACTGAGATGGCAGAGGGAAGGACTCCCTAGCACACTATCCACAAACACCGGCATTCTTCCCTCAGTTGTCTCTAGTGAGCTTGATTCTATCCCTTTCTCCCTTCAAACCTAGTTTAAAGCTCTTTTAATGAGCCCTACTAATTCCTGTGCAAAGATCCTTTCCCTGCTTTGAGACAGGTGTACCTTGTCTGCAGAGATCTTCCTTCTTCAGGACACAGAAACTGATCCCTGTGAGGCCTGTGGCCAGTGACATATGGCAGGTGGCTGCAGCAGGCTGTCTGGGCATGGAGGGCACCTACTGTGACGAGCGTATGGCCTATCTCAAGAGGCGGCCAAGGCTGATGGCAGGGCTGTTCTCTGCAAGGAGTGCTTTAAGAGTCATCCTTGTTTGAATTGAAGCCTGCATGCTTTGATGAAAGGACACTGAGAAAGGGAAAGGTAGCTGCATTTCACTCTTGCTGCTTAGAACTGGCCCACAGCCAATATTCACATCTGGTACAGGCCTATGGTCTATGAAAACTAAACTGGCTATTTGGCAAAGCAGTGGATATTGGATCTGTTTTCACTGAAATGTGGAATGAGATAGGACTAGTCTCCTTTCCTGCTCCCATTGGCCTTTCCACCACCCCCTTCAGCAGTTGCCATCCAGAAAGAATTAGCCATAAATGATTAAGGGACCATAAAGTATTTTATACAGATGTAATTCTGTGGATACAGTCTGTTTCCCAGGACTGGATTTCCCCATTAATGTGACTCTGGCTCTATGAGTAATTGGCAGACAGCAACATTTTTTCATTCCCAAAATCCCACCCTAAAGTTCTCCATTAAACAAATGGGGCAAATTGCAGTCTTCAGGTACATGGTTCAAATATTACTGCAGTCAACAACACGTGAAATAACACTTTACTCAAAGGCAGAATTAAGCCAATGCAATGTAATACTGAGAAATATTGTGGCACATCAATTAAATGCTGTAGCCTGGCTGCCCTTAACAGAGTGAGTGTGCAGGCTGAGTGATGCCTTGCTGACGTTTGCAGGAACAGGGGCTGGTCCTATGGCCAAGAGTCCTGTGGGGACCAGCACCCATCCCCAGCACATACACAGGAGTGTGCCAAAGGCTGCAGGAGGGCCATGTTTTGACCCTTCTGAGCCCCTGAGGGCTCAGCAGCCATGTGTGACTCAGGGAGCTATGGGGCAGCCTCAACTCTCTCCTGATTCATTGCCTTGCTTAGGATTTGAAAAGTGCCAGTTTCTGGGGGATATTGGTTTTAGGACTGCATAAGAACCTGTTTTAACACAAATGCTGCAGAACCTCTTTTAACACAACTGCTGGCAAAGCAGTTACTGCACACATATGTCAAGCAGTTAGTGTGGTGCCACGGAGACAGGCAGAACTGGAGGGGTCCTGCTGAGTGCCAAATCCAGCCCTTTGCTCCTGTGGCAAGGAAGTTATAAAATCCCTCTCCAAGATGGATCAAACTACACTTTAAAATGAGCAAGCTTAAAGCAAATTTAAAATGTTCCACTATCACTCCCAATGGAGGACTATTCCAGACCCACACTCTTTTGATGGCTGTAAGCCTTCTTCCAACTTCTATTCTTATTCATGGCAATTTGCATTTCTATGCTGTGATTAAATGCAGTCCTTCCCCACTGGAGTGCTCCTCTGCAAGCATTTTAATAAGTTTTATGCCCCTCTAAAGGCAAAGGTTCCCTTCTTCAAGTAGCTTGGTCCCATCCAAATACCTTAGGACCACTATGTACCAGCTTGAAATGAATATCAGTTTGAGCACAGAAAGTAGAAAAAATAATGTACAAAAAGCCACTGCTACTGTAATTTTGGGATTTTTTTCCCCTCTCAGGATAGCTATGATGAAGATGAAATGGTATTTATCTTTAAAATAAAAAAAGTCCTCTGCATGTCCCAAGACTAAAATTTTTTCCCATATCTAGACTATATCACTACTAAGAAAAGTAAACAACCCTTCTCTCATAAAGCAATTTAAATAATGTTTAGGATTCATGTTATGAAGTCGGAACGTTTTTACTGTTTGAAAAATAAAATTTATAACGAAGCTTATTTAAAATATGTACAGTAACAAGTTATCTAGAGGCAAGAAACTCTACATTGTGCTATTTATGATGAAACGATTTTCTATTCAGATGATTTATAAGCCTGGAAGGGCAAACTAAAGGCTTAGTTTTCTTTATCCTTTATTTCACAAAATCCCCTGATTTTCTCGGTAACAGGGATCTGACTTTTCATTTAAACAGAACTGCAAGTTCAGTAGATTCAGAGATTAAATTGCAGGACACAACCTGGAAAGTTTTAGAAGTGCAAAATAGTTCCATATCACAGAGAGCATATCTAAGTAGAAAAATGTAAAAATGGTGTGCTTGTGATATTTAAATTGCATAATACTGCTCTTGAGAAGGTCTTAATTTAAGAAGAATTAATTTAAATTTCAAGAGAGAAAGTAAACCTGAAGCAGAAGCTCCTTCCAAAAGAATTGTTCTAAAGATAATGAGTTCTGAAATGTAATTAGTTTTTGTTACTTCTTTTCTGCTAGAAATGATGCTGTCAAATATCTGATTGCACTTCAGTGTTCCTGAAAATACTGTACTAGTGTAGTCCCGTATGTACTGATAAAAGTTACATAGGTTTGAAATGCTGTAGAAGTTCAAGGACAATTTCTATTTAAAATGTCTGGGATACATCTAAATTGGCAGAGCTGTCTGGGCTGTGCTTTCTACTATAAACTGATAGACATAGAAATTATTTAGGCACAAAATTATATGGAAAAACTTACCAGCTCCCTGAAGAGAGAATTAACCTGTACCAGCCTACGCTGTGATTTGGTATTACACTTTCTTAAAACACACAGAAAAAAAGAACGTAAAGTACGTATTTTTAAATTGAACTTGTTCCATAGTATTTTTGCAAGTGTACATGAGTGATAGCTATTTGTTTGATCTCAAAGACATCTAAACCTCTGTCATTGCTCACAGTAGGATATTATTGGCAAAAATAAAACTAATTGGAAAAAAGTTAACTGCCTGCCTATGATCTGATTTCCCATATGGCAACAGATACATGCTGAAACAGTTGAACCAAAAAACCCCACTCCAACTGTTCCATGAACCACAGTTCCCAAGGAGCTGTCTGCCTGAATTAACACAGTGCCATGTGTTTAGGGTAACGCTGGAAATGTCTATTGCAGAAATAGGCATGGCAAGGGCGGAGATGGATGTGCTCCTATAGATCACTCTGTATCGGTTTAAAAGATTACTGCCTCCAGTTTTTCATCACTTTTCCTCAACTGGAAGTTACAACCTTTGTATCTGAAATTAAGTAAAAGGCAGCTTGAGTATTCCCAGTTTGGTTTAATGCCAAATAAAACAGCCATTGAAATTCCCTTCAAGAAGTATTTACTGCTGGTTGACAGTAGGCAGTGGGAATGTCCAGTGAAGAGCAGTAATGTCCTGTGGGCAGGCAGCATTGCTTTTGAAGCCACTGCAGTTACCTCTGAGAGACTGTGTGTCTGTATCTGGAGGTACCAGCACAGGGAAGGAAAACTTCTGAAAGCTATTGGCAAAGTTGTTAAAATAAAAATACTGTTATTCCCAAGCAATGTTATCAAGTCCTGGTTTAATCTGTGCAATTATGTTTCTGCTATTGGATAACCATCAGAATCCTTTCAGCTGTGGCAACAGACATTTGGTACACAGACCTGCCAAATTCAGCTGACTTCTGCTAGATGTGGCTTGGTGCTGCCCTGCTCAGGAAAACACTCATAGCTGTCTGGGATGGGGTAACTTCCCTGAACCTGGCCAGTGAAGATGGGAGGGAAACTAAGCTTTTTTGGGGTGGTTGAGGGTACCTGTTATGATGGCAGGAATGCCCCAGCCAACAACGTAGTAGAACCGCATGTGGCCGAAGTTGATGTTCCTCACTTCAGTCAGCATCCGGTAGATGTGAAGCTGCTCCACAAACATCCATGCGAAGGTGCTCATGTAGAAATAATGCAGCAGGATGGCAATCACAGTACACACAAACTGCAGAAGGGAAAGGGTAGGGAAATTAGAATTGCTCATCTGAATCACAACCTGGTGAGTCACTGGTTCCCCCCATGTAGCTAATGGCATGTGTAATAAAAAGATTTTGGCAGAACAAATATACTGCCTTTAATTAAGTTTTTCAGAGTTTAGGAAGAGCTGCTCATGCCATGAAAGATTTTGCTTTTTTAAAGTAAAGTGGATCACTAAGCTCTGTCAGGCTGAGAACAGCAAAAATTAAGGACCTGCTGAAACCAGAGACCAGGTCCACAGTGTGACTAAAAGTAACAGCTCCAATGGGCAAACTGGTAGCTGAGGTAATCTTTGTCATTAAATAGCCAGCTTGAAACCTATGACCTTCAAATACTTGCATTTCTGTAATATCTGCTAACCAATTTTCTCTCTCAGCAGTTTTATGAGTGAAAACAAGAATGACCACAAGCATCCAACACCTGAATTGTAATCTTGCAATTAACCTTCTCCTTTCAGAAGCAAAATGAAGGATTTTGCCAAGGATCTGATGAAAAGCCTGAATTAAGAGAAATTTGTGCAACCATTCAGTATTTGAAAATGTTTTACATTGTGTTTTGTAACCTTTTGTTCCCATGCAGCACTGACTCTGCTTTCAGACTTTGGCATGACTTTTTAGTGGTTTTTCATATTGTAATGCTCAGAAATCTACATTTCCCTGTTTAATGTACATTTAACCTCTTTGCTGAGCAAAAGAATCATACAAAGACCGCCAACTTTCTGGATTCACTTACCACATCAGCGTTAGTATAACATCAAGTGTTATTGAACATGTGGTTCACTAAATAAACTATCTTCCCTCTATGTAAGTAGTGCTTTTCTTGTTCCTATTCTCTCACATGCTTATGAGTAAAGTGCTGCCCTGAACATTACCTTTTTCAGGTAAGAAAAAAGAAAGAAAATAAATCAATTTATATAAATAGTCCAGAGAAAGATTAAAACCCCACCCAGAAATGTGACTGTTAATTTACAGAAACCCATAAAAGCCAGGCTGGGTGCCAAACAGCACTGCATTATTTGTGCTCCAGCATTCTTAACCTCTTTATGTTCATCAGTGCATGACTCGTTAGACAACTCTCATTCCATACAGACAGATGAATAATTGTCTCAAGCAGACATGACTTACAGCCCTCCTACCTTCTCAAATTGACTGGGTAGGCTCTAAGGAGCAGCTTTCTGCCATATGAAATACATTGTGTAAATTAAAATTCTGTGTAAATGGTTTAAAAGTTTGGGGTGTTTCATTGAGTGCTGGTAACACTACAGGACATGATCACACCATGAGCTCCAAAGCATGAAAATGAGAAGGAGCAAAAGAACAATCTCACCAAGTATAACCATTAGGATTTGTGGTATTGATGTAATGAACTGTTTTACTGCTTTTATAAACCTCTGCTTGGTGCTTCATGGTACTATGAAATGAATCTGGAAATGAGGAGCCATCATTTACTCCATAATTTTTGGTAAAATTCTGTAGAGATGTGGAGTTGGCCCCCAACTCCTCAGTAGATATGTTGGAGAACTGAAACAGTACAAACCCCTTGGTAGTGAAATGCAGTGAAAAATGAGTGGTGTGCTCAGCAAGGCGTGGGAAAGGTCAAGTTACACGGAGTGCTGGGTATCAACTGGCAAGGTGAGCTCCTTTCAGCAAAGTTATTTTAGTATGCAAACATTTATATAATGAAACAAAGACAACACAAGTTCACACATGACATGAGATCATATCCCAGAGGGCAGGTCACTGCAGAAGATCTCACCACAGCAGCAGATAAAGGACCTGAGTTCCTGGTAAAGTTGGTATATGGGATTGGAAGTGATGCAACCAGTTAGAAAGCTTTATCCAGCTTGGCACTCAAGAATTTTCAAAACTTAAAGTGGGAGAAGAAGCCCAGAAAAAAACCCCAACAGACTAGCCTGAATCTTAGAAATGGAATAATTTCAGCAGCTTAGTTTTATACAGTTTTCCAAAAGAAATACTATTAAACAGAGGTTTCCTGGCAAAACAATTTTTATGAGAGAGGTCTCTCAAATTTACTAGGAAAAGTCCTTGTCAGCACTCAGTTACTGAAAGCTGAAATTAGTCAAGGTCAGATACTTTTTAAAATGCATGTTATAGCTCAAGTGGATATTAGAAGCCAGAGTAACAGTGCAGGATTAAGTTATAGCAAATAAGGCTACGTGTTTAGGCACCATGGTGTTACTACTGTGATGGTGATCATATTCATTGAATGTAGGCATATTCTCCTATTTTTGCTGCTCGGACCACATGAAATCAGCATGATTTTTTTGTTGTTGTTTTGATCTCAACCCTGGACTTCTCTCCCAAAAATTAAGTTGAAACATGTACAGCAATGGATTTCTAGAAGATAAATTTTATTCACGGTGTTCAGATAATCCCTAAAGTAACATTTTGAATATTTTTCCTATCTGTTAAGGACATAGTTTTTATTGCATGTCATCTCCCATCTGTGTCCAGCCTGTTTGGCACAGGTGCCTGTGCAGCCTGGCAATGCCGGAGCCCTTGTCTGTCTCTTACCTGTCTGAATGGCAGTCATGGCTTTTTGGATGGGTGCTACTAAGAAACAGCAGCAAGACTACATACAATGCCACATTGTTAAGAGAGCAATGAGGTCTTAAGTACAAAACACACACATATTTCATGTGTGGTTTATATCTATCTTGCACTCAGTCTGTTCATAACTTGCATTACTTGACATGCACAATACTGGAGATCCTTGCACTAAGCTTTTTCAACAGGTATGATGGGCTGAAGCCAACAAACGTTGTGTTTTGAAGGCACAAAGAAAACTGACAGGTCTCCTACTGAATCTTGGATGTAGCGAGCTGTCCCATGCCTGGCAAGTGGCTTCCTCAGAATGGCCAGTGGGTGCACAATATGCATATTAGCACCTGACCAGCACCACATTGCTGACAACCTGTGAGTCAACACCAGGTACCATTTGGGCTTGGGAGGTACCTGCTATAGGAGAAACTGGAGTTTCCTACTGAACAGACAAAGCAAGACAGAAAAGACATTGATGAAAAGGAAGGAAGAAATCAGTATTCAAGGTTCAGCTCCTGGGATAAATGTTCAACAGGGCTGCTGTCATACATTCTCTGAAAATAACATATAGTCATATTGCCTGCCATTGCTGTTAATGATATCATCCACACATAGATATACTAAAAATCTGATGTTTCTCAAGTAAGTGTTGAAGCAAAAAAGAAGCCAAAAAGTGGAGAAAGTGAAAGTAAAAGCTGCAATATGAACCCCCTGATTTAAAGCTTAGAACTACTCTAGCAATGAACGCAGAGTAAGTCTTACCGGATTTTCAGTCTGGTTGATTCCAATAAGAAACACAAGCTCAGAAAAGAAGAGGGCAGCCACCAGGTTTTTGTGGATACTGTGCAAGTTGGAACGTAGTGTGCGGATCAGGACCAGCAAAATGAAGGTGATCAGCAAAGCCGCCAGCGAGATGGATACGGTTGTGTAAGTGACGATCTTCAGAGGAAGCACCTCCCCATTCTGTAGAAAGACAGCTTGACAGGATCTCTGGGGTTTTCCCTTCCTTTACCTCCAATCAAATCTACTACTCAGAATGCCAATGTTTTCGTTACTACTGAGCCAACATAGAGATTTACTTAGGGACCAGCAAGAGTGGGTGATGGCACCTCTTTAGTTGCTAAACATGTTGAGTGTGTATGGGCAGCACCCAGAGAATGCACCAACCAGGTAAGAAACTCCTTCAGCAAACCCAATGGCAGGTGCTGTCAGGCATGGGCAACACACTTCTGACACTGGGATTGGTCTGCTGACAATGCCCTGAGTCACACAAAAGCTCAAGCTCTGAGTCAAATCCCTTGAAAACCAAAGTCTCCAAAAATCATGAGCCTGACATCACCCACCTCTCGTTTAGAAATGTCCATCAGGACAGCAAAGCTGGTTATATGGTTGCACTGGCAAGCGATATGGCTCTGGTTTCTGGAAAACAGCTCACACCCTCTGGAGGACCAGGCACCTGTTCCGCCAATCCTGTGGGAAAAAAGGCATTTCTGAGCACCATCCTCTGATCTCCCCTTACCTCCCACTGCCCTCTGTGGAAGCTTGTGCTGCAAGTACCAGGACAGAATTATTTATAACTGTCACCTGCCTGAAAGGATATCATCAAATTAAAAAGGTCTTCAGTTGAAGTAGTTTTTGATAAGACAGCTGACTTTGATGCCCAGATTTTATGGGTTTATAACAGTCTGTTTTGAGTTAAAAAAAATTAAAAATGTGCTTTTGGGTCACAACCAACATGGGAAGGAGGTTGCACCAAACAAAATGTCTGTAACCAAGGTAAATGATACAAGAACCACAGAGGGACACATTTTTGAGTCATGTGAAATATGTTTCAGCAATAATATGATATCATTATAGAGTTCCTCTGAAAAGTACACAAGAAAAGGTTAAAACCTTCTCTAATAAATAGTATTCATATCAGGAGATCTCTTATATTAACAATGGGGAGGAACTTCTGCCTTAAAATTCTTTCCTGAGCAGTTATGGCTAACTCCAGTGACTTCACAAATTATTTTGTATCAATATTAATTATTATATTCTGAAGTTAATGAGTAATAAAAATAGTCTTAGAGTTACTGAAAGATTTTTCAATTAGACATGACAAGACCTCTTTCTCATTCAGCAATAAAATACTTGTTAAATTTTAATATCACTTTCACCCAAAAAGTACTCAATTTCTTTCTAAAAGCTCTTTCATTACATGCCACTTAAGAGCTGCTTTTCAATTGTGGCTGTAGGAAGACATAACACAGAGAACAATGCCAGTGAAGCTGCCAGCAAATAGCTAACAGATGAACCACTTTAGAGCTAATGAGGTATTCAAGCTCATACAATGTTTAAAAATTTATGGAGAAGGACTTGCTATTCCCTCATAATCAGCAGATTGACAGAGTGCATGCAAGCAAAAACACTACTTCCTATGTGGGCAAATGGAAGAGTTTATTACTGTGAACATAAGAGATTTCTGTTGCATCTTCGATCCTTTAAATGACAGAATCTCCTAAAGCACTTAACTAGGAGGCACACATTCCCTAGGTTAGTTTGCTGTTTAATTTCCAGCACAGGATATTGCCTTTTAATGGATTTTCCCATTGGTTTACTAGAGTTTTTGGGTTGTAAGGAAACAAGTAACAGCTATTCCCTTTCCCCTGGGCAGACCATGTCATCCTCTCACTGTGTACCTGGGTTTGTAGCTGGAAATTGCAATATATATGTAATAGCTACAATATTGTGAAAGCATAATATGAATGTGTTTACCTCTCAAAACATTTTCCTTTGTTTTATCCACACTCTTGAAATATCTCCAACAGGACTGTGCTGTTTCCACAATGCCATAAAACCAATGAAACATCAGGATATACAGTTCCAGCTCATATAATTTTTCTCATTTTCAAGAAAAAGATGTCTTTATATTGAACTTTACTGAATACAAAAGACCTAAATGAACCATTTTCAGAACATTTCATCTTTTTCCTAACACCACTCTCCTAGACAGTCTAATACTCTCTCCTTATATTCTACTTCGATATTGCAATTGCTTTCCATGAACTGTAAAGGTCTCGTGTCCCAAAGAAGGTATCTCCTCTCCCTCCAATTTCTCACTAAAACAAATGAAAGCAAATTCACAATAGCTGATTAAATGTAAGTTTCTTTACCAGTGCAACTGCCTTTGTATTGAATTTTGATTCAAAAATTTGTGATTCAGAAATTCATAATCTTTACTCCTAATTTTATCTGCAAAACCTCAGTACTCATTTCTACCAAAATGAAGATTTGTTTTTTTAAATTTTTTGCACTGGCCCTGGCTGAGGCATCAAGGGTAGGTGCCTGTTTGCTATCTACTCTGTCCGTAGTCACTGGAGTGTAACAAACAGGAGAAGATTCAGCCCATGGAAGAGCTGAATCATCTCCTGAAAATCCTGACTTTAAGACCTCAAACAAGCCATGAATTCAGACACTGGCTTCGGACTATGCCTGTCCAGACATACATCTGTGGGCAAAAAGCATGGGCAAATACAAGGACATAGTGAGATTTGTTATTTCTGGGTGAAAATGAACCCTGCAGAAAGACATAACAGCACTGTATTTCTTAGAAACTGCATGGCCAATCCTTTGTTTGAGGAGTTACGATAATTATTTTCATTTTTCTCAGGTTGGTGGGAAATGACTACATGGCTCTATTCCACCAAAAATCAGTTGTCAGTTGAATAGACAGACCAAGACAGGGTTTCCTCCAGAATTATCTTTTCAGGCAGGACTTTTCTGCTACTCAGACGGTTGTCACTCAGAGCCCTAAAGCAAGCAGGAGACATACGTGATGGAGTGATTCCAGAAGACACAGACAGGCTTTGTTCTCTCCTCTGTTTCCAGCATGGCATACTCCACTATGATGGGCTTTTCTACCAGGTTGGGAGGGAACTCTCCATCATTGTGAATGGCTGTGCTCACTACAGGTGTGTTGATGATAGGGCGATTTGGCAATCTGCAAAAGGAGAAAAATTGCAGTGATCTACATATCCAAATGCAAATACATTCTGCAAATGGAAGATTTCCAGTTGCTTCTGCTCAGAAAGTGAGGCAGGCATACCATCAGCCTTCCATACAGATGTGTTTCCAAAAACTGCTGGTACTTCTGGCATAATTATTCTCCCACGGTGTGCCAGAGGAGGACATGAGACAGTACTGTGGTGAGAACAGCAGCACTGATGACATTTGGCCGGTATAAAAGCAGCTGTCTCCCCCACGCATCCAGAGAGTGAAGAAGGGATCTGAACAATTCACAAACAGGTCTATAGCTTACCTCAGGCTCCTTCTGTCAGGATCATAGTTTTCAGGCAGGAGGTGTCCCAGGGATCGGTATATAATGACCATGGCAACAGTATGACGTGTCTCAATGTCTGGGTGTCGCTTCTTTCTCTTTGCAAAAGCACTCTCAGGGCTGAACACATTGCTGTTCAACTTAGAGGATATTTTCTGATTTGAAGGTTTCATTGTAGGCACTGCTATGGACACAAACATTAAATTCTTTGCACACAGCTTCAGAGCTACCATTTAAACTGGTAATTTTGCTTTGCCAAGATACAATAATATTAGAGTTGCTACAGCTCCAGGCCCAGAGCACTCAGCATGCTCCTAAAGTTATATTCGATATTTTTAGTAAAATTTCAGCACAATTCATAGTTATACAGCTGATAATCAAATAACCATTGAACAGTGAAAAGCCACTTAGTCTAGCTATAAAATAAGCAATTTCTAAGCAAAAAAGCCCGTAAGTATATAAGTACCCCATGCACAACTTAAAGAGAACATTAAAACATTATGCATGCTGTTAAATTGCATGCACCTTTACATAAGGCAAAACTAGTATTAATGAATACACCAACTACTCACATAAGATTTCTCCCTTCTAATTCTGCCATTTAATGACCTTTCAGTTTTGAAAGATTCTCTTAGAATTCCCATTTCCTTTTCTTACAGAAAAGATACAAATCATAGAAGCAGATACTCTGTTTCTAAGCAAAAAGTCATAAAGCTGTGTTAGCTTCATGTGTTATTTTCAGAAGAGCTACTATTTCCCCATTCAGAAGACGTTCAGCCATGGTACATGTATTGAACTTTGAGTTACCCTCTCTCCTTTGCCCAAAAAACCTTGTGGTGGTTTGCAGCAATCTTGAGGTACTTCAAGGACACTGGGAAGCAGGTACTGCCCCATGTATTCTCCCTTATGACCCAGTTCAAGACGTTTTCATTGCTGCCTTGTTCTGATAACACCTCTCTGCTCTCAGATTTGGATTCCCTTTCTCTCACACCACCTCCCTCCATCCCTGCAGGGACTGGAGGAAGGCGGCTGTGGGACTGCAGGTGCTGGGCAGCCATCCCATCCTATCCTGGTGGGAACAGAGGCAGAGCATTTCTCCTGCTTTGACAGGGCTTTGAGGGGCTGCAAGCGAGACTTGACAGACAGGTACAGCCAGTCCCACAGCCCCCCATGCCTCCATCACTGCCGGCAGACAAAATGCCTCAGAAGCATGCACAGCTGCTCCGTCCCTAAATAATGTTCACTTGTGCAGATGGGCGCCCTGCTCTCACCCTAGTACCACTCTGCTCCCTGAGGATCAATCACACTCCCTAGGAGCTGGCCATAATTGCTCACCAAACAGCAGCAGAAGGGTTTTACCTTTCCTTTCTGAAGGTCTGAATAAAGTATCAGGGAAGACAACAGATGACTCCAGATCTTTGGGGTAATCTTCTTTAATCTCATGAAATCGTGGTATTCTAGCTCCCGTGAAATTAGACTTGTCAAAGATGTCAACAGCAATAACTGGGGGGGATAAAAGTTTCCCATCACCACAGTGAAACATTACTGAAAGGGTAAAATGACTGCACAATGAAGATGAAAAATTTAAACCCCAAAATGGAAAGCAAAATTTAATTTTCTTCTGTTAACACCTTATACGATAACTAAAAGGTTATGCATCAGCATTATGTTACATTTATCAAATTATACATTTATTGTTCAGTGGAAAGGAGTTCACAAGACAGTATCTTATACTATGAAAACACTACTGCAAACATTGGAAATAAAGAATCATAAAATTGTTTAGGTTGGAAAAGATCTCCAAGATCAAGTCCAACTGTTAACTCAGCACTGCCAAGTGCAGCACTAAACCATGGCCCCAAGGGCCACATCTACATGTCTTAAATACCTTCAGGGATGGTGACTTCCCTGGGCTGCCTGTTTCAAGGCCTGAGAATTGTTTCAGTGAAGAAGTTTTTCCTAATACCCATCTCGAGGTAGATCACTTTGCTGGTACTTCTCCAGCAGCAGCTGACTGGGGTTTCACAGAGGCTTTTTCCTGGCTGCTGTTCAGTGAGTGCTCCTGCTTCACAGAGTTTCTCCATGTGCTGCTGGCTTGCTCCAGTGTGCGCTTGCTTTTTAGACTTTCTTTTTAATGGGAAGACTAAATCTACTGCTTCAAAAATATAGTTATACATCTCTTGGATTGTGAAGTCAGCTGACCAAAGAAAATAACATGTATTTTATTTGGGACTACTCCTTAGTCCTCCACTGGCAGTTCCTCCCTAGCTTACCTCACCATCTCTGCCTGTTTAACTACCAAAATACTTTAATGCAGTTGAGTTGGCTTTAACTTTCTCATTTAAGACAAGTCACTGAGTGCCAATTTACATGTGTTGGGGGTGACCCTACACCAAAAGGTGTGATCCTCTGCAAATTTCTGTATGAAGAAATATTCACCTTAAGACCTGCAAATTCCCATTCCTTTCCTAGTTTCTAACTAACTCCCAGATGAGCCATTAGGAAACTATTAACACCATGTTCACCTGGAAAAACTGTTCAAAAGAAAACAGACCTCTTTCAGGCCAGAGCTGCCTCATCCCTCTCAAGCTCACACCTCTTTACACAGAAAGAACTGGTTGAAAAAAAATCATGATTTACCACCTGCAAGAAACTCTGGGGTTTGTTTTCATCTCAGTTCAGTTTGGTTAAAATCCTGAACACACTTTTTTTCTGAGTATGAAGATAAAAATATTTTGATTCTCATAATCCTGAGTCATAAGAAAATATTTCAGTTTTGGTTTATTAAAGAAAAATCAAAGTGTTTCAGTTTGGCTTAGTTTAACAATAATCTATGCCCCGTTGATGCAGGATGCTACAGCCTTTGTAACTTGACTGCCTCATGCTTTTGATTTTCTGTCCCTGTGATTGTGGACATAAAGCATTCTTGGGACAAGGTTTGTAGCCAATTCACATTCTTATTATAACAGCAGGTGTAGCTGAGAAAATAAACCAAACTTTTGGCACATAAGCCTTCTTCATACCTGAAATAGACACAAAGCTTAAAAAGCTAAACACAAGTTCAGGCTGATATAGTTTAGAGCACCTCTGAAAGAAAAAGCAAACAGCAATGCTGCTTGTGAGGGAGCTTTGAAGGTCACTGGCTCCATCTCACCTCCCACTCAGAGCAGGACTATCACCAACACCCCCCCAGACTGTTTGTAGCTGGGAAGAAAACGAGGAAATAAGCTGACCAGGCTGTGTTTGCTGTGTTTCAACTGCATACACACTGCAGGGATGTCTATGAAACACATCACAGTCCAAAGTGCAGGAGCAGCTATTTATTTGTCAGAGGAGAAATTTGCTGTGATAGGCAGGGAAGGTGTCTTGGTATGCCTGATGTTTCCTTCTCAGTTTAGACTCATTCTGGATATTTTGGATCCCATGGGTTTTGCTCTGATTATGGGTTTTGCAAGACTGGGATGGTATAGGAAGGATTGGTGATTCTGTGAAAATACCTTTCAGCACAAGAATCTCTACAGATAATGATTTTCTGGATAGGTTCCAGGTTAGGAAAGCATGTGAAAATCAGAGGCAGAATCACAGAATCATCTAGGTTGGAAAAGACCTGTAAGATCATTTAGTCCAAACTTTGATGTCAACTACATCACTGCACTAAATACCACATCCAGTTGTTTCCTGAACATCTCCAGGGCTGGGAATTCCACCACCCCCCTGGGCAGTCCATTCCTCTGCAAGTAAATTAATGATATGCAATGACATAAATGGTAGGGTTACTTTTTTTTTGTACTGCAGTAATTTTTCAGGTGGTGCTGGTGTGATTCCTCCAAAAATGCGATCTACTACATTCAACTATATTAGCTGGTCTCAAAAAGCATTTACCTTTATTTACAAACTTAGTCCTTTCTACAATCTTTACACTGCTATGACTGTAACAAAAAGCCACATGGAGCAGTGGCATGGTCCAGAAGCAAAACAGATCAGACACCTCCCAGGAAGCCTTTGTGACAACTAAAAGTTATGGATCAAGGCTTGATGGATTTGAAACTAATGCAATGATTTTTCTCAGTGGGTACTACTAAAACAAATAACTAGCGCCTCTATCCAGCACATTTTTAAGACTGAAAAGAATGGCAGTTTTCAACACAGATACTCACTCATGTTAGTGGCAACAATGACAAAAGGTCTCAGGTAGGTTTTTTTCATGTTCTGGGCCACATTGTTGAAATATTCCTCATAGTGCCTGAGCAGGTGAGCGGTGCCACCCTCCGTCCGCTGAATTTGCTCCCAGTGCTCCTTGTTGCCAGGATCCAGTAAAGCACTACCCACTTTGATAATATTCTGAGAAATAAAGTACAAGCCTAAATTATGAAGAGCTGGGTTTCAAGTGAGAAGTAATGAAAATGACTGGCCTGACTGCCTCAGGTGAGTGTATAATGAAATATTTAATGCAGGCATGTTCTACTGCAGCCATATAAAAGTACGCACACCAGTTACTCACCCAGAGATTTTTTGGTCATGTAAAGCAAATCCCTCCAAACTCTTCACGAGCAAAGTAAGCCAAATTGGAGGCTGTAAGAGAACTGCCTACTTTCCTCCCCCTAATGACAGGAAATCAAGCAAGAAAATGCAGGAGGAAAACCTATCCATGTTTCCTTTGTTTCTGAGAGATCAGACACATGAAAAGCACAGCTCTTAGCAGGTACACTGAAGAACTTCCCCAGAGAAATCAAAATAATGGGGTTTTTTTGTTGAAGAACAAAAGAAAGCCATGGATAGAAATAGCACTTCCTTTTTTACTTTAATTTTTTGTTTTACTTTGTTTCCTAGATAATGAAGACAATTTATCAGGGGAAGAATGATAAGAGTGAGTAATAGCTTGCATAGACAAACTTGAAAATACATAAGAAAACTTAAGTCATGTTTTTGTCTCTCCATTTTTACGTTGCTTACAAGTGGTATTAAAAAGGCATTTCTTTCTGAGGACCTTACTCTTCTGCCTCTTCTTAGAAAAATATGCAAAGAGACCCTCAGGATGAATGGAAAGAGATTGACCCCAAAAGGGAGTGCTAAATGACTTAAATGAGAAAGATGCTAAGAAGCTTTTAATCTTGGTGTACATATGAACTATGTTGTTGTAACAAAACCTAATTCCTAACTAAGGTAAAATTGGCGTAAATGATGGTAGGAATTAATCACCACAAGCTCCAAAATAGCCAAGACAAACATTTAGGCTTCATTCAGAAGGAGCTATCTGTATCCTGTCTGTATTGTTCAATTCTGCAAGCATGTATCTGAGCTAAAAGAGATTCTAAATATGACCACCTTTACCTAGGGTGAGAAGCACAACATGGCTCCCAGGAATGCAGGAATACTTGGCACCAGGCCTCATCTGTGTTTGTGAACATTATTTATGGGTTTTATTATCTATTTTTCAGGTTTCTAGACTATATTAAAAAAAAATCCTTCTCCCCTTGTGCTTTCTCAGCCCAGGGTGTTACCTCCTTTTATTCATGAGCTGTACTCATTAGTTTTCAAATTCCTGACCTATCCTAAAATATTTAGGGAGTTCTTGAAAACATCATCTGTATGAATTTCAGTGCCAAGTGCAGAGAACAATAAATTAAAACATATTTTTCCAAACCAATTTTTTTTTCCTTATTGTTTGTATTTTTACTTAACAAAACACGCTAGAAATGAAGTTCTTTTCCAAGATCTGAATGGTCTGCTTTGCAGCCCACAGGAAAGAAAAAACCAAATCTCCTAAAATCTGGTGCATCTAAAACATAAAATGTTTCAGAAGTTCTCCACTCTCTGCTGACTATACAGCCCGAGACACTAAGGCATTTTCTCAGCTGTATTTCTTCCTGCCCCTAACTCTCCAGTGACATCTTCTCCTGGTGCAGCTTGGCTTTGCACAGGCTCTCCAATTTCACCCCAAAGTCTGCCTGACCTATCTGCTCCTTCTGGAGTACTGTGAGCAGTGACCTGGGGGTAGCACACCTTCTAAGGGAGCCAAATGATCTTTGGCCAGCACAGAGCCAGTCTTGACCCTTTGAGACCCAGCAGAGATCCAAACAGATGTTTTAGCCTGGACTCTGTGTTGTGCCATGGTCAGGATCTTGGTAATAGTATGGGCAAGAGCAGAGAACAGTGCCTCACTGTATACATGGGATTGAGGAAATCTCTACAAGCCTGACATGGATCATACAGCCTTCACATTATCAGACCACAGAAAACTCCCAACTGCCTTCAAATTTCACATTTTTCCACCACAACTACGTGTTTTCCCAGACAGGGAGGGTGCTACAGCTTGTTCTCTAGCCCTGGTCAGGACTTTGGTAAGAACTGGGTCTTTCATGAATGCTCTCCGTAGCAGAAGCTCTCTGGCACACATTTTAGTACGTGCCTTAAAATACCAACATGAAATGGAATGTCTCTCAAGGTACCAACTCATGACTCAAGTGTTCTCAAACTGAATTAGAGGAAACCTTCAGAGTCAGTAACCAGCTCAGACTCAGTTTGCTGCACGTTTGAATGATCACGATCACATTAGGCATGTTTTACAACAAAAGTAATACAGCACACAAAACTATTTTAGCCAGGAAAAACACATTAACTTAATGGGTTTTTTCATATGGGGAATATTGCTTTTAGCTGTTACTATGATGATATCTTTTAGAAAAGTACATTCTATTATATTTGTATTACACATACATCTGTGTGCATAGACACATGCATAACCAACTTTCCATTCTAATCTGAGAAGAAGGGCTTATTTGTGGAACAGATTAGGCAATTATGCAATATTTACATCACCTTGGTCAAAGACAAATTTAATTATCCACTGCCACCTGATTTTTAAGGGAAACTGTAAGGGTTCAGCACAGCATACAGTATTTCTCTTACCTCATTGAACTCCACATCCCTTGTGGCTGCCAGGTCAAACCCTTGCTGCTGGCTCTCATACTGGAGCACCCGGATCATTATCTGGTAAGCCGTCCTCACGTCGTTGCCGTACAAGTTTTGTGTATGTCTGGTGGCATTCTGCAGCGCTCTCACGATCCGAATGGTTTTGTCTCCATCCAACTTGGTCTCATTGTGGTGTAACTTCTCATTCTGAATCAGATGAAAAGGAAGAAAAAATCCAATTTTATATATATATATTTTTTTCCATTCTAGTTATAAAGACAATCCCAATTTAGGGATTTTTGGCACAAAGGAATTGGTTGGTCAAAATTTTGTTTGTCTTGAGAAAGAGTTGGCGACAAAACTCAATGGCAAGCGTAACTGGGAGCCAAGAAAACACCAGGATGGAAAATGAGGGTGTTCAAGGACACAGTCAAAAGATTGAGTACAGGGATATCAAACTGGAGTCAAAACTGATCATTATTTACAAAATAAAGGGAAAACTGAGAAAACCCAGCTTACCATGATTTTTAGATCCACAAAAGTGTTGGTGGTGCAGTTGAAAAGCTCAGGAGGCAGCCAGCCCTTCTCAATGTTACAATGGCGAACGGCATTTCCTGAAGGAAACAAAGCATCAATGGCAAACAATGCTCTGAATTGTGCAGGGTAAATATTCATAGACTTCCATTATCCTGGACTTTCAGATTTCCTACAGTTTCAAGCTGCTCAAAGCCACACATGTACTTCAATTTCCAAAGAGGGGATTCCTGTGAGAGAAACGTCAAAGACTACTAATCTTCAGGAGTCGCTTTCCCCAGGCTTTGGAGAAAAGTCAGGCAAACTCCAAGCTCTGGCCTACTGCTCTCAGCCTCACTGCCCAATTGTCCTCAAATTCATTCATTCATTTCTTTATACCAAAAAAGAGAAAGACTCTGCACTTCCTAATATTCCTGGAAACCAACCCCTGCTGAGATTTCTGTGCAATAGCCTATATAGGAAGACCTCCTATATAGGAAGACAAATGCTGTATTCACATCAACACATGCCCACACATCTGCATGCGGCAAACACTTCGGCCAACATGCATAATTGCTTTTTTGCCACTTGTAAATGGACTGTGAGCAGCTTACTGTTTAATTTAGCCTATTATATCTTGTACTATTTGTCAAATAATTTTAAAATGTAATTCTTGGCTGAGGATCCTTCACCATCAATTACAAGTAATCAAATTCAAAATTTACATTTGTGCTAGTTAATTTGCACATAACATACTGCATGTGTCTAAGCCATTTAATTACCAATATCTAAATAAGAACTATAATTAATTTTACTGTATCTAATTATATTATTTCTCTTCCATGGTTAGGTGAATACAATTAAGCCTCAGGTTCTTAGTCTGAATATTCATTATTATAAGGCTTACTTTTTTGAATGATCTGTAAAATCTGCTTAGAAGGTGCAATTACTATAAGCAACATTGCCTGCTAGTCTATTTCCTAGAAGAGACACTTGAGTCAACCATAAGAACAGTGCAGAAAACTTATTTTAATTCAAATTTATACTGTTTAATCATGAAAATATTTTTCACCTAAAAAAAAAATCTATCTCCTAAAATCTTTAGAACAGGACCTAGACTGACCACAAATCTTCTGCACACCAATAAGCAGTGGCCTCCCCCTGCAAATATCTGGGGCAGCCACATAACTATTTATAACTCCCTGAGCCTAAGGAGCACTCACAGCAGAGTCACCAGGTCCAGAACCAAGACAGAGTTTTCACTTCCCACAGAACAGCCTTTGGAAAAGATTGTGAACTCTGTTTTCAAAAATCTGATACATGTTTTCAGAGACATATATGAAAAAGCAGATTGCCATTTGCCTGGTGTACAAAACAACACAGCTCATCTGCTTTACAAAAGGTGTTTTTCATCTGTTTCACTTACAGAAAAGATATTGTGTAGTAAAAAGCGAGTTTTGTTGCAACTCTTAGCTTTAGTAGGCTGCAATCCTAGTAAAGCAGTCATTAGGAATATGATTTTCCTAATTTTATCTTTGCCCAGAGGAACTGTATGGCTAAAGAACACTTATAATATGTCACTAGAAACTAAAAGTGACATGTGTAAGAACTGCTTTATAAATAGAAAATAAAAAATAGAATATTGGACTCTGCTTTTTTGAAAATAGAGAATTTCTGTGCTTTGTACATGTTTATCTGCAGTACTGTTGTATTTATTTATTGGTAGTACTCCAAATGTATTTTTACAGCTCTTTGATTTCAGCTAGCTATACTTTTCAGCTCATGATATGCATAAGCTATGCTGCAGTCTCTAGACCCAATAAATTAATGCTATTCCCTATGTACACATTCTTTCTTTTTTTTTTTTTTTTAAGATATGCATGCAGATAAATTAGGTAATTATTTACCCAGGGAACTTACCCACTGAGCCCTTAGGACAAGGCACAGCAGCTGGCTGGCCAAACTTGGTCTGTGGCCACCAAATACCAGCCTCGAAAGCTTTGGGACAGCCATTATAAATTACTGAAAGCAGAAAAAGACATGATGCATTTTTTCTGACAAGATAAAAATCACAACAGTGAGACATTTCAATCTGCCTGAAGGACCTTCCTGTAATTCCAAAGCCCTGTCAGGGTACTGCCCTCTGCAGCGCCTTCCAAGCTGTAACTAACCAGTTGCTCCTTATCCAGCAGATTGGACAGACAGGTACAGGCAGAGGAGAGTTCAGGATGATTATGAGGCTCTGGATTTTGGCTCTGCCTATCTGCTTGCTCCTTTATTGTGGGAAAACATTTCTCCTTCGTTTCACCCACACACTGTGGTGAGATGGCTGCTGCAGCAGCTTTGTGCTGATCACAGGACAGTGGGTGTCTGGGTGGGTGAGAGGAAAGGCAGGACGGGCAAGATGGGGAAGAACGGCAGAGAGCACGAGGTGCACGGCACAGCCTCTGTGGGCAAAAGCGGTTAGGGCTCTCTGCCTTTTCAGCTGCAGCTCAGCAATACAACACTGCACTGGCAGATGAACTCAGGTTTAAGGAAAAGTTGGTGTTAGTCTTTTGCTCCCCCTACTTCACCTCAGCTTGCTATATTTTCATTTGAGAAAAATTAAAGAGATAAGAGCTTTTTTCCCATATCCTCAGCCCCTGTGAGTCCTACTGGCACATATCCAGGAGGAGGGGTGTATGCTCAGGCTACCGCAGCCCCCATTGCCCCCCCTGCGGGAGCCGTGCCGCTGGGCTCACAGCGCCTCAAGACGCGGCCACCGCCGTGTCCCCCGTGTGGCGGCTGCCGGCGGCGCTGCCCCGCGCTGCACGGGCCCGGCCGGCAGCAGGGGCCCGCAACAGGTACCTTCACAGCCCCGCACGGTGACCTCCGCAAACGGGTTGTCGCAGCGGTTGCACTGCCGCCCTATGACGCCAGGTTTGCACGGACACTGTCCCGTCTCCATGTCGCAGGCACGCGTGTGGGAGCCGGATGGGAAGCAGTCGCAGGGATAGCAGGTGTCACTGCTTTGGGGCCTGTAGTAGTTGGCCTGGAAAAACCAAAATGATAGACACGAGGTATTTGACTTTCAAACTGCTTACATTTCTGAAACCTGCTCTAGCAGCATGTACATCATGAAAGGGCTAATTTTGCAGAGCACAGATAAAAATTACATTACTATTGTCAGAGACACAGGGTTTGCATTGCCGTTTGCAGTGGAGCCACAGGGCCCACATTACTCCTCGGACACTTGTTGCAAGAGCCCACCAAACATATTCTTGGAGGATTTACAGTTTTCTCAGCTTTGCAATTCCGCTCTTAAATGAGCCACTAAGGAAACTTCCTGCACTGTGCATTTGTGTTTCACGTAGAGGGTGGAGAGCACGCAATGATCCCATATTCAAATTGCCTCTGTACACGCTTTTGATCTGAGGCATTAAGATTGCACAAGAGTGGGGAGATGGCACCCCACTGACTCCATTTATTGCAACAGTAGTTGTGTGTCCTGCTGGCATTTTGGAAAGGAGCAGGGGGCCAGATTCACCGCCGCCAGTCTGCACAAACCCAGCTCCTCTGATGTCATTCAAGCCAGTTGTAAAACCTATTGTGAGAAGTCCTTTGTAAAACCTTCATGACGAGGTGCCTCCCCTCCCATGTCCCCCATCTGTCCCTGCCTGTCCACGGAAAACTCAGAGATGGCAGTGAGGAAAGCATTTAGCCCTCCAGCTCTCTCCAGCTGCCAGGCTTTTTGCTGGCCATAGCACAGGGGAGAGCTTCGCCCAGCTGGCCCAAGCTGTTTCATGGCTATTACTCACTTGTGACAGACAAAACCCCACTGACACTCCTCTGCACCCCAGTCTGATCTCCCCCGATAAACCAGGCTGCACTTCAGAGATCAGAGCCAGGCTTTCATCCTCTCGGTTTGGTTTTCCAAACACAAATAAGATAAGAGCTGTACAGTATGATTTGGAGAAGGGTGGTGCCAGCAAAATATTTTAGGTAATGATTAACTCCACTGTGCACATACATATATAAGTGATACAAAGCACAACTGTGTGTACTTTCTCTCAGATGGTCTTTTGTAATTATTAGTGGTACAGTTACTTTTTAAACGAAAGAAATTTTAACTTAAGACTGGTTTCTTTTGCTTACCTTGCAGTGGCATTCTCCATTGGTCTTATTGCAATCAGAATCAAACCCTTTACTAGTCTCACAATTACATGGACCACAGATGGGATTTCCCCACCAACCTCTGGGACAAGGTAGGTCGATCCTATTAAAGAAAATCAAATTGAAAGAAAGTTATTTTAAGTTCCCTCTTAAAAAGTGTGAAAAAAACCTTTGGGCCAAATCCGTACTCAATCGTGTCAGCTTACAGACAGTAATGTATCTCAAACAACAATCAATACATACATAAATACACTATAATATGGGAAAATTTAGAATATCAGTGCTATGAAATCCTAGAGGGAGTGTTTCTCTAAGTGTTTTCAAGTGCAAGGTGGCTCTGAGCCTGTGACCTGGTTTATCTACCACAACAAACTGCCTTGGGGCACAGCTCCCCAACACTTTATATCCCACTCCCCATCCCCATCCTGCCCCAGCCCTGATGTGGGCAGCAGGGCTTCTTGTCCAGCCCACAGGGACACCAGCTGAGGTGCAAAGCTGTCTGCAAGCTCATCCTATGAAGAAAAGCCACTATTTTCAGCCAACTTTCTCGGAGAGTTCACTACAAAGTCTGAAAAGCCCTGGCCTGCTACAGGAGAGACAGAGGACGTGGTTGGGGACATGGAAGAGGGGAGGGTGGCAGCTTTGATCTGGACTATGGATCAAAGACTGTGATTGAGACTGAGTGCAGCAGCACTGGAAGCTAAGCAGCAAGCCGAATGCCACCCCTGCTGAAAGAAAATCCCCATTCTCACTGATATTATTTCTTCTGGGTGAGCATCTGAGCAGGTTATCCCACAGATGCCCCAACACTAGTTCTGGCAAGGAGATCTCTGATTCTCTGATCGCTGGGAGTCTTTGTCAAGCAATAGCCTGAAGGACAACAGCTCTGGGATCAGGATCATGGTAATGCACAAGGCATTTTAGGAAAGAAAAGCTATTTGCATCTGTTTTGAAGACCACAACCAATTTTATTTGTTAAATGCTAGGTCTGTGCTTCTATGCTTTAGAATATGAAAACCACGTTTCACTTGACGTGATGTCAGCAGATAATGACAAGGGACAATGTCGCTGTGTCACTAATGCAGAGAAATGAAAGATAAATCTGGCAACAGCACGGCCAACATTTGCAAGCCCACACAACAAAAGGCAGAGGAAGAAGCTTGCAGTTTTCAAAGGGAAGGAAACATCACATGAGCCATTCCTAAATGGGCAGTCAAATGCACTTCATTTGCACATCATGAATGGCCCATATTACAGTAAATCAAAGTGCCGCCTCTGGGATAAGGCTGGTTGCTGAATGCTTATCTGAGACCAGGAAGCTGCTGACGAGGGAATCAGCACGTTTTTCCCACAAAGCAACAGTCACAGGCTCCCAGACTGTCCAGAAGAGATGGCTCTTTGCCAGCTCAGGGACTGGACCTTAACGGCAGAGAGACTTTATCTTGCTACAGGCCACCAAACTGGTCCATTGTTCTGTGTGCTGCGCAAGCTGGAGGAGAGATGTAGAGCAAACTCAGGCCATGCCCACCAGAAAGTACAGGTGAGATGCAGTGCTGTGTAACACAGCAGAACTGGTTAAGCCCCCTAACAGCTGATGAAGAATAGTGGGTCTTGAATAACATGGAGGATTGTCTAGTTTCTGGGAAGAGCTCAGGAATGCCAAAAGGCAATGGAGCCTAAAATACCACCCAAATTGTAACAGGAAAGTTTATCAGAGCAGAACAGGAAGTGGGAGGACTGCTGCCTTAGATGAAGAGCCACCTGGAAGGATCAAGAAACCAAGAACAAAACAATTCTCTTACTTGCTTTCACAGTACTGTCCATAGTAGCTTTGTCCACATTCACAGGTGTAGCCATGGGATGAGCTAGGTTTGTGCACGCATGTGGAGACATGCTCACATGGGTTCAAGTTACATACATCAACACAATCTCTCCCAAAGTACCCTGAGGAGACAAGGTAAGAAAATTACAGCAACCATTCTAATTTACGATTTGCATGTCTCCAAAAAACTGTCTGTCTTAAGCTCATACACTAATAACACATTTTTGATAATCAGTAGATTCCCCCTGATATACTGTCAGAAATGAAGCATCTTTTTCCCCCTCAGACAAAATGATAGTTAGCCATTCTTTCTGACAGTCTGTTATCATGCTTGAGGCACCCTTTTGCCTTTGGTTCCCAGTTTTATATTCGGGGCATGTGCTACAAATAGTTTTGTATTCTCTTGCTGCATGTATGGGAGGTGACTGTGCTGGGTGCTGACAGCATGTGCTGGCTACATGCACCAAAACAGAGAAAACATTCAAAGTATCTTGATCAGGATGCAGAGTGAGAGACTGAAATTCAACAGCAGAAAAGGCTGAGAAAGAAAAAGAAAAAAATCCATAAAAAGAAAAGGGGAGGTACACAGGAGTCCTTTGGACCAGAGACTGTCTTTCTGTTTGGAGGATACATTGCCTGGATTCTTAGCCCAGGACTGCAGCTTCCAGGGTGCTACAGTAAGAGTGAGAAGGGTAATACTGATTAGAAGAGGAAGAATCAAAAGATGAACACTTTGCCAGCATGCTGCTGTTGCTGCTGCTGTGCTGCTTCTGAAGGTGTGATCCAGCTTCTATATGAGTGGTCACTAGCTTACCTGGGTCACAGACACAGGAGTAGCTGTCCCAGTCGTCACTGCAGTAGCTGTGCTGGGGACATGGGTTGGAATCACAAGGGTTATCCACCTCACAGCCCTCCCTTACGTTAATCTTGATGGCCTGTTTCATGTTGAGTGTCGCTATATTTGTAGATGTCTCTCCCATTCTTACTCCCTAGTGACAAAAGACAATTATTTTAAGATTAGAGTCTTCTTTCAGAGTACAGTATTATGTGTTTCACTATTTTCACCAATCAATGAGGCTACATTTTAAAGAAATCACGATGAGCCAAACCCAGATTTTTTTTTTTCAAATGTTTTTCCCCTATGTGATCAGATTTGTACCTGGAAAAGTGAGTAGACTTTAATATTTTGATTCTTAGATAATTTTTATGGAGAAAACAGAAGTGTTTGAGGGTGGGTAAAAGAAACCTCTCACATTTTCACCCGGGTATTTTCTCACAGGTTCAAAATTTATTGCTACACTTTTCATTTCATACCTGCATACATCCATAAAATCCCTGCTGAACAGAGACCTGGTCTCCAGAGACACCTCCCACAATGATGCTTTTCATTTTCAATCCAGGTAGTTGATTTCCAATCTGCACAGAGCTCTGTGAGGAAAAGGACAGCTGATAAGAAGCACTATCATACTCTGTGACACAGGCAGCCTGCTTTCTCTAGTGATGGAGTCAAGCAGTAGCTGACAGTAGATTACATAAAAAATACCAAAGCAGTGAGAAGCCAGACATCAGAATGTGTCTTTTTACAGACTTCTTTGGTAAGGTATCTTATCACAAACCTTAATAAATTAATTGATTAGGCATAAATCATAGCAGAGCATGTCTCACAGCATAAGTACTTGTCCACAGTCTTTTATCATACTTTCTCCTAAAAGCATTTGTGCAGTAACTCAGTGGCAAAGTTATGATGCTGCCTTACCTGGTACATCCCATAGTCCAAGGACATGACAGCAAGGTACTTGAGATCTTTACCATCTTTTGCACTCTTCAGCTCTATTAACAAATGATGCCATTCCCCATCACTGACCCGTGACTGGCTCATCTTCAAACTGGCAACCTGGCTCAAGCCACTGTAGACTTCAAACTGCACGTAGTTGTTCAGTATCTGTTGGGGGAAAAATAAAAAATCATGGGGTTTTTTTTTTTTTTTTTGCTACATATTTGTACTTGATGCAAAAGGAGGTAGAGAGCAAGATAGTAACATTTCCTAAAACAACCCAAAAGGAAAAAAAGTCCAAAGAGTAAAGATGGGAATGCTTGCATAACTTTGCTTGTATAATTTTGGACATTGAGACTCCAACTTCCCTTATGGGCAAAAAAACCCCAAAGCAATAGACCTATTTTTTGACATCTATATTAATGCCCACTAGTACCTCTGACTAGAAAAATAATCTTAAATTAATATGGTTTTTGTAATGATATTTTAACCATCCACTTTTTGATCTTTGTAAAAGGCTAAAGTAATATGTTTTTATCGACATGCATTTAGTTAGGTGGATGAAGTTATGTAGTTCATCTGGCCATAACCACTGCTGGGGGTGTATTAATTCTTTTCTAACCAAAGGCAGCCACACTTTTACCTGAATGTTGATCTTGGATGCAGCCCCAGCATTGGCTTGCATTAGCATGCCATTGACTTTCCGGGTTCTGAACATCAGCCCGATGTACCATGGCACAGAGATGGTAATGTCAAGGTCACTCCAAATTATAATGCTCTCACCACTGAAACGCTGAGGAGAAGGCATTGCTGTGAATCAAAACACAGAAGAGAAACAGTTTTTATCCTTCAGGACAAATGTTGAGAGGAAAAATGATGCTAGTCCCTCTTCCACTGAGCTATATTTAATCTACCATGGATGAAGAGCTGGGCTAGGGGAGTTATTGTGAAGCAGTTGATAATACTGCAAATTCACAACCTATCCTGGTTGTGGGGTAGGCATCTTGGTGCCTGTACTCAAAAGCAGCACCTCCACACTGCTATGGCATTTCCCACGTGAGAGCTTTCCTAGAAAGGTTAGCTTGGGATCTCTGCTGATGCAGTTCTGCTGGTGAGTGGGTGGACAAAGCAGGAAGTATGAGGGCAACAGTTGGTGCAGATGTTTTCAACATAACCTTGATTACCTGCTTCTAATTAACAGATTGAACAGAGGAAAAGGCTGGGAAACAGGAAATATGAATTAATTATGAATACTCCAGGGCCATATTATTCAGCTGTCGCAGCTTTGCAGCCTTTTCACAAGGAGAAAGTTTGTGTAGAATTGCCTAAATCATCTGCCTTAAATATCCTGATGTGACAGCTGCAAAATTGCCCCCTCTCTAACCTTGCACAAGCACAGCTCCTACAGGGTGACACCAATGACAGGCTTCAATAGAAAGCACTTTGCTGATGGAAAATAGAGGAACACCCAACCTCTTGGACTTTTAAAGTTGTTACCCTGTGTAAAAGGAGTTAAAGTCCCATGGATTAGTTGATCCCACTGATCAGAAGCACAAGTTAAGCCATGAGAGATCTGTGCTATTTGTAGCACCTCATATGACACCTCCACCACATGTGGAACCTCGTAGTGGGATCTGCAGTCAGCCCTTGCCTGACATCCTTGCTTGTGGGCATGTTGGTGAAGTTCATGGCAGCTTTTTGCCAGTGGAAGCAGGCCTAAGAGATTGGGTGCAACCACCACAGATTAGCACCCAGCCTGTTATTTCATCATGTGCTGAGTCCATGTCGGTCAGTGCTGCTCCACACTACCATATCTGCTGACAGTTTCTGGATTTTTTGTAGTGGGAGAGATCATGTATATACAAATGCTTATGTGTTACAGTGAAATGATAAGTCCTTAAAAAAAAGGTTTAGGGATAACACCATAGCAGAAAATTGAGTAAAGTTGATGAGAAGTTCCATTTTTTTGAGGAATAAAGCCAAACCCCAAATTCTCATGTCTGTCTTGCTGGTGTCTGTAAAGGGAAAGGTTGATGTGGGGAGTGGAGTGCAGGGATTGGAGTAAAATGCAAGGCCTTTAGCTCCTTATTGGTGAGAAACAAAAAGTCAGGGACTAGTGGGTTACCACTAGTCAAGCCAGAGGTGTAACTTGACTTGCCCTTCCTTAAAATGTGGTTACCCAACCACCCCACATCAGGCTGAGGGCAGGCAGTCTCAAAGGGCAGCCCTTCTCCTCCTGCTCCAGCCTGTGATCTTCCCTCTGCAGTCATACCACAAATGCCAGAGAGGGTATATGGTAGAACAACTGCAACATAGCCTGCTCTTGAAGACCAGATGGCAACTTAAAAAAAAAGGATCGTCACCAGACACAGCTGTCCTTAGGCTGCTTAAAACTTGAATGCAGTGCTTGAGTTCTGGCTGTCTGGCCCAGGGCACAATTTTGGGCCGGGGCACAATTAATCAGCCCACACTGCACCACATCAATGTAAAAGTAACCAGGACATCAGTGTTGAGCAGGATTATTTTCTCTTGCTCCACCTGTGCAAAAGTCAGCCTTTGCCTTCCTCCTCTACCCTGCTGACCTTCACAATGACCTCAGCTTCCAACTTTGCTGCTGGTTTTCTGGACTGTTGCTGAGATCTTTGAGCCCATCTGCCTCTGGAGTGCAGAAGCAGGATGCAAACTTGCGGGCTTCTCACCTGCTAGAGGCTGGGAATGCTGTTTGCAAGCATTTTGCCTTTGCTCCTGGGAGAACTGGACTGGCATGGCAATTAGCCACCTTCTTCCTTTTCTCACCGGTGGTGACTTTCTGTACTTGCAAATACCATTCCCTTCCCACACCTTCTCCCAAATTCCCTCCCTTCCCTGGGGCCAGGGTGCACCTTCCCCTGCTGGTTAAATAGAAATCCCCATTTGTCAGACCTCTCTCTTTCCCCCAGCCCTTCCTCCTGCCTGGGACCAGGAGTGTCCATGGAGGGGCTGGCCACATCCACTGTCCCCAGATGGGACCTGACCTCCCCTGTCACAGAGGCCTATGTGCTCCAGCACCTCCCTGCCCCTGGCGGTGCAGTGATGCAAACTGTAAGTGTGTGCTCAGGGTTTGTCACTTGGAAGCACTGTCTGTGTATCTATGTTCACTCTAAAGAGAGCCCTACATTTAACAGGCCAGCAGAAAGATGTGAGGGCTATTCCCTGTGGGGACACAGGGCCCGGGAAAACAGGATGCCAACATCCCACTGGATGTCACCTGCAGTGTGGGTGCTGGACATGTGGAAGCTTATGTTTAGCTGCAGACCTGTAGTGTTCAGCCCAAGGCTAGTGCAGTGACACCGGCCTTCCAAGAGTGTCAGACACAGCTGCTACATCTTCTTCACAGCATTGCAACACCTAATGGTTTAAAAGAATTAAATTACAATAAAGGTGAAACTAATTTTTTCCTTAATTTTATCTCCATTCTATATATCAGCAGAGGGAGATGGGAGCTGCCAGAAGTGAGTTACCAGGTTCTAGGAGGGTAGTGAAGGTAAAACACCCCATCCTCACTAGTGTAGACCAGATCCCAGAGGTTTTGAAGAGCAGGAAGTGAAAAAAAGCATAATTGGTAACTTGCCAAAGTCTTTATCCTCTGCTAGCCTGAAGCACAGCCAAAGGGATTGAAGAAATGAGGCACTCCTACTCAAAAATGCAAATATTCTATCTAAGACTTTAAAAAAAATAGCTGCCTAATAAAAGCTCATGCTCTTAGGATTATAGCTGAGCATTCAAATAAGCAATTTGAAAGACGAGTATAGCGTATCTGTGATTCCTCCTGACTTTAACTTTGGGCTCCTAAAATCTTTGGTGACGTTCCATTTCTTACTTGGCTTGCAATTTTTCCACAGGGACACTGGCCCACATATATCATCAAAGAACCAAGCAGCCTGCTGCCTTCAAAGTATCAGAAAAACACCACAAATTGAGGCATCAGAAAGAACATGGGGTTTTTCAGTGACAAAGGGGACAAACAGGAATGCACAGTGCTGGAGGCAGAGGTGACAGCTGGGATGGGGGGAGGCAGTGTTGCTGCAACTGCCATCATCTCTATCACCTGAATTTAAAATTAGTTTCCAGGGATGGCTACAGGGCAGGTCTTAGGTGATTTTCTAAATCCCAAACTTTGTGGATTGGTCTTGAGTTTGGGATAAGAAAATAGTAAATAAAACAAACATTTGATCAAATTCTGAATTTCCTTTTGAAAAACAGAGGGAAGGATAGACCTTGCATTTGATAGCAGTAGTCCCCATTTACACCTGTACAGGACACACCACAGCTGGGCCCTGGCACTCCCCTCAGGATACATCAGAGTGGGTTTGTAGCACAGAGAACAGCCAATCATGAAGAAAACACAAGAACTTCTCCAACATACTTGACATGAGACACATGGAAAAATCAGATCTTCATACAAACCTGGGAAGCTCAAAATATTTGAGGAGTTGCTACAGAAAGCAGGTACCAGGCTAGGGGCAATAGTAACAGCTCTGGGCTCTGTGTGAGGTGAAGCACAGGAAGAGGTCTCCATCATTCCTTTTCCCTGTTCTTCACTCTGCAAACCTTTATCTCCAAGACAGAAACTTAACCATGTGTCCAGTCCTCTTAAGCTAATACTGCTGCTTCTCAGGAAAGGGAAGAGAAATTGTCACTACCTAGACCTGGCCCAGTAGAAGCACTTTTTTTTTTTGCTGGGAGCATCCAGGAAGACTCCAAAGGAGCAGCCACCTTACAGCATCAACCCCATGAGACTCCTCATACAGGTAACTCCTCACTTCTAGGGAAAAAACTGACTGAAAGTTCTTCACTCCGTACAAAACTCACCTGCTGCTCCTTCCTTATCCTTTAGTAATGAGGTTTTACACATATATGCACATTGTGTTCAATTAAAGAAAAATCCAGTAAAACTGAAAGTGCTCTTACTTAGCACAGAATGCCTTCTTGCCAAAAAAGTGGTGATTAAAACAGCACATTCATCCCCAGTTTGAGTCAAAGCCCAGTAAAGTCAGCAGGATTCTTTCCACTGATTTAAAGGGGTTTAGGATCAGGCATTTTTTACTATAAACAAATTACTAAATACAGCCAAGTTCTTTGGAACTGCTTTGCTTATGTAAGTAAATCAATGAAAGCTGCTCTTATTCATGAGAGTATGTAATCTACTATAGCGGGGATCTCTAAAATTATTTCAAATACATAATGGGTGACAGTCTCAACTGCAATCTTGTTACCCTTAAGCATCACAGCTGGACATACATGCTATGGGATGGCAATGACAGGCAATGAAATGTGCACACATCACAACGCACAGAGGGCTCTTTGCAGCCTACCTTGCTCACAGTTTTTCCCTCCGTAGCGCACGGGGCACTCACAGATGTATGTGTTCCACTTGTTGATGCACGTGCCTCCATTCTGGCACCAGTTGGTTTCACAATAGTTTCTCTGCGCAGCACAGCCTGGAATTCAGGAAAACCCTTACTTTGTATGGTTTTAATAAGAAAATGGCTCTGAATGACTGTATTTGAGTTTTTATGTAAAAAGAAGACACGACTATTATAGGTTTGGGTTTTTTGCTGTTTTTAAAAAATACTTTTGATGTCAGTGAAGCAAAATGTGGATGGCAAAAGTTTATGTAAGCTGATCATGTGTCAAATGCATAAAGACAAGTCTGTCTATCAAAGGCATATGCTATGACTCCCTCCTTAATCCACAATCAATGCAACATACTTTAGAACTGCAATTTAGCTCTTACAGAGACTTTCAGCAGCATGGACAGAAGGGACTTTCCATTTTTGTGTGTAAGCGCCAGTTTTAGGATGATGAGAACATTCTGTATACCTAATCACCAGAACTAATCCTGATCAGGGATCCAAGGACTGGAAATCAAATCAGAACCTCCATGAAGCAGGTTTCACATTTGGGGGATTGCAGAATTGTATTTACAGAACAAACACAATTTATTAAAAAGTCTTTGTAAGTGTTGTCTTTTTCATTAACCAATCCCACTGGCTTTCAGAGCAAAATGACATTTAATAGGTAGCTAAAAAATAGAAGATGAAAAGTTAATTTAGGAGTAAATTCCCGGCTGAAACTTCCAGCAATACAGAAAGTCTACACAAGCCCAGTCCTTTCCAATGTGCTGCTGAACCCTGGAAGTGTGCCGTGTGCCACAGGCTATTGTATGCCTCCCTGGCACAGGTGTGGACTGCACCTCGCTCAGACAAATGAGGTCTGGCCAGAGACACAGTGCCATACAGCATCTGAAGTCCCTGTGCCATAGCTGCTTTGCCCTCAACAGTGCTAACAGGAGGACAGGGGTCATTTCAGAACCCTGTGTCCCCTTTCCCTTCCTGGCATTCCTTGCAGGGCCAACCTCCTCGACACCCTAAGGCATGCCACACGCACAGCTGTGGCAGAGACCTTTCTGGTGCTGGCCTTTGGGGCACTAGATGCACATACCTGGCAGAGTGCCATTATTGGCAATGAAACCAGCCATGTCAATGGGCTTGCTGTCGATGGAGAGGTTCCTCATGCAGCCGATGAACTGCCTGTTGTGCACCGGGAAATCCTCAGGCAAGTTTGGCACACCACCAAGGAGGAGAGGGCCAGTTAGGTCCAAAGATCTGAAGAAACAAAGAAATAATTTCTTGCAAAGAGTTTGTTTTGCTTTGTTCTTTATCTTACTGCTTCCATAAGCACATTTAAGCTGCACTTCCCTCTGCTACATGAACACTTCCAGAGCTTGTAATCAAAGGATTGACCAGTAATACTCACTTTTACCTCAGGAGCTGTCATGTACATATAGAATCCAGTGACCTGTCCCTAACAGTTGCTAGTATGCAGAAGAAAATGAAAATTAGAAAAAAATGGGTAGCCACAGGACACTTCTTTCTGGCCCCATGCAGGGACTAGCTGATGCCGCTCAGCACAAGGTTGAGAAGCAGTGCCAACCCTTTTAAATCCTCTGAAGATCTTAGTCTTAATGACATTTAATGGATGTAGGTTCTACTAAATGACTCCACATTGTGTGAGAAGTGTTATCATCTGGTCATTTGGCTTAGCCCCAGTTTTTATAGTATGCCCTTCTCTTGGGATATTAGAGCTCCATGTGTATCTCAATGGTCTCCCTGCTATCACCCATTACTTTATATCCCCTTACGTTGCTTGCTGTTCACCTCCTCTTTAAACTCAAAAGTACTGATTTATTTTTCTTTCTTCACAGGAAACTTTTCCTTACACCCAGTGATTTTCAATGCTTGTTTGTTTATATCCTTTATTTTACCTCCTTTTAAGATAGGACTCCTAACTTAAATGATGGAGGTAATTCCACGTCCCAAATTTGTAACTTTGTTACTTTTTCTTGTTACCTCATACCTGTTTTTTCCAACTTACTGGTTAAACACTTAGTGTTCAGTGGTTAATTGCATTGTATTGACTCTCCACTGGAAAAAGAGAATGAGTGGAAAACACAAAAATAGTTAATCCTTACTTTTTTGAGCCAGTCTGAGTCCCCTGGGCAGCACAGGTGTAGTTTCCAATGAGGCTCCCGAAGCGCACGGCCACTGCTGTGTCACAGTCATCCACAGTCACCACAGCCACCTTCTCTCCAGAGGGCCCATGGGGAATTCCCAATCGGCCAATGTTTGGCTTCAAAAAGTAAAAGGCACATGTCATATACAGTGCTGCATGCACATGGGATTTAAATGCTGGTTCAGTCAGCTCAATAACATGCTTCTTACTACCCCCCAAAGAGGACAAAAATAGAAGATGTAAATAAAACAGTGTAAGTTAGGTTCTCCCACAATATTTAGGCAGGGAAAAACCCTGATGGATGACTTCAGTCAGAGTTCACACATGCCCAGTATGATAAACAGGGTGCTCAGAAGTGGCTTTGGTCTTTTCCATGGCTGAAACCCTTTGGCCCAAATCACATCAAACAGGTGTTTTCTCACTTCTGCATAGTAAATTCTAATAAATTATGCTCATGCTTTTGCACCTCTTCACCTCAAGGGAATGAAAACTATAAAATGATGTATTATTTCAACTGAGGCTTAAATTAAAGGCTTAAATCACATTTTCTCTGATGGGTGTACTCTGTCAAGGCTACCAGAAACTGACTTCAGGCCTCTATAGAAGCAGTAGTGAAGGGTTGTCTGATGACTGGGAAGGAATTTAGATGAAATCTGCTTGTTCCAGCTACAAGATGGAGCGCACAAAAAACCACTGCCCATTGCTGCATCAGCTGAGAAGCCCCCAGTTTCTAATTACAGGAGAATAAAGATCAATGACCTGTGGAGCTGGACAATAAAAAATAATGGACGTATCTGTGCTTGCTCTTGTGCAGGCACACAGACTGACAACTGCAGGTGCAGCATGAAAGATGGAAAGAAAGTGTGTTTTAGAGCAGCAATAAAGGCTCTGGCTTCTCCTCACCTCTGCTTCTCCCAGGCAGTAGGAAACTCCTGCCCACTCAATCACAATGTGCCCTGGTGGACATGAGCCACAAAGCTAAATTTATCACACTCAGCTTCACGCCTCCACTGTTACTGGCTCACTCTGCCAATCACCTGCTGTCAGTTGTTCTCCCCACTTCAGCATCCACTGAGTGGGGAAACTCAGTGATCCCAACAGACAGGCTTTCCTATGGGACCACCAGGAATTCAATACCAGCATTCAAACTTCTGTGCTTCTGCCACAAACAGATCCTTCATCATCTTCACTACTTTTGTCACTGATGAGATGTATCCCAGAGTGACTGACAGGAGATGATGTTTGCTGCGCAGAAACTCAAGAGACAGCTTTGTCAAGTGGAGAAGTACATTATGACTGTTAAAAAGGGTGCATGTACAAACAGCAGCAGACCAGTCTCAGTGAAGAACTAGCAAATCCTGTAAAAAACCTGTTTCCATGTTTAGTCTTCATATAGAGCTGAGGGGTGTTCATCTACCACTGGTGCAAGATCTCTGAGGACACTGTGGGTACAAGAGAAGCACTGAGCTGAACTCTATTGGCTTTGCAAAGAGACACCCCACAGGAATGAAGTCAGCAGCATCTGACCAGATACAATGAAAGCCACAACATATTTATTGGATGTGTTTATCAACAATAGCTGTATCCATGTGAAAATGAAGATGGCTGGGCATCTGTATCTTGCTGTACACTTGCTTTAAAACATGTACTGCTTGACTGCATTCTGAAATTCCTTATTTGAACAGCAAACAAGGAAGCAGTAAGGGGATAAATTACTTCTTTCTGTTTCACTTACACACACATAAATTTGTTAAAATACTCCCAGCCACTTTCATCATTTGTATAGAGACAGATTTATTTTTAAGGTTAATTACCCCAACGCATAAAAAACATTTTTAAAATATGTTTCCTGGAGTCAATTCCAGTTGGAAAGCATTTTCCACTTCCTCTACCAAGAACTACTGTGATCACATAGTTTGGCAGTTATTCAGTAAAAGGTTTTGACCTCTCTTTAGTGGTATTAAGGCAGGTTTTATTTTTTCCGATAGTCCCTGGACTTTGCCACTGCCTAGCTTGGAAAAAGAGGAAACATACGTATCTGAAGTGTTGAAAATGTTATTGTATGCACTGATGGAAATGTTAGTGAGCAGCTTTTCAAAGTAAATGAAAAAAATACATGGAAAACTAACCAACTGACAGGCAGACCTTCCCTTCCAAAATTAAAATGTTTACATTCTGGGTGCTACTTCTATTCATTTGGAGGAATGATTCGATTAACATTTATGTTCTTGTGCTTCACTGAAATAATCTATTGTTTCTTACATGGGAGCCTTGACAAAGGCAGGGTATTTATTCGCTCCGCAGGGGGGATCTGCCCAATGTTAATCATGATTGCAACCTGATGAGACTCAGCACTTTGCAGCTGCTCCTTCACAGTCACTAGCTGCAGTAGCAAATTGATTTTTTTCTACTTTTATTTAACATAGAAACTGGAAAGTGTTTCTCTAGATGTTGACTGTTCATTGCAGTACAGATCTCTGACATCTCCTCGGCTCTGATGGCCACACAGAACCATGAAGAAAGGGAATATTCCAGTAATGAAATCAACTGGCAGTTCAAACCATACTTAGTTCAAACACAGGGTGATTTTCTGACCATGTTAAAAGGCTCATTTGACAGAATTTGACAGGCTTTTCCCAAAATGCAAGAATATGTTACTCGGAAAGGAAAGGAAGATTTTCTAACTGATTTAATGGGACAAGAACTCAAAATATGTGGCAAGTACTACACACTACTCATCTTCTCAACAGCTAACATAGGACATACTCTGTAACTGAAATAATGGGAAATAAATAAAAGATTTTATCAGAGAAAGCCCAAGTTAGGAACTCCTTCAGCAATGAATCATGGAACAGATTTTATTCATTAAATATTTAGATTACTGTTAAATATAAGTTACTGGTGATGCAAAGGATATTTAGAGTATCCTGCATTAATAAAATCACTTTGAACAGTTGCATGTAACAAAGAGAATTAATCCCACAACATGAAACTTGGGCTCTGGTGACAAGAATTCCTATTACAGATTCTGAGACTCTCAGCACTAAATGATGAAAAATAATAAAACCACCCTATTAATCAACTAAAAACCAATGAGGAACAATGGTGAGATTAAAAGGTTAAAAAGGCAATACAACACTGGGCTGTTGCACAGATGCATATGAGGAAAGTTTCATGACACTTAACAGGATAGAATGCTTGGGCAGTTTTGTTTTCACTTACTAAAAATACCTTCCAATTACAGCAGGTGCACAGAACAGCAGCCAGAGCAGTGCCAAGTTTACCAGATCAAACAGGCAAAATGGAATCGGCATGTTTAGCCTAACAAAGTAAAGGCTGGAGAAGAGTTTTGGAAATAAGATGCTGTCACTGCAATGAACACAGTACAAGAATAAAGGGGTATAAGATGCCCATGAGTAATGTAGGCTGGTAATCACTAGGTGATGCTCAGCCATAGGAGGGATAATCTTGGGGAAAGTAGCAGGGGTGAAAATGATAAAAACCCCCTTTATTTGTTTATGATTATAGAAGCTGGTGTTAGCAGAGGGCTAGCCTATGTTTGAAAGAAAATAAGTAACAGTAAGTAGTACTTGGAAAATGCAGCAGAAAGTGAATCGTCAGCACTAAATGACAGCACACACATTCACATTTCAGGCATGATCTTTACCTCAGTGAAATCCTACTGGAGCAAGACTGATCCCTAACAGTAGGAACAGCTAACACTAACCAGCATTAATTCACACTATTATTTTCTGGAAATATGTTCAAGGAGTTAAAAGCCAGACTTTCATCTGGGTACTTAGCAGTCATTTCTGCCTGTCAGACCCATCTCCTGAAACACATGCTACCCGAAAGGCAAGTTTCATTAGCTGTGCCAATTCTGCACTCATGAGTAAATGTTCAATGTGGTGTACAGGAATTTACCAGCATGACCCCCATTAATAGTAATGCAAGTCATGTAACTGAGTTCCTGCTCATGAAGCCGAAAATTTACCTTTTGCTGCCTAACCCTAAAGGCTGCCTTTTCAGTTAGTGCTTCTCCAGAAAGAAGTTGGGATTCAAATTTCAAAGACCACATGCTGTAACACTGAGTAGCAAGAAGAGGTACCAAAAAGTGCCAGAGAGAAAACCTGGTTTCCCTGAAACAAACTGTGAAAGAAGTGGATTATTATTCTGGGACTCAAATGAAAGGAAGAAAAAGCAGCCCTGAGCGTTGCAGTGTTTTATCACCATCACATGATGATTCTTCAAACAGAATGCATCTCATAGTGAAATTCATTTTGTTTGTTATACTGACTCTTACGTTTTTATGTTATAGTCACATATAGGGTCGCTTGGAAAAGAGGAAGAAACAGTCCTGTCTAAGGATCCACATGCGACAGCATAAGTCCCGTACTTTTTTCACTATCTGTAAACCAAGATGAACCATATTTATGTTCCTCAAATGATGGCAATTCGTACCTGAAACTGTAAACAATATAATGAAACTTAACTTTGCCTCACTGAGCTTTCATGAAGATCAACTGTTCTTATCTATGAATGACAATCTCCCATCTCATTTCTAACCCATTACATTCATCCTTGCCCAGAGTCACAGGCAAAATGTGACTACAGGAATGACAGCCTCCCAGCCTTTTGAAAATTGCAGCTCCCTTTCTGTCCATAGCAGAGATAACAGTGAGATCCATCTACTGTCCTCAGCAGTGACCTGGAGGAGCGATCTTCTTGAGCTGCAACGAGGTACAGAACACCCTTTGGCCACCTGTAGTGACTTTCTCAGCTTGCAGTAAAAGGACACCACTATGCAGGTATTTCACTAATAATGACAAATCCGATTTTTGTGAAACTCAGTTACAGAGCAATGTTTGAACTTCTCCCCATAAATTCAACCCAAGAAAGACATGTAGCTTCTCCCAGCTGAAAAAACCTGAGAAGACTAATCTGTGAACTTGTGTTGTGTAAGTGGAGACCAGACAGAGGAGAGAAAGTCATCAAAACACATCTGTTTATAGTTTGCAAATCTACTGCATAAGTCCACACTTCTATCCACTTAGAGTATCAGACGTGAATATTCTCATGTATCTCAGTTTCATTTGGATTCTCTGTTATGTTTAAGTAAATATTTAAACTGCGAGAGCCCACACAGTTACTTATTAAAGACACAGCTGGTGTAACGATGCACAGTGAATGGAAAAGACATACAGATCAACGGACAATGGGAGCCCTTGTCCTAAACACTTAACCCTTGTATTTTAGATCATATGTCCTACTGTTTCCATATCAGGATACAAAATTGTTGGAGAGGTTTAAGCAAGTAGTCCAATCTTTGGCAGACTTATTTTAAATTAAACCAGTCTAGATAGTGTCTGTACATGTAATAGTAATACTGCAAATCTCAAATGTTTGTTTAGTAAATCAGCAGCAGTGGTGACACTCAGATTCCTGAATCTCACCCTTTTATTAGTTAATCTGCAAGACAATAGACTGTTCCAGAGGTCTCACAAACATTTCCTCCACCAGAAAACTTTTTTCCAACTTCCATTCTTAGATAAAAACTTGCCACTTGACTTTTCTCACAGATAGGAAGAGGGAGAGTGGTTTTGGTCAGCCATCAGTGTTCCAACAGGGATATTATTCCCTGAGCTCAGACTGAAAGTCCAAACCTTGGCCAGGAGGTTTTCTGCCTGCTTTAGCCATCTCATTGAGTCTTTTGAAGGAGCTGAGGAGATGATTCAGCAGCAGACTGTAAGTATGGCCAAGACTTAGAAAATGCAAACCAGTATTGCTTGCAGATGAGACACAACCTACCTTGCTACACTTGGCACCAGGAGGAGACCTATTTTCTTGGGAGTCAGATGTTGCATATTGTAAATTCTGCATTTGCTCAGCTCACTGTACACATTAAAATATACTTATTTTAGAAAGTTGGTCTTTTAGCAAAATGTTTTGCATGGCATAGCTTAATATTCAGAGCTTGGCTTGTTTGTCTTTTTAATAAGTGCAAATGCGTAAGAAGAAAAGGCATCCTGAAGTCACTGCCAGCCTTTCAGTGATTCCAAGAGTTTGCTTACCAGACAGTAAGTTACCCTTCTGTTTTTGTTAATTAGTAGCTAATGATTTATTGCCTGTTTGGAGTGGTTAAAGGTTAAAAAGAATCTGTTTCCTAGTTGGGTTTTTTTTTTTGTATACTCTCCTCTTCGTTGTTAATGTGATGGTTCACACCCCACCACCTCTGGCGTTTGTGGATTAATATTCCTAACACCCCCAAAAGTGCTGGGTGGAAAATGCCTTATACTTTGGGGCTTTCTAGCGCTTCCAGCTACAGTAATAATGAGGAAAAATGGAGCAGCTGGCACTGGGTCCGGCTGGAGGCTGGTGCTGGTGCCCCTGCCCGGTTCCCCGGCGCTCATTAGGCCGCCCGCCAGCCGCCCCGCCGCTTCGTTAACCCGCCGGCCCCTGCTCCGCGGTCTGCTGTGGGGAAGGGAGCAACCCCTGCCATTCCCAGGCCATGCTGTGCTGCTTCAGTGGTCAAAAAGCTCATTAAGGGCCCATGGCAGCGCCGGTCTCCCTGGACAAGCTGCTGGAGCACAGCCCCCCCGCCGGCAAGGAAAATAAATAAATAAACAGGAAAAAATAAACAGGGAAAGCACACTGCTTACAGTCCTGGGGGGAGAGACTAGGAAATGCCAGAGGAGCTTAGCATGGACTTGCAGACCACTCTGATCAATCAGGAAACTCCAAATTAGGCCAGGTTACGGAAACCACTAACATTAATCTTTATTTTCCAGAGTCTCCCTGTACAGATTTCCAGAGCACCTTTAAAATAGGTGGTGTGAAGAACAGATCCTGATTAGTCACCAGGGAAAGGCAGAACAAGTCATTTCACATAACCCCCTTATGCCTTTGATGTATGTATCCCCTTTTATTCACTGAATATTTTAATGGCATTTCTATATACAAATTTGCCTCAAGTCTGTACAGAAACAAGAGAGCCTGTGACAATGAAAAGGAAAACCAAAGAGCTTCCCATCAGTGAGTAAAAAATGCAAATCCTGAAAAGCCACCAGACCAGTTCCTTTTCCTAGAGAAACGCCCTGCAACACCAATCATCAGGATCTGGGCTGGCCCACGAAGTCAAGCGAGTTTTACTGGCCTGATTTGTTATCTCCTTTAGGGCTGCATCCAGAGGCTAAACTTTGATATTCAAAGCAGGAGGCTTTCAGCAAAGCTATGAGACCTGGCACTAGTGACTAGCACTGCCAGAATTGCCACTGCTCTTCCAGTGCTGGGGCAGAGATGAAGAGCAACCCCTCCTGTCACAACATGTGGCAATGGCACAGCAGGGCTATGAAAGGCCATGGTTACACATGGCATCCAGCTATTCTCCTCTACAGCATGGCCAGTATCTTCACAAAAATCATGCAGCTACTGCAAAGGGTATATTCTTAGTTTTGACTAATTTTCACAAGGGCTGCTGTAATAATGATGGGAAGATGAGTTTTCTCTGTCTGCAAATGGAAATTTTATCCTCAAATGTGTATTCCCAGATGCTTTTCAGCTCTTTGATGCTGAATCAGTGACACAGCAAGACAGACCTGTTTTGGCTGTGAAGAGACCATTCTCTCTCTCAAGACAACATTCAGTCTCCCATGTGGGAGACAGCACTCACCATAGAGCTCTGCTGCTGTGGGTGCCCTCATCCTTCTTCTGCAGCCCTCTCCTCACTCTGATCTCCCCCTGTGGCTGATGTCCCTTCTCCCTGACCCCTCCTGCCCTCTGAACCTTTTTCCTGCCTATTTTGCTGCCTCCCTTTCTTTTCACCCACAAGGATGTTCTACAGCATCCTTGGAGAACTGGGAAAAGAAGAACACATCCTTTGATACTGGAAGAGCTCTCTTGTTATGCTTCCCCTGCTGTCCTCTCCCAGTTCAGCAAATTCTCTCTTTGCCATTTGTCCCTGTCTACCTGCCAAAGAACCACTCTAAAACATTTTTTGTTTTATATAAATCTTTTAAATTCTATGACATATTTTTGCATCCAGGATGTCAATGTTGCTTCTCTCAAAGTCCAAGAAATACCTGTGACACTTATGCACAGTAACTGACTCCTTCCTGGACAAATCTCTGGTGACATCTTGCCAAGCAAACTGCTGCTTAGTGTGGGTAATGGAGTCACATTTCAGCCTATAAAATCCAGGAATCCCACACTTTTCTATGGGCTTCCTCCTGGCCCCATGGCTGGATCTTTGTGAGGGTCTCCTGCCACACAAATATTTCTGCAAGGCCAGGTAACTGCAAAGTGCTGCTTCCTGTCACTACACAGACAGATACAAAATACCTGAAAAGTTACTGCAAATCAGTGAGCTACTATAATTTACTACATGATTTACTACACTGCACTTCAAAGAACTCGCACCAAATTCCTGAGGTGCCATTCCAATGACTGCTGGCTTTGAGCAAGGCCTTGCCAGGCTGGGCTGCATAGCACAACCTTCAAGCACTGTCCTCAGGGCCTCAGGGTGAGCCAAGGACCATTCAGATTCTTCCAGATCTCATGGAGGTCCCTCACATCTCCTTAGCCTCCAGGAGGAGCCAAAAATCACCATTTTGGGAGGTGCCACTAAATGTCTTTGGATTTTAGCAGTGCAGAGGTGTCAGATGGCTCGAGCAAAGTGGGCTTGAAGAGCATCGCTGGGTGCCAGGTTCCCCAGGATGACCTGAGAGCCCCACACCAGGAGGAAAAGCCACACAGCTGACACCCACTTCAGGTGTGGGGTGCACACCCTAGATGGGCACACAAGCCTTTAAAACCTGGGTGATGTGAGAAGAATAAGAACTGAACAGCCTTGCCAAGGATGAGGCTTCCAAAAGAGGAGGGACTCAGGCTGGTTTTGCCAAGACACGGTCCCTTACTGTGCAGATGTTTTCTGAAAAGTTACTGTTTGTGTTTGCACATAAAATCATCATCACAACAATCACTGTTTTCAGGTGGTGTTTGCAAACTCTGTGAGAGCAACAGTTCCAAAAGCAGGCAGGGGAGAGAACAAGCCAGGCACTGGGTACACACTTTCCCTCCCTTCCCCAGTCAACAGAGAGATTTCTCAAAGCTGTCACTGAGAACTGAGTACTCAGTGCTGGAGAGCAGGTCACACTTTACATCTCAATGACCTCTAAATGACTTTCACTGCTTTACACTTTAATTTCCCGAGACACAGATTTAGAGGTGAGTTATTTGTTATTTTGTGTCAAGACAATGGAATGTCGCTCCACAGCCAAATCCTGATTTCCTTTCCCAGATATCAATCACTTCACACTTACCCTCCACCAGAAAAAAAAAAAAAAAGGCAAACAAAACACCAACAAAAACAATTACTAATTGAAATCCACATGAATAAATATCGGTGGAATTGCAGGGAGGGGCTTTTAAAGTCCAGGCTCACATATCTTTGTTCTGCAAGGGCAGATCAGCTGCCCACCCCCCCACCCCTTTACACCCACTAACACCTGCAAGGGCTCCACAACCAGCCAGAGCAAGAAAAAGTAAATATTAGCCAGGCAGCCCTCCAGTGCTTTTCAGAAGATGTTAGGAATGTAAAGGGTTGCCATAGGCCCGACCAAAGTCCCACTGAGGGAGTGGTAGATGCTGTGAAAGTGTGTAAGAACAGAGTAAATGTGCAGCAACATTTCTATTCTCTCTAAGCTTTCCACCTGCAGTATTGGAGGCTGGAACTCAAGACAGGTTTTCCCAGGATTCTGTCACATTTTTTGAATCGATGGGACTCATGTTCTCATCTAATCAGTCTTTTGCTTTATACAACCACAGAACACAACCCCGTGAGTCCTGCTCAATAACATCACTTGCACCCAAGCAAAAATGTTCCTTTAGAAAGGGAAATACTGACTTGATTTAAAGATTTCAAGGGACAAGAAGAACTGTGGGCAGGTATATTAACTCTAATCAGAATCTGTCAAGGTTCAGTTTCTACATAGCAAATCTATGGTCTTACCTAGAGGAGGACTTTCATTGATCCTCTGGATTTGGGTGGAAGAGGATGAATTTGACCTCAGCAAGGATGTGAGTGTCTGAATCATGAGCCAGAAAGCCAGGAAATGACTCATAAATGGAACTATTTTTTCTGAGATTACCTTTCCTCATGGCATTTTAAAAATTGAATTCTGAGCATGTGGGAAATTACGTCTTTTGCATTCAGACACGAAGAGCATATTTTATGTGTTTGACTAGAACAACATTCTGAACTTTAAATGAAAAATCTAATTTCTTTCCTTCCTCTAGCTGCTTGTAATTTTAATAGCTAGGGATTTTTTTAAATGGCCATGCCCAGTAGCACCAAAAATACACAGTACAGATAAGTGAAACAAATGCATAGCTACAAATTTCTCATACTCTCATATTGTACATGAGCCTCCAGCACTACCTACCACATCTTCCACCAGTATACAAGCCTATCCCACCAAAAAGCACAAAAATCTGCTGATACAGTAACTTCTGTTCTTGTAAAGAAGTTGTGAAAAAACTGTCATAACCTGCTTCTGGCTAACCACCTTGGCATTCCAGTCAAATTTCCTTACCCTCTTGAGCTGAGAAGTAAATGAAACTTGAACACCTCTCAGGATGCTGCTTAAAAATTTTGGTTGTGGCTAGAAAAAAAAGTGACTTTTACACCTGAAATGTTTTTCTTGTAAAGCTGAAGCAACCCTGGTAACTTTCTCTGTTAAGAACAGGCCCCCCAGTCACGTGGATAAGTACAGTTAAGTCCTCAAAAATTTGAGCTAAAGAATTGACTGTGGTTTTGTGTCCTGTGAGCTTCCCTGTGCATAAGCCATGGTAGAACTTTTGATCTCATGAAAATGCCGTAGAAGGAAAGGCATCCAGCACAAATTGATGATCTGGTGAGGTGTACCACCCGTGCTCTGCTGAAAGTTAGCACCATCTACCACCTACCTCCTCCTTGCTGTAACACCAGTGATCTCTAGACCCTGCTGTACATTCTGCTATCAAACAATTTTCAGTGAGATGGGTAATGATATGGAAATGATAAAATTGGAAGAAATATGGTTAAATCTTAAGTAAGAATATGTGGTTTCTTTTAAGAGGAAGCACTACATTGTAATGCACTTTCTGCCTTGCATGCTTAAGAGAGCCTTTTAAAAGATATACTGGCATTTCTTAGAAATATGAATTTAGGTTTTGAAATGACACAAAATTCTAATTGTTTCTGGAAAAATATGCCCAGAGAAGTAGGTTTCTCCTAATTGAGTAACATTTTCAGTATTTCCAGTACCTCCCCACCTCCATAGTTTGCTTGACATGGCAATTACTGCTCTGCATTTTTCTTTATCAGACAATGCCAAGCAATACTGGAGCAGATCTGTGTCAATCACAAATGCTGTAAACACAGCAAGTCAATCTGAGCCAGCAAAATCCAAACTCTGGCAGTGCCCACATCTGATCAACAGTGGCATTACCATAATCTTCAACAACTGCATTGTTTATTTAGAAAATCTCCCTCAATCCCTTAACAAATTAGTCTGGAAGCCACCACGAGGATTAACTTCAAGAATTCTCCCTCAGATCACCATTACATCTGCTCAGATGTCACCAGTGATAGACATTTGCATAAGTCATACCCAATCACTATTGCTAATTGTTTTTCAGTTATTTGACTTCTATTGGGGGTCTGTCTTTTCCAACCAAGTTACAAAACTCAGCACTCAGTTGGGCAATCCTGCTCTGGTGTGAAAGGTGCTCCCCAGCACAAGGGGTAATACCAAATACCTATCTAAGAATTTAATTGCCAACCACTTTTCCTCACCATTCAGATTAAGAAGCAAATGATACTGGGTGGTGTCCTGGATACTGTGAGGGCAGTGTCTTTCACCCAGGGTCCAATGACTAAAGTTATACCTAGCTGGTGGCAGCTATGTGGCTTTTCTCCAAGGAGCTGGCAATTCCTATTCAGCTGCAGGCATGTGCCTGCCTCATAAATCACCCACAGCACTGGCAGCTTCCTTGGCAGGCGCAGCAGGGAGACCAAGAGCTGAGCAAACAAGGTGTTTGTGCTGGAATGCTCACACAAAAGGTGGGAGTGGGGTGGTACAGGGAAGCCTGTGTGAGCTACTGCGTGATGCTGCCTGTTGGTCCTGGGGCAACAGAGTCCTGAGAACCCAGAACTTCTAACAAGGATTGGTTCTCTTTACAAGGAAGAAAGCAGTAACCAGTGCCATCCTTGTCTTTTGGCACAACTGTCAAAGCCTGAGTTTCCCTACAATGTTGTAGAGAAAGGCACTCTGCCTTTTTTTTCCCAAGGCAAAGTAGCAAAATCAATTGTCAGTCCTGGATATGGAATATATTTCCATAACAGGCAAATCTGCCATAATCAGAGAAGGTCTATGTTTTCAGAAGGAAACGAGATAACCTATCTGTCAGCTCCAAAGGCACCACGTGTGCCAGAGGCAGCAGGGTCTGTGCATGTCTCTGCAGCAGACCATCAGAGGTTGCTGCACTCATCCCACCCTACTCAAAACAAATTGCTACATTAACCTCTCCAACACAGACCTGCACCACTCCCACTGCCTGCGACTGCCCCTGCCACTTGTGCTTATGCTCTTGGGTTAAAAGGCACATCCTGCCTGTCCATGGCAGGGGATTGCAAGTGGCCACCAAGCTTCAGTTGCTCACAACTACAACAACACGCAGCCCTCTAGATCTTGATTTTTGGGGTACGACTGTGTCACCCCCTCTTTGGTGATGGGTGGCTGCATGAAACTTGGTCTCAGCTGGCTCCTGGATGGGAGAACAGGAGAACAGGAGTGGACCCAAGTTTTTAAAAGAAAAGCTTTGTGTACACATCCTCAAGCTGTTCAGCAGTGCTCTGCCTCTGGCCACTGTTAGGCAGTTGTGTGACACAAGCTCCCAGAATCAAAACAGAGGCTCTAGTAAAACAAAGGCAGTGATGAAGTCAGAGATTTGCTGTAAAGATAATCCTGAAGATAATTCTACCAACAAGTGGTAGACATAACACGTGCAAGAGTATAAGAAATACAGGGGTTGTACAGGACTGTACTTTGCAACTGGTTGATTTTTCTGCTTAATTTAGAAAATGGGGGGATGCATCCTTGGCTCCCCAGCAATGCAAAAACTCAGCAAACCTCAAACCCAATAACCTTCCCTTTACATATCCAAGGTTGCCAGGTAAACATTGCCTTTTTATCTCAAGGTCTTTCCTCCTTATAGAGGAATTATAGAAAGTATTTATCTGGTAAGCCTCACACAGCTGCTCCCTCTCTTTCCCCACAAAAGGATGGGGGAGAGGATCAGAAGGATAAAAGTGAGAAAAATTGTGGGTTGGGATAAAGACAGTTTAATAGGTAAAGCAAAGACTGTGCATACATGCAAAGCAAAACAAGGAATTTTTTCACTGCTTCTCTGGTGTTCAGCCATCCTCAGGAAAGCAGGGCTCTGTCACACATAACGGTGACTTGGGAAGACAAATGTCATTACTTTGAACATTCCCCCATTTCTTCTTCTCCCCTTTAATCATATGGCAGGGGGCTACCCTCTGGTCAGCTGTCCTGGCTGTCCCCTCCCAGCTCCTTGTGCACCACCAGCCTCCTCACTGGTGGGGCAGTCTGAGGAGTAGAAAACTCCTTGACTCTGTATAAGCCCTGCTCAGCAACAACTCAAACGTCCCTGCATTACCAACACAGCTTTCACCAGAAATGAAAAACACAGCCCATGTTAGCCACTGTGAAAAAAAGTTAACTTTACCCCAGCCAAGCTCAGTACACTTGGGCATGACAAAAATTGCACATGGAGATGAAGAGTGTACATAGAGTGAAGGTGGGTGGTTCAGAACAGACCAGCAAATGTTTTTTGTTTTAACATTAGGAGCATTGATAGATACTATCTTCAGGTATGGTCTTAATTTATGCCTCTTTGGACACTTATATTCATGGAACTTCCATATGATGTTCCTCTTTCTGACCATCACATTGCCTGACCAGCTACAGGAACAGCATCATATGAAACCCTGACCTGGCCTGGGATTGGTTTTTTTCTTCCTGACTTTTCCTCCATGACCCTGCCCTTCCTTCCACTTTATCCTAAGTCCCTACAAGTGCAAATAGGATCTGCTTCTCTGCTGTGAGCAGCTTCATTCCAAGCCTACCTGAGCTGGCAGCAGTTCCAAATCTACAACATCCTCTAGACTCCCAGCTGCCTACAGCTTCATGTGGATCACAGCAAGGCACATGAGCTCCGTCCAGAAGTGCTGCAGAGCCACCACTCAGATGGCATGAACAAATGGGGCTCACTGAGATGTCCCAGATATGGAGGTGGTGGATTTTGCCCAGAGGCTACACCTGGCATCAACAGCCAGTTTGTGGGCACTACTAGTGATCCATAGTATGGAGGATTTGTGAATGCAGACATCAGAAAATAAGCTCTGCTGGTGCTACAGCACATGGGCATGTAAAATAACCCTTCAGGCTCAGCTTTGGCCGAGGAACCCTCAGGTGAGGGAGGGAGCTGCCTTCCTGCCCACTTGCTGAGCAAGCACAAAGGGAGAGCTGCAGTACCCACCCCAGTATGGAAAATAAAATACAGTGCAGGACTTGGCACTGAAACACAGGGTGCTCTGGCACCTGTAAACAGCTCTCAGCCAGTGGATGAGGGATGAAACCTCCACAAGATAGGAAGGTACTGGCAAATTCTAGTGTATGAGTGGGCTGAGAGCTAAATCTCTACAGTATTAACTCGGTCTTTGGTGATTTTCAAGCTGCAGCTTGCCCCAGCTGAAGGCCAGTTAACTCAAGAGTTAACTCTTGCCCCAGATGAAGGCCGGTTAACTCATCACTTACCACAGGCAGGAAATTTCTGAATTCATACATGAGTCGAATTGAGAGCAATGCACCTCTTGTTCTTTGAATTCACAACACACCAAAGATCAAGCCTAAGCAGCCCTCACTTCTTTCAAGTTTATCTCTAACTGAAGAATTTGCCTGTTTTCTCCAGCAGTTGTCTTCAGGCTAAGTGCAGGTCTGGGTTCTGCTGGGTGGGAAGCACAGAGGGATGAGAATCAGCAGGTCCCTACTAACTGTAATCACTCTGAAGGGGTGGGCTACTCCCAAGACAGCTGAGTATCTGAAACAAAAACCATGGCATGTCTCCGTTGAAGATATTCAAAAAGAGAGAGAAAGAACAGCAGCTTATTAATGATTATCAGATATGAGAAGAAACCTCATCCCAGTTATGGAAAAAGAGTAATATTTGTCCTGAACAGCTCATCCTAGCAGACTGTAGGCTCAAGAGACCAGTACAGTGGAGACACTCTCCTAGGCACCCATCATTTTACACCTCCTGACCATGGAAGTGGATTCCATCACAGACACTGCCTAACAGCACACAGTAGCTGTTACTTTTGTGAATCATTCAGTGAGTCATTCAGGGCTTTGATCATCCTATCCCCCAGAATTACTGCACTGCACCTAAGATGCCCACTGATAGCTTGTTTCTATATGCTTTTCTCAGGTTTTCTGTCACTGAGGTAAAATTATCCTGTGCTCCCTTAAAGAGATGCAGAAGAACCTTCTGCCTACAGAACAGTAACATCCTTAAACAACTTAGATGCCATATATGTATAAGCAACACATAATATACAGAGCATATAAATACAAATATACAGGTACATGCCCTCTATAATTAAAGTAACATGTCCATACTCAAAATCTTTTTATGTTGTGCCAAATGATGAATTCTACCCTCAGGTAATGAGTCAGGTAAAACATTAACATAAGTTTGATGGTATATCTCAAATTCTGAACAAAATTGTGTTTCTATCAGAAGTTTGCAAGAGTGGCTTGAACTTTGCACTTAATTAAAAACACCACTCACTACTGAGTAAAATCTGTTGTTCCAAGCACTACCTACAATAATACATGATCCTGTATATGCAATGAATGCCAGACAGTTCATGTGATGTCATTGCTATTGAGCATCATTACCATCAAACAGGGGTTTGCTCCTATTCCAAACAAGTATCAGCATGGCTAAACCTGGTCACTGTCACTGCTGGCAGGCTCAGGAGAGCCAAAGGCTGGGGACCAAACTCCTTCAGATTTTATCATCATCATCTGGAAAGGAAGTATAGTACCAAGGCAAATAGGACAGCTGACATTGCTGCCCCCCCTTACACCAACTACCCTATAGACAAGCAGCAGGCTGTTTGTACTATTTTTAACTAGTTTTATTTACCAGGCTGAAATCCTCCCCCTCCTTCCACTTTTCCTTCCAAAATAATTTTTAAAATTCCATTTCTTCTAAATTTCTTATCAATATATATACCTCTTGAGAAAGCAGGTCATCCATGGGTTACCTTTAATTCAATACCTCCCATTGATTTTAATGGCTGCAAGATCAGGACCTCACTAAATAATGTGTTTGAGCTATCAGAGTCAGCAAGTGGCCTTCCTCCCTGTCTTCTCCCACTGTCAGCAAACATCTATAATGGCAAGTAACAGGTAAACTGATACTTTGCTACTGGGAAGCTAAAAGACTTCTAATATATAACTGAAACTAGATAATGGTTATAAAACACTCCTAGTTCACTTCTGCTGTCTTATAACTTCTAATTCCTCCCCCTTGGTGTCTTCCCTTCCAGAAATTCAATACAGAGCCAGCACTTAGTACAAGTTCCATGTGCTTCCCTCAGGCACTTCTAGTGAAAACAAGTGTGTCAGCTGGTTTCCTCCAATGCAGGAGCATCCATTCTCATCACTACACAGTAAATGAAATAACATTGTTTCCCTTCTTCTGATACAATCTGTTTCCTTACTGCAATGTTTTACAGTGCTGGCACATAGCAGGATTGGTAAGAAAGCATCAAATAATTGAACTGACAGAGAGCTGGTTTGATGCCTTTCTGCAAACACAGTGAAGCAAAGCCAGCTCTGGACTTCTTTTCTACTGAGGAGGCTCCAGTGTTTGGCCCCAAGTGGCAAAGGACCTTCATGATACGCAGTTAGTTCTAAACCATCATTTTTCAACAACACGAAAGCTAAATATTACCAAGCACATCACTTTTGAGCTAAGTACAGAAAATACTTTACAGGAGTGGAGTTGCTTCTACACTTGCTTCTTGTTTCATTATGGTTATTAGCAAACTGACTTTGTGCAGGGTGACTTTGAACATTGCCAGGATCTGTCTGTGAAGAAAATAGCTGCTGCTGAAGTTTTTTTAATGCAAGAAAGACAAATCAATAAACTAGATCTCTATGCATATCTGCAATGATGATTATGCATTTCCCACAGACAGCATTGGTAAGAGATGTCAAAAAAGGAGCAAAGACCAGAAGCTCGCCGGGCAAACAGCAGAATGGAAAAAGGCGCAAGGAGCACCAAAGGAATGCTGGTGGAAGTAGCCCCTGTGGCCCTGCTGCCAGGAAAAGACAGAGGCAGAGAGGAAGAAGGGGAGTCCAGAAGGGCTTGAGGATCAAACATGAGCTGGAGACAGAGAGGAGGGAGACAGCTCAGGGAGCTCTGCATGCTCAGAAAGGTTGTGCAGTGTCTGAGTAGAACAACGGGGCTGTGTAGCCTTGGGATGACGAACTGACACTGCAGTAGGATTTTGGAAAGAGTGGAAGGATGCAGTACCTGCAAACTAACGTGTGTGCGTAATTTAAGGAAACTCTTAAGTTTTGGTACTGTGTCATTCAAACATCTCAACTGTGTCAAGTTTAGACACAGCATCCCATTTATTCTTGGCACAACTCAAATCCCGAAATTATCCCTGTCTTTTCAACCTCCTCACAGGAACTTTACTTCCAGCTTTGTTAAAACATGAAGTAGCCAGGAAATTGTTGTACAAACAAATACCAGCTGAGGTGAAGGCTTAATCCCTGGGGCAGGGTGCAGGGGCAGCCTGGTGGGCAGTGCTGCAGAGCTGCCTCCAGCTGTCACTGCCCTGCAGCACCCACTCTCTCTTTCACTGCTGGAGAGCTGGTGCAACATGTGCAGTTCTCAGATATGCTAGGAAGTCCTGAGAGAACACTGAATAAGTACTGGTGAGCATATCCCACTTGTGCCATTTACTCAATATTGTGAACTCCCCCCTGCAGCCCAAATTTTACCATCCTGCAATAAATGCTGCTAAGGGGAAGGTGATGACCTCAGTCTCTCACACAGACAGCAAAGGGCACAGTGCTGCTCTCCACACAGTGACCCTGCTTTTCATCACTTTCATGTCATGCAAGTGGCAAAGGCAGTGAAGTCAGCAGTGTTTCCTGGCGTGTCCCCCTCTGCTCTCCCCTCTCTGCCCTGAATTTTGTCCTGTTCAGTGGAGACTGGCTCATTTCACTTAAAAAAACTGGGACAGAAGAAGAAAATGATGACAGGGCACACATGTTAACAATGAGAGAACACCAGCTGCTAACATGGCTCACCTACCAGTCTGCTTTGAACCACAGCAAGCCCTGAAAATGAGTCAGGGGTTTATTTTTAACATCTGTGTCAGATCTCCTTGCCTTTTAAAGAGCGTTCCTCTGCTGCTTGGGCCCCTTATCTGCTCACTGGCACTTCAGTGAGCTGGTCCAGCAGCTCTCCCTGCAGCTGTGCCCAGGAGCCTGAAAGCTGGAGTGTCCCTTCCCTGCCTCAGCAAGTGCTGTTCACTCTGCCAGAGTAATCCTCTAAGAAATATGTACACATGGAAACAGAGGAAGAGCTTCACGGTGTCCACAAATGTGTGCATGGCAACACACCAAGTTTCACTTCTATTTCTCTGAGTTTCAGATAGCAGAGCGTATACTATGTATATTAAGCACAAAACTTAAGTTTTAATTAAAAAATACAAAATACTAATAGAAAGCTTTTCATTACCTTGATAAAATATCCTTAGGCTAGGAGATCCTATCTAGGAGTCAAAATAAAAATTTAATCCTCCCATTCAAACTGCCACACAAACTGTGATGAAAGGATGCAGCACTGGGAAATAAAGAACTTGCTGATCATATTAATCCTTCATCTTCCATTCAGCTTCCTACACCAGTATCCTATTTCCTTTTTAACAGCCAACAGTGCTTCTCTATTTCCTTATGTGATCCCCCAAAAAGCTATCACGTCAGACTTAAAAACAACGCTTCTTAGTCACTAAATGAACTCTAATTTTTGTTATGGTTTATAGAAGATCTCTGACATCTACCTGTAAATAGTGACACTGTAAACTGTAAAAGCCTGCTTTCTGGTTAATCATGAAATGGCTGCTCTGCACAGAGAGCCTGCAATCACTTAAGTTCAGTCAGACTGACCCTGTGACGAAGTGGCAGTGACAAAGGGGGCAGCTGAGGGACAGGGACCCCACAGTCCACCTCTGAGTGCCATGGACTGCATGCGGTGACAACTTTCGCATTTCTCTTGTATATCTTTTTATATAGCAGACAAAAAATTACTTAGTAAGACAGTGCTTTATTATTGAAAGGTGTGAACCATTTAATAATCGTATTTTCCAAACCAGAGAAGCTAGTGCTAGCTAAACTTGTCATTTGACAAGAAAAGAGAGCTATAGGAAAGAATTTTCTTTGTTTCAGAAAATTCTACACTAAAGGTTGGTAGTTATTACACTGAAGGCTCCTGCACAGCACAATTTTTTAACAAGATACAAGTGAATCAATTGGTTTAGATACACTGACACTTGCAATAGCTTAAAAAACTGAAAATGAAAATAGTTCCAAGTACCTGAAGGTTTCCCTAGGAGTACTTCTGAAAAAAAAGTACTAGATCTAGTTTTGCCTTCTTGGGTGAAAACTCAAAAGTCCTATGAGAGAATTTTTGTCCCAAGCAAGGTAAACAAGACCAATACCAATTGTGCAGAGCTGTACCAACATGCCTGGTTAAACAAATGAAATTCAGGTCACCTGCATATATCAGGTCAGAGCTAGATGACCCACAGCTCCTTTGCTGTATAAATAGTAGGGTTATCACCAACACAATGAGTCTTACCTTATTGTAGTACTGCACCTGAACCGAGTGCCACTGCCCATCGCTGACCCCTCCCACAATGAACGGTGACACTGTAGTGGTTGTCTCCCCTGCAAAAACAGGAAGAAGGGAAAAATAAGTCAAAATAAATCACTGCAAGAAACACAGAGAGACTCTTGCTGGGCACAGGATGCAGCCACCTTGCTTCATCAGGGAGGAATTTGGGTTTGTCCTGCAAGACAATAAATATCTCGAGTTTCATGGAGTTACTCTGGTGCACAAAAACCAGCTTCTGGCACATTTAGGTGAATTATGTTGTTTTTCATCATGCTTCTGCCAAGCATGGTAGCAGATGCATTGGGTAGATACAGCTGTTGCTGAAGTGATCAACTGAGGGAGAAATGTACATGAATTTTTCTGCATTTTTGCCAAAAGCACCCTTTGAGGTTTTTTTAATATGACGCGTACTGTGATGGAATATGCTGTCAGGGAAGGGAAACAACTCCCTGTTAGAGCTGAGAAAGCAAAATCCAAAAGTACTCTAGTATAAAAGCCATGGTAACCTTGGGCTTAGCACAATTTTACCAGTAATTAATGAAATTATTGGCAGCCTTTCAGTGTTTAAATTTGAAAGCAAGACTTTGCCATCGTAATTGGAAAGCTGAAGCTTTTAAGCCAGGACTGAGTCAGCAGACCCAGCTCAGTAACCAGGCATATCTGTTTCGAGGTGGCAGCAAAATAAACATTCATGTCGAAAGTACATAATAGGCCTGGCACAGAGAAGGGATTGCTCGCTTTATTTTTTTCTTTTTCTTTTTTTTTTAACGGAAAATTCTACATAATAAACCACAGGAAAATTAACACTCCCTGTAAACTAACAAAGCTCATAGTATTGTTGAGCTTAAAATGTACTTTCAACTCTCTATTGGCAAAAAATACCTAAGTCAAGTATTATTCTTGTGTCTCCTACGCTGCTTTAACTCCCATCCCGTATATTTCTGTTATTTAAACAATACATATTTCAGCTTAGCATGTATGACATACTGTTGTGATGTTTTTATATTAAGTGATAAAATCTATACAAATAATTGGGCTTTTTATTCAGCTATCAAGTGTCTGCAAAAGGAAGATGACTGTTCTGCAATCCTTTTGCTCTGCTTTCCGTGAAAATGTTGTTGCGACACGTAACACAGTGAGATCAGGTGTCCAAAACTTGTACTGTTTGTTAAAAGCCACTTAAAACTATAAAACATAAACTATTCTCCTTCCAGAGAAAATACCATTTGTAATATGCAGGACCAGACATGCTCTCAGGTGCAGCAGTGCAAATCTAAATTTAGTTTCATGTATCTTAAAGGAGCTCCTTCATATTTAAATGCATATAAGTGCAAGCAGAATTTATTTTTTTCCCATTCATCCTCAGGGTACCTTCCAAGCAATTTGACTCAAGTTTAGACAGGTGAAGCAAAGCTACAGAAGAAAGCACATCTCTCTGCAGCATGTTATTTCCTTACACTAATCCATTCAGAAACCTGCCTTAAAATCTAATTTGGAGAACTTTGAGGCAATAAAGGGGAAATGTAACCGGATATCTTCAACCCAAAGGGCCCACAAATGCACTTAAGCATCGCTGGTAAATCAGTGGGGTCACACAGGATTTACCATGGGGTCTGAGGGCAGCAGCCACCACTGGTGATGAGTGTGCAACACCAACGTGGGCTGTGCTTCTGCTTGTATGGCTTTACAGCTTGAAATGTCTCACTCTCCACAAAAATAAAACACAAGTTGACTTGATCCCATGTGTCTATCCTCAATATGGATAATGGGAAATAGCAGGATTATTTCCTGAATTACGTGACCAATATAGAGGCACAAATATCTCACTTTACCTACACATAACTCCATTTACAGGACAACACCCCTTTCCAGGTATTTGTTTTAGTCTTGATAGAAAAATACCTTAAATGTGTGACAACCAGAGTTTGTCTGCAGTACTGAGATTTCATAAAGTCACCAAAGCCTTGCCACCAAAAGCACAGATCTGCTTCTGGGCATATGTCCTGCCTGAACTTGGCTTGTCAGCCTTCCCCTCTCTCCTCTCCTACAAGCACCAGAAGAAAAGGGCTTAGTCCTAGTGCTGAAAGCAAGCACATGCCAAAACTGCATCTTGCTGTTTCCTGTAGCAATGAGCATGCAGTTCTCATAAATTCACTGTTGTCAACGGCTTCTTCTAAGAGGAGGTGCTTCTCCAGTGCAGAAATGCATTCTAGAGACAGCACTGCTCCTACCCAATCCCTAGTGAATGGCTTTTTCACTTCTTGCTTTTCCTTTGCAAGCATAGATTTTTCAGATAACATTTGTGCACCTACATTCCTCTGATGGTGTAGTGTAAAAGCACATAAACACACAACATTTATCACAGTATGATAAAATGAAGTCTCATTTAAGCAAACATTGGCTTGGAGGCCAACATTCAGGCTAGTGCCAATCTTTTATAGCAGTCATAAACTCTGGCTTTTATAACTGATATGTTGACAAGCTCCTGCCTACGACAGTGAGTGTAATCACCACAGACCGCTACAATCTGGAGCACACCCGGCATCAGTTGTTTACTGTGCAATGGCAGCCAGTAAATTAATGAGGCAGCAAATAGCCATATAAAGTCACTGAAGTGCATTTCCAAATGGCTTGAGAGGACCTCCTGACCTGAAGCAGAAACGCTCGGCTCAAGTGGAACCTCACCTGCAGAGAAGGTGAGCTGGATCTGCTCCTCAATGATCTCCAAGGCAATGAAGTCGTGCTTCTCATTGAAACGCCCATTGTAGAGGAGGAGAGCATTCCTCTCCCTGGTTGCAAACCTGGAATACAGAGACATGCAGTTAGTTTGTGCTTAACAACTTGTGGATTAAAGACTGGTCAAGCCACCCAGAAGAAAGATGGCATTGTGTTTAGCAGATAAACAAGCCTTTGAATCAATCTTCAGACAGAAAATTGTAAAACCGAGGAGCCAGCCTCAGGATAAATCTACTCTTTCACAAACAAGGCCAGCAGATGGAAATTATAGAAATCTACTCTACAGAGATCTGCTGACCCTCACGAGGGCTAAAATTAGGCAGGCACAAGATGCAACAGCAGTATCTGACACTCGCCAAACAGCAGCACTCACTGCACTCTGCAAACAGTCTGACAGCTAAAAGCATTTTCACAACAAAGGGGGGATCCTTGCTGCCTGCCTGCTGCCTAGCTGCTACGGGGTCCTAGGACAGTCATCAACTGATTAAAAAGGCCTGATGAGGAGGTGAGGGGAAAGAAAGATAAGAGTTACTTTAATAATGCCATGTAGAAAATCAGTTAGTCAATCAACAGGTCAGTCAATTGGAGAAAGGAAAATAAACACTTAAATTATTTCACTAGATCAGCACCAATGGGTGCATTTGGGTTTTATTTTTCTTGTCCTATTAACATGGGATGTATCTTGCAGAAAAAGGGGCAACCCCACTTTTAAAAAGCCTTGTCTTTTTTTTTTTGTCGATGCAGAACATTTTTTTCAAATATATGCTTGTTGTGAGTATTTTATAATGTTTAATTGAATTCTCTTATCTCTGGAAAGTTGCACACAGCTTTCATCTACTCAGAAATGCAAAAAAAAATTACACTTCACATAAACATTTTTTACAAAGATTAATATTATATAAAGAGAGAAAAAGAGAGAAACCATGGGAATTTCTTGCATTTCCCAATGGCAATTTTGTATCTTGAACTTCAGGAAATATGCCTGATTTAAATTAACCTACTTTTCCTACAAATGAATGAAATACTGAACACAGCTAATGAAAACTGTTTTCCAAGGATGCAAGAAGTGACTCTTGTGCCTGTCATATCATGTCTAATAGCAAGACTCTCATGTGATGCAACAAAACCTGCATTTTGGAGAATGAGAATGAAGCAGTTTTTTAGAATACCATGTTTGATATTTGAAAGAAAAAGTTTCAGAGACAAAGAATATTTTTTTACCAGAAGTTATTTGTCAGACACATGTATATTGTACATCACACTTTCAGAATTTGAGCTACATGGAAATGGGAAATTTTATTCATATTTTTAAAATGTTTTTGAAGGATAATGAATTGTTCTGGTTCAAAACACAGAGGTCAAAATTTGATATTTCTTGTAAAATTCACATTTCAAAGAATATACATTACAGTCCATCAAGATATTAACTAATGTTCTGATTACTTTAAATCATTTTTGATATACATATTTGTTTCTAGTTTTATCATAATATAATATTATACAAGTAAAAGGCAAACTAAATTAATTACAACAATACCATTGAAATATATTAATATTATCAAAACCCGGATTTAGTTTTCACTTTTCACCATCAAACATTTCATCCAAAGGAATACAGATCCTGTAAAACACTTCCCAAGACTATTTTTGCATGGATAACTGCTTCATCCAAATATTTTCATCACATCTATCCAGAATATATATGAGTAAAGGAAAAGGGAATAATACTAGTGGTGATTCTTCAGTGGGCAGGAAGATTTAGCAATAAAAGGAAGCTTAGTTATGTTTGAATATATTTTCTCATATTCTTACAGTTTCCTACTATAATTTTAAGCATGAAACCATTATTTATTAAACAATTACATTATTAAGCCATTTTGTATATTTCTTTATCTGTGCTCAGTTCCATTCTTTGCCACTAGTCAAAAGCAACATTTGTATTATACTCGTTGTTGAAAGCACTACTGCTTTTGAATTTTTCTTGTTATCACCTACCAGCTGGGGGAAAAATATACTGTTTTTTAGTAAAATGGGTATGTTTCATTTCATGACACAGGAAACAAAAGACTCTCTTGCAGAATTTTACATAAATAATGAGAAAACCTCTCCATGAACAGTGTCTCTTGGAGTGAAGGGGTAGTAAGTGTTGGAATTAAGCAAGGAAGGTACATAATATTGGGAGCAGAAAGACATGCATGGTCAGTAACCTAAATACTTTATAAAACATTTTAGTTATGAGACTGGACAACACAAATATTCTGCCCTTTGCTAGGAGTGGGTCATGAGACACTTGAGGTCGAGGGAAGCTGGACATCCTGGGATTTATGAATGCTCCCAAATCACAAAATACGTAATGACAAATCATCATCATCATAAGCAGTCAAACTGCTAATTCCTCCTAATCCTCACATAATGTTTTCCTCCTCCACTGAAGGATAATAAAAGCCAAAGAAATAGCTAGTGTAAATAAAAGCAAAATTCAGGTATGAAAAGCTAAATGTATTGCCATTCCAGACAGTGTGGGATGAACCTCATAATGGCCTAGAATTCTTACAGTCACACTGAGTGGACTAAGTAGTGTTTAGCTCAAGACTAAATAAGCCACCGTGGTTCTAAAGATGGTGAAGAAACCCTGGTGTAAGAACTACCTTTGTACAGTACTTTGCTATTTCTCAATAACACCTGCACAGGACATTTGAGTCATTTTAACTTGAAGCACCCTAAATGTCAAAACTCTCTTTCCAAAAGCCTGAAAAATGACACCTCATGGCTGAGGGAACAAGTCAAGGGTAGCACAGGCAATTCATGCTGGCAGCCAGCCCAGACCACTCCTTTGTTTGCTCTCACTGTGAATCTGACAAATCCAATAGAGCCTTTTGCTCCTCAGTTCTGTGTACTTAGACCTGATGCTCTAAAACAATCTTCACAGGCACAACTCTCCCTTGCCTTGGCTTGTGTGCAAACCACGTCTGTGCTTTCTGATTTAACCAAAATTTCAAGATTCCATAAAATTTTGACTTTAGCATCAAGGCAGATGAAAGATAAAACAGCAGAAATCATAAAATGATAGAACGGTTTGAAAGGGACAATAAAGATTATCCAGTTCCTATCCTGTACCAAGGGCAGGGACCCCTTCCACTAGACCAGGTTTCTCCAAGTCCCATCCAGCCTGGCCTTGAACATTTACAAGGATGGGGCATTACTTACTTGTATAAACAGAAGCAGTACACGGGGAGTCACGGGGATCTTAGTTCAGGAAAGTAAGCTATGGTAAAGGACAGTACTGAAAAACATGCTGTACAAAAGTGACCTGGCTCCTGACAGATGTGAAACACTACCAGGTAATGGCTGGGTGCTGGAGGGGACATAAGCCTGAAGCCTGTCTGACCTCCCTGAGCGCTTTCTCTGGGCAGATACACAAATAGCTGCTGTTGTACCTATCAAAAAATCCCCAGCTCTGCTCTTTGGGGCCAGGACTAACATATTTTGTGTTATTTACTCACAGTCAGCTGTGAGAGAAAACTGAGTCAATCCTGACTAAACCATGGGAAAGCTGCAAACCCACTCCCTCCCCAGAGAAGAGGCATCTGTGCACCTGGAGCTCTGGCTCCACACCAAGCAACCCCTATGCCTGACCCAAGAAATCTTCTCCAGAAGAGGGATTTTTCCTAGGTGAGGGAGAGCCCTTGCCCATGACTGTGGCTTGCGATCATTGCTCCTCCTTGCCTACTTGAGCATCCTTCAGGGGAAAAGTGAGAGCCCAGAAGCAGACTGCCCAACCTGGGGCAGACAGGATGGAGGTAAGACTATTTATGCCTGGGAGCTGGGATGGGACCAGAAACAGGACTTGGGTGTGAAGGTCAGAAGGAGCTAAGTGGGGAGCTGGATCTGTTGGGGCTGTCCCAAGCCCAAGGTTGGGGACCACTGGAAAGAACCTGAGAAGGACCAGACTGGGCTCAGCCATGGCCTGACATGCCTGAGTCCTCACACAGGTGGAGAAACAGGAGATGGAAAGCGTGCTCCCAAACAAGGAACATGAATGGATTGGTTCTGAAGCTGGGCTAAAGGTCAGGAAGCCAAAGGCCCAGCTAGTAAAAGTGTCAAACCCAACATCCACCCTGGCCCTTCTCTGGCTGAAGGCTGCTGATGGGTGGCCAGAGTGGTCCTGGTATCCCTTCTCCCTGCTCCATCACCTTGTGTTACAACAGGGAAGATCACGAGCCAGCAACTCAGAAACATCCACAGCAGGGCAGAAAACCAAATGCTCTCAAATAACATGCCTATGCCCTGCTCGCGGGAGTCACCACCAGAAACCCCTGCAGTGACCTTCAGGGGCAGGTCTTTGGTGGGATCAGTACGTGACAAACAGTCCCAAGCCCAAGCGAGAAGCCATCAGCCCCAAAATCCTTCCCCGCTGGCACTTACATGAGGGAGACGGTGAAGTGGAAGCGCTGCCGCAGCCCCTTGAAGGTGATGAAGGACTGAGGGGGGAAGCTCCTGGTGGTCATCTCGCAGTAGGGCCGCTCGTACTCGCCCGGGGGGCACTCACACTTGAAGCCCCCGATGAGCAGGTTGACACAGGTTCCTCCGTTCTTACACACGCCCGGAGCACAGCGCCCCGAGCGCGCGTTCACCTCGCAGTACTCTCCTGCAAGGGGAGAAGCAGACATCAGGGAAGGTGACACCTCACCCCAGCACCAAGCTGGGACACAACTACCCAAGTGGTTCTGCTACAGGTTAAGCTGCTTCCAAACTTCTACACCTGATCCCCTAAGAAGCTGAGGTAAGGATGCTGCATCTTCTTCAAGTCTGAATTTTTGGGGAAGTGAGGAATATGATTCATTGAGCAATCCTCTTGCAAATATCCAACAGCATTGGCCTATGGTTTTCAGATTCCTCGGCTGCTTCCAGACTGGGTGATAAATACAGAGCTGGTGACAGACAGATCTAGACAGAAGGAGAGAAAAACCTTGCACATTCCCTGTCAACCAAAATATGTGCAAATTATTTTGGCATTTTGCTATAGTTGGAAACTGTGTAAAACAGATAAATGGTTGCACTTTGTCCTGAATGGAATTTGGCTTTGCTGCTCATGGTTTCAGCAGGACATGGCTAAGCTCATGACAAAGCTCTCAAAATATCTATAGGAAGAATAAGCAGGATACAGATGACATTGGGATTGCTTTCACCTTTTCCCACACATGCATCCTGCAGGTGATGACCATTTTCTGAACCCTCTGGAGCCGGGCATGCTAACTCTCCACAGAAGTTATGGATTCTGTGTGCCACTTGCTAAAGTTGGTTCACCTCTAAATTCTTTGTTTTTATTCATCCCCAAAGCATGTAGTAAGATGTGTTAAACACAATACTAAAGAATGTGGTGTCTTGCTTTGTATATATGCTGTGGGTTTTTGTCCTGTGCTTGCTCAAAATCTGAGAATTAATCCCAATTTTAAAAAAGTAGTTTACGGAAGATACTAATTTTAAAAAATCTGCTGCAGCTGGGGCAAAAGCAGCTGCTGAATTATTCGCTGTCCAGAAAGCCTAACCCTCTGTGTGAGTTAATGACTTAACATTAGTGTTTTGACTGTGTCTTCCTATGATATAAAGCATGTTCGCAACCCACATGTAAAACTGTTCAGAGAAACTGGAGGCGGCATATGCAGTTGAATTTAACCCACTAACAGGGTCTGACAAATAAATGTAGAGCAGTACTACTCAACATAGCCAGCTGAAGGAATACATTTCTAACACTTCAGTGTTTGCATGATCACTTGCCACCAGATGATACAATTACATTGGGACAGGCTCTTTACAGTGGTGCTCAGCAACAGGACAAGGGGCAACAGGCACAGACTGAAAAGCAGGAAGTTTCATCTGAGAATGAGGAAAAACTTCTGTCCCTTGAGGATGACAGAGCACTGGTGGAATGGGCTGCCCAGAGAGGCTGTGGAGTCTCTTTCCCTGGAGATATTTGAAACCCATCCAGAGGTGATTGTGTGCCAATTGCTGTAGGTGAACCTGCTTTAGCAGGGGTTTGGAGGAGCAGAGACCCCTTCCAACTCTGACCATTCTGTGATTGATTCAAGCACAGTTAAAACCTTGAAAACACATTCTGGCAGGAAAGTAAAAGCAGCAGGAGCTATGAGCAGTGACTCATTAACAAAGGCAAATTTAAATGGAAAGTTTTGTTCCATTTGCTGCCCCACAGCCCTGCTCCCACAGGTTCCCACACCAAAGCTGCCCACACTGGGAGGCAGGCTGAAGTCATCAGTGCTGCTGCATCCAGACCTGGATCTGCACCTCCTTTCTGTGCCAGGCTGTAAACTGCCAAGGTTTGCAGCTGGTTTAGCCACTGCCCCAAGGACACTGATCTCTGAGATAAGGTGTGGTGGGCAGTTTGTGGTTTAGGCTCTCCACCTTTGCTGCCTTTTTCTTCTTGCATCAACATCACTTGCCTTTCAGACAGGTATGGCTTAAGCTGGCAAAATGCAGGAGCAAACACAAGATTGCTATGATCAGGAGCCAGGCCTGGATGCACACCCCATCCAGGTGGGGCCAGCTCTGGAGGATGGACCTGCTCTGTGCACTGTTCTCAACTAATAACCCATAGAGCCTTGAGTCCAACCTGTGCTGAGAGCTTTTTCCCTTCTGCTTTTTTCCTGATGTTCCTATATTCTCACTTAACCAATTTAAGCAAAATGCTGTGAAAATCACTTGATAAATATCTTCCTGTTTCCATTTATCAGCTCTACGCATCAAGATTATGTGAATACACTTTCCATGATATTTTTAAATGCTCTATAATGTGTTTCATTTGGAAAAAAATGTATACATCATCTAAGACATCCCTCGGTATACTGGATATCGTGCACACACACATCAGATGTTTTAAGAGGACACTACAGCAAGTACCTGTTGATGATCCACTACATAAGCACAGCCCTTATAAACCTATCTTGTGTACCAAAACTCTAAAAAAAAGGAAAACCGTAATTCCTATAGAAAAACAAAACAGAGGTTTGTTGCTTTAAAAAAAGTAGTAGGATATTTTGAGAAAAAACCCTCTGACTCAGAGAAGAATGTAATCTTCAAGGCTTTCTGGGAACAGAATGATGTATCTTGTAAAAGCAAATAACACGAAAGCTTGAATACACAGAGAGAAAAGGGTGAGCTAAAAGGAGATATTCCTGGCATTGCAGCATGCTGTGGAAATGCCATGGCAATACAGAGGTGAAATATAAAAGCCTAAGATGGAAGTTATTGATGGTTCAGTATTAATTCTGTGATATAACAAGAATGTATAGACCATTTGTTTAGATACCTATACAGGCAGAAAACTATTTAAGAGAAAAACTTACAGAAAAGTTCTATTGTATTGTGTTTATTACTGCTTTCCATTAAGATGTGTAAAGAAGTAAATTAAAAGAATATACTTGAACATTCTTTGTCCTATATTCATTCAGCAGTAGATCACTGATGTCCCAGTTACTAAAATTATTCTGAATTCTCGTAAGTCTGTAATGTAAATGAGAACTGTATTTGACACATATTCTTTGACGTTAAATTTTCATATTTTATGTGTATTTACCAAAATATATTAAAATAGTGGTTTTGAAATCTCAACAGTAAATCAAGGTGTCACTGTGCTTCGAGGCAGAAAGGCTACCAAGAAACCAATTGTTTTTTACACTTAAAACCCTTAATTACTCTTTTCTCCAAAAGTGCCTGGAATTATTTAGAAACAGCATTTTTGCTTTTTGGAGTAGCCAACTGAGCAAGAATTTGAAGCACTACTTTGATCAGGACTGACAACAGAAGGCATCTTTGTGTCACCCTTGGGTTTGTCACTTCCAAGGGCAGCCACCTATTCTTGGACACACCACTGTCCCACAGCTCTGCCCTGCAGGAATTTTGAGGCACAGCCTAAAAGCCATCCTCAGAATTTGAACCAAAGCCTGCAGGGACTTGAAGGAAGAGCTGGTTGCTGGCTGGAGCTGGAGTCAGAAGGCCCTAAGGGAAGAACTCCTTGAGGAGCAGAAAAGGAAGGGAGCTGCACGTGCCAGCTTTTGGGAATGAAAAGTGCCTGTGTGCCTGCTTGCAGCTGAAGGTCGGAGGGCTGGGACATGCCATCGAAAGGGTGGGTGGCCTTACAGTCTGGTAGGAAAAAATAGTACAGAAGAGGGAGAGCTGCTGTGCAGAGAGGGTCTGGAGGGGTTGGGGTGATAAAAGCACAGCCCAAATAGCTGTCACACACAGCCTGGAGTCAGTCTGTGATGCTGGCAATGGTGGCATGGCTCAGCCTCTCACCCAGCCTGTGAAACTCCTTTGCTCCTCACAGCGTTTCCTTGACTAATATAATTTCATTTTTCACACTGGCTTGCATTTTAGAAATCATTGAACAAACTAGTTACATATCACAACTCTGTGAAATTCAAGCAGGGGATGTGAAGCTCAGCCCCTCCAGCTGCTAAAGCTAAAGCATGCACCCTCAGATAACACGGGCTGCCTGTTATCTTCCAGCAGATTCCTGGGCTTTGAAAAAATTCTGCCTTTGCCAGAAAATTTTTTACTGTGATATGACAGTAGCTGATCTTATAAGCTTCCAATTAATATTGATGACTCCTAAAGCCATGAGACCTGTGGCTTTCCTGCAGCCCTTTATGTAGTGCTTCCTATTTTTAAAGCCCTTGGGATCAAAATGTCATAGTTGGTTTTGACACTGCATCCTACTCACAAACATCCTATCTTTAATACGCACCTATCCTCTTTGATTTTAGGACTAATGTTACAAAGATCTTAATAATAAAGCTTCTGTTATTAAGTTTATGTAAGTGAGGACACCACAATAGCAGGTGCAAAATAACAAGAACAGGCAAATGCAAAGGATAGTTAGATTTGGTCTTCCTCTGACCTATTCCAAATAAAGTTATGAAAGTTTAACTAGTAAACAATAAATGGTGATGAAAAAAGTGAAAAGAAAAAAAAATAAGCTGTCTTAAAACTGAGACAATAATCTCACAATCGCAAATGCCTTGTAAGCTGAACATTGTGGGTTTCAAGCAACACACATATGTGCCTCAATGAGCTGGTCTTTGCAGAAATCTGACTGTGGTTTTGCTGATGAGCTGTTAGACCTTACAACAACGATGTATAATGTTTGAAAGTTTGCTGGAAACAAGATGATGGCATTCAAATACATACAGTATTCATCTTCATACCAGTTTACTGCAGTGTGTTTCACTAACACACTGGTAGGGACTAGTCCTCAAAAATCTTTTACTATTCTCTGATTGCATTCAACTGAAACAGTATGTTAAATATATAACTACATGAAGCAGCAGATTTGCACTGATGTGTTTTTTTCTTCAGTTTCCCTGGACACATTAATTTTTTACTCACTGTCTGTAATTGTTTGAACTGATTCTTTTCTCCTTTCCTCATCCTGCCATTTGCTCTAGACACATATTAATTTTCTCTATGTTTATAGTTGCTTTGCCAGAATAAAAATAACTTTGAGAAGCTGATTTAAGCAGCCCACCTAAAATTATATACTTTAAAGTGGAAAGGAGAATCCAGAAGAATTAAGGCAAAAGGAGAAACAACAAGAAATACAACTTAAGTCTTCAAACAATTCCCATTGACTGCCCTAATAAAGAATCAACTACATTAAAAATGTATTTGCTGTCTTGCACATTATGGGAAATCAAGCCTCCTTTTCCTCTAGTAATTAAAGCACTACTAACCTTACATGACAATTGGCACCAAAGCAATCAGTCACTAAGTAATAAGAAGGTTGTTAAAAACAAAATTAGCTGCAGAATCAGCTTGGAAATCTCTACCAGGACAAAAGATAAAGAGGTTGGGATCCTGCGCTTTAGGGGTGGTTTCACCATAGTTCAGACTGAGTGGGAGTTACCACAGTTCCCTCCTTTCCCCAAGCATGCTGCAGTTTCCTCCCTCTCCCTTGTGCTGGCATTCATGTAATCCTGCAGTTGACTGATTTGTAGAGCTAAGATGGCAAAACACCATTCATTTCTTTATTGAAGAGTTAGTGATCTTCAGATTAAGGCCCTTCTAGGACTGATGGGATGAATAGCACAGCAAGCACATGGGAAGGAGGCAGGACCATGCACCCAGGAATAAGAATGAAGGAATGGTCTTAGAAAGGTTTAACTGTTATGGAAATACAGCTTTAAGCCATTTTAGGTGGCTCATGTGTAAGTCTAGTGGCTCAATGCTTGCCTTAGGTGGACTGGATCAACATCTCCAGTAGATACTCACCTCTCTCCACTGATTGTACATGGATGTACTGCTGGAAATTTTGCCTAAAACATAGATGCAATTTAAATAATACTGGATTTTATCCATAAATTAAATTCATTACTTCAGTGGCTCTGTGGTGCACGAGTCTACCCTCAGAATCTACTGGGAGGTCAGCCTTACCTCCTAGCAAATTGGCAGCAAATGCCAATTACCAATGAAATGTGACACAAACAAACAAACAAACAAACAAACAAACAAACAAACAAACAATCTACTAGGTTTATGAGAGGTGTTAGAGAGCAGCTACCCAGAAACATTAGCCAACTCATTCTGAATGATGGAGAAGCTGGATCAAATAGAAGTTAGAAGCCACTGGTGTACCAGTGACAGAGATTAATTAGGGGACAGCTAAATTGATGTACCATTTTACATGAGTGTCTCAGAAGTGTTATTTGAGTAACAGATGTAAAATCTGGGTTCCTTAGAAATCAAGGGCTAAATCCCTACTGCCACTTCAGGAAGGCCATGCAGACTCCACACCACTGACATTGACAGTCATGACTTTGTGAGGTTTCTAAATGACACTGCTACTAAATGCTTAAACTTGAAAACATATTTTGGTATTTTCTTTTACTCATTTGTTTATGTTTTTAGAACTCGGACTGACCTAGGCTAATTAAAATTATCCCAAATCCTCTTATAGGGAGAAACACCAGCTTAAGGTCTATTTTAGAGTTTCCCTCCTTTCTTTTGCCTTCTGCTTTCTTATAAAGTCATATTATGAGAAACACGTTAAAGTAAAATAATACATAAATACCTACATAGACATACTCCACACATACACACTAACCTGCTGACTTGCAGTGACAGCTGTCTTGCAGAATTTCAGTTGTTAACCATTCCAGATTTAATATTATATATTTACAAGAGCGTAACCTGACCTGGTAACACTAAGCAAAGTAACAGCAAAAACATTCCTGTCACACTATGTTTATAGCTTGCCAAGTAGTTCTCTGAGGTGATATGTAGAAATTATTCCATAATAAGATACTTCAGAAATCACCATCTTATCTCTGGATCTGCTTTAGCTTTTCCGTGGGCATAAGCACTAAGCCCTGAGCTGGTGGGAAGAAAGTGTTTAGACTTACCACTGCTCTTTTGGATACAAATATATATCTCTTATACCTCTCCTTTACCATCATCCTTCTCCCTTCCCTTTGCTTCTTCCATAAAGTTCCCCTTAGGCATCCCTCATAACTCACAATCCAGATTTTTAAAAATCGTAAGACCCAGCTAAATAAGGGTCCTAAGATTTTTAATCATGAGATGCTTTAAAATAATGAACATGAGAGGCTTTTTGTTTTCTTTTATTTGGCTCTGAAGCTGTGGGTGTCATCTGCTGGCCCTAAGGTACGTGAGAGCTCTTGGCGGTCTAATTCCAGCCCAAACTGCCTGCTCTGAGGGAGCTTCCATTCCTACTCACACCTCAACAGGATGATGCTACTTGAACCTTCCCAGTTCCTCTTCCCACCAGGGTCCTCAAGGAAAGCATCTGCACCCTGGCTGCTCTGAAGTCCTGCAAGCTTCTGGGAGGAGAAGGAGGACCACCATGAAAATATCCCATGGGCCAAACAGGCAGGGGAGAGGCCAGGACCCCGTTCTACTTGTTGATCCTTCCTCACTGGAAACCAAGCTAAACTGTATTTTATAAAAGCAAAAACAGCAAAAGCAGGTCTCCATCTCTCAAGCTGCTTCAGGCTGTGCCCACTGATGCAATGTACAGGCAGAGCAGCCACTACAACAGTGCCTGGCCCTGTGACAGCCCCAAGCCAGGCCCAGGACCCTGGAGCAGCATCAGCCTGAGCAAAGATGCTCCATTTTCCCTCAACTCCTCCCCTTCCCTGGTCACAAAACAAAGCAAAACAAAAGACACCCTGCAGAGAAGGATGGATGGATAGATTGATGATTTGGGTTGTTTTGTGTTTTTGCATTTAAATGAGAAGGAATAATTGGGGGAGGTGGGAGGGAGAAGAAACAATACTTAGGAGGATTAGTGATATTTGGGGCACATCTGTTGGGGAAATGAGTTAGTCTGTGGATTCCAGAAATTATGAACATGTTCTCAAGATGATATATGCTCAGTGTTGCATGATCACTGAACCTCATTCTCCTATGCAATTTCCACCACTGCCAGCAAGAACAGAGCATAGGCAAAAGTCACAACTGAATAACTGTGTTCTCTTCCTTGTGTATTTGTTGATCCCCAGGCATTAAGTTTCCACTCCACCTACACCAGGCAAGTCACCTATCACATTCCAGCCATGAGGTCAGAATGGTGTGAGCACCAGAAGTGCAACCAAGATTTATCAGAAGTGATTTCTTTTTCATGACAGAACCACAGTGAGCAAGGAGCCAGATGCCACAGTAAAATATTCTCCATTTAAGAAAATATCCAATTCTGAAGCCCACCTTATGGTCTGGCAAAGAAAAGAGGTAACTCACAATTTTATAGCCCACAGACTGGTGCCAATACTCCCAAAAAAAGCCCCAGATGGTTGTTTTGCAAAGATGGGGCATGTGCTCAATGGAAAACTCATGAAAAGACATCTCTGTGTCAAACCTGGGCACTGGTGTCCTGCAGTGGGCCAGTGGGCAGGAGTGCACACAATGTGTCTGGTTTCCCCCTGCGCCTGCTCCCACAGCACCAAACATAATCACCCCCAGGCTTTTGAGGAAATGCTGAGGAAAACACTTTTTTGGAATGCTTTAGATGTGGTACAGGAGAAAAACCCATAGAATCAGAGGATCATTTTGGTTGGAAAAGGCCTTTAGCCTGCCACACTTACTCAACAACAAATTTTGCCTTATGGGCTCTAATGGGTAACTTCTTAACATCTTACAATGGTCACTACGCTCTCTAAATTATTAAACCATTTATTGTAATGCACAGGGCCTTGCAAGGTGCATCTCCTTTTGCATTTGACCTGCATGGTAAAGCTTTAGAGACCTTTTAGGTTCTGTCTCTCTCGCAGAGCTAAACATAGTACAAATCTACACACAAAAAAAAAGAAATGAACAAAAATTTCCAGTTATGTTGAACACTGTGGCAGGTTTACATGTAAGACAATTCATCACAATGCAAATTGCAGTGATTTTGTGTAAGATATGGTGATGAAACAGTGCCTTTCAATAAAAGCCTAAGCTTTATCTCTGGATGTATTATCAGGGGATAACATTATTATAAATGTCAAAGATAAGCCTCAAACTAGATTATGTCATTGTGTCTGCAGTTTGCATTATTACTTGGAATAAATCTCTTCCTAAAAATCCCACCTTAAAACTGGTGAAGAAGCTGGAGGTGTAAGAACAAAGCATCCCTTTGCAAAACACATTCATTTACAGAGGAATATCCCTCCCTCCGTTTATTTTTAAGAGGCACAATCACTCTCTACCTTTACTATTTATTCATCTGATATTATATTTTGTTTTCTCAGCTCTCTGTGCCCCTTAATTCTTCTCCAGGAGTGTTACTCGAGGAGGGCCACATGGAGGGACCCAAAGGCTGGAGTAGCCACCATGGCTGGCAGGACAGATTCCCTCTGGGACAACCTTTGCAGGCTGATCCATATTTGCATCTCTGCATGCCTGCAGGCGCTTCAGCATGGGAACCACCTGCCAGGCCTGGTTCTCACCTCCTTCCATGAGCAGCAGTGAGATGGAAGAAGGAGACAGACTCACTGTGCTTCTGCTCAGAAGACAAGAAAGATTATTTCATCACACAAAATTGCAATTTTTCCTGGCTACCAAATGCCACCACCAGGACCACTAACTCCACAAGGTTGCTGTTCTACAGGCTGTTTTGGCCTCATGCAGAGCTTTTCCAAATACATGAAACTATTTATGTGAATGAGGAAAGCAAGCAAGGTGTGGTGGCAGTGGCAGGGATGTGTGTAATAACATCTTTTATCAACAGGAACTCGGGAGCTGGAAAAGCAGACACACTTTCAGGCACCATCAGGCTTCCTGCTCACTTTCAGCCTGGTTTCCCTAAGCTGCTTTCCACAGAGATCACCAAAGGGTTGCAACTCCCAGTTCCTAAATTGGTGGGCAAGAGCAAAACTCTAGCACTTAAGTTAGCATCTCAAAGCAATTCAAAAAGGCAACACAGTTGCAAATAACTGCCCTCAGAAAGAAGAAGAAAATTGAAGGCTAAAGAATACGCAGAAAAGAAGATGAGTGTCTCCCTTTCGAGGGAAAACATTGTTCTCTCTTTTCTTTAGGAGAGTTCTGCCCTTACTTCACTAAGATCCCACTTAGTTTTCTCCATGTAACTGTTACAGATGTGATGATTCAGCTCACAGGAGACAAAACACAGAAGTCATCTCCTCTTGTCTCCAGCAGCCCGCTGGGACTGCCTGCACCAGCTAACTCCACACATCTAAAGGAAGACTAGTGAGAGCCTGCATTTTGTGTTTTCCATAAATTAAAAATTTTCACAGGAAAATCTCACTCTCCTATTTTCTGTGTAATCCAATGCTATGGTAAATATCATAGCAATTTAGAACCAGGCAGATCTCAAATCAAGTCATGCCCCTTAACATCCCAGGTGGTCCCAGAAGCTCTGGTGGAAAGAAGAGTAATGGCCAATTAGTGAGAATAACTGAAGATAAGCCATAAAATATTAATAACACAACAGAAAACCATGCTTAAAGTCAACCTACTAATGTAAGTACGTGTTAGGAAGCTAGGAGTTCAGAGCTCTTTATTTTATACGGGAAGTATCAGCTTAAAAGAAAGGTATACTTAAAAGCACTGTCTAACTCTCTACTGTGAATCATAGTTCAGTGGTTTAGCATCATGGGATAGGTACCACTGGCAAAACAATCTGGTTCTCATCAAATTCTCATTGTTATACAAGGAAAGAAAATTCTGAAAAAAAACCAATCAAAAATGCCCCTTTGCTTGTCAAATTAAAAGGATTAGGGTTAAAAAAATAATCCCGTGATCTTGTGTTTTGGTAGCCTCAAAAATATTTGGTAGACAGTGCAGAAACACAAACTGAAAGCAAAAAGCAACTTAATCAGGGAAACAGACTTCTTCTTAATGACTCATGAAAAAGAGATTGTAATGTCACACATCTTGCACAGAAAAATCTCAAAATCCATGTATTTTTGAACCTACAGAACAGATGGAAATTCAAAAGTTACTTTCTTAAAAAGTATTTTTAAATGGACTCATAAAAAATTAATCCAGACAGCTTTCACAGCTTGTACTTAACTCTGCTTACAGCAGTCCAGTGAATTAACATTCAGCCTTTTTTGTTAAACAGCATTCAATTTTAAAGTAAGCTTAAATGATTACCATCTTATTAGAGTTAATACACTTCATTGTGTCAATTAGAATGTGTTTAATTATTAATATAGGGCATTAATCTTCATATCTTCATCTTTCTTACAATATGCACATCAATTGTGCTGACCCTTTGAAGCTGGCCTATCTAATTAAAACATGTTTTTTAATTACACTACATGAAAATGTAAAAGGTCTCATATGCTTCTCTATGGAGAATTTGAGAGACAGCCTGAAGTAAAGTATCTTCATCTTGATTTTTAGGAACTGAGAATTCATTCTGGTGACTGCTCTGGAAGCCGTGTTTTGGGGCCACCGTACAGTGCGGGTCGCAGAACAAAACCCACCCCGGGAGGAGCAGGGCTGGGATGCAGGCACTGAACCATGATGCTCTAAACAAAGGAGCATTTGCAACAACAATGAAGTTGTGGTTCCCACCACGCTCTGCACAACTGTAATTATCTTGATGTTCAAGGCCAAGTGCCTCAGTCTGGGGCTCAACTGTCGAAACTTTCAATCATCATAACACAAAGAACAGAGACACAAGAAACTATTTTGTGCTTTTTTTGCTTCCTAACAGGCTATCATCCTGATACCCTCATCTCTGCACCAGCCATCCTTCCTGCCACTTTCCCATTGTTTATCCACTGATGAGGACAAAAATGTCTAATTTGGGAATTATAAATATATATACAGAAGTCCAACATGTTTTTCATAATTTAGTTCTACTGCTTCCCAGTTTTGTTTCCCAGTTTTTTATTTGCAGGCAGGAGAAAAGGAGCCCCATTACCGTGATCCTTGGAAGCTAAATCTCTTTTTTATTTTCAAAGATCTAGAATATTTCACTTCAGATGTCCTGGAATTTTTTTTTGTCTTCACCTCTAATCTGCTGTGAACCCAGTGAGGGGATTTTCAGAACACAAGGTATACTGGAAAAAATACTATCTTATTATGATTTTATCTTCTGCACAAATAACTTATCAGCAAGTTTTTGGGGTTTTCTCCTCCTTTCTCTCCCCCTTTATTCTCAGGTGATTTGTTTTCAGTGAGAAAAAAACACCACCACTTAAGGGTAGTCTAACATATGGGTTGTTTTGATATTTAGCAAGTGTATGTTTGGGTAATGAGAATGCACTTGTACAGCTTAAAATTTTTTCCAGCTAACCTTTTTGAAATTAAATAATGGGAAAAAAACCCCCAAATGTTACAGTACATAAGGCTCGACTTGGCTAAATAAATAAAAACACAGTTGTAAACTATGGTCACAGAGAAGTTTGCTGTTGTTTAATAAACTACTATTTAAAATATCTTAATGAAAACAAACCTCCATGTGTGCAATTTCTGTCAGACCAATGATCTGCAATGCATATATATATATGTTCACAATTATGACAGTGTGTGGGAATTAACTACACAGTTAAGAGGGTTTTAGATCAGTGAGGAGGGGTTTTACATGTACTTATAAAATTATAATGTCAAATACCTCCACTTTGATTAATTCTGCTTCATTTTCCATGTTTTTTTATTTCAGTTTTATCAATGATGATAAGAAAATGCACTATAACAAAGGTTTTCATAAAGCCTAGGTGAACTGTGACTCCCATTTAGGTGTGGTAACAGAAATACCATCAATATAAACCCAGGAAAATCATTCAAGAAATTGTTCAAAATTGACTGAGCAATATCATACACAACGAAATACAATAAAAGGGATTTCACATGCGCTAGAATAGAGGGAATCCTAAATTTGGAGCAGTCTGCTGTTAACCAGGATGCCAATAGGAAACCTGAGGTGCTTGCTGTGTATCTCTGTCATTGGACACCACTGATAAGCTCATACCTGTAGCACATTTCCTTGCCAAGGGGTGGGAACAGACGTCAGGTGCCACTGGCAGGCAGGTACCCATGCCAGGTTAGCTGCTTGCCTTGCTCACACAAAGCCAGATGCCTGACAGCAAACAGGAGCTCTGCTGGGCATGGGGTCAGGGTCACATGTGTTATTTTCACAATAGGTGTTTAATGAAATTTGACTTGAAAAAAAGAGACTAAGCTAAACCCCTGGTAGAGGGGTTGGACTCACTATCTTCAGAGTTCCCTTCCAACCCCAAACATCCTGAGGTTATACCTGGCCATCAGGGCTAGATACTAAACACCTGCATTGTAGGAGAGCTGGGGGTAGAACTTGTTCCACAGCTGCAACCTTGTCCCACCACAGTCTGTGCTTGCAGACCTCTCATGTCCACAAGCCTTGACTTTGTACTGCACAGCCCAGAACCAAAAACCTTCCTTCTCTCCATATTCCACCGTGACCTCAGAGACACTAAGGGCACTAAGGGCCAGCAAGTGTAAAAATGTGACTGTGAGAATAGCATCATCCTGAAACAGGTTACTGACCAAGTCAACTGGTTACTGAATTTCAGCTACATGCTACTTTTACCTTTTTGTTTATTTGTTTGTTATCAAAATCTAGGGAGAAAGTGTAAAATGATCAGTGATAGACTCTTCAGCTGACAAATGAGGGGAGTGGCTAAATGAAGGGAAGAAGAAGCCAGCCTCACAGCTGTCTTATGGGGAAGCAAAAGAAGATAAGCAGTAATCAGTAAGTAGGATTTCCTAGACACTGAATTGTTTGGAAGAGCTGAATTCATAAGTATATCAGAAATTAATTACTCAGGTAGCTCCTGAAGCCAGAGCTAAGTGATTACCTTGGTGTGTGATCTGCTACTTGCTTCTACAAAGCACCCATCATGCCTCCACTGCAGGAGGATGCGGGAAGAACATGAGTCCTGTCAAATAATTCTAAAACTAATTAAAAAAACCAAACACAACATTAAGTCTGTAGCTAGGTTTCCACATGACAGAAAAGGACTTTGAGCAGTGCAAATATTTCCATGGGCAAGGAAGATAAGACACAAAGCTCCAGATGAGGCATCTGAACATCCAGCAGCTTCAGCAGGTCAGCTCAATCAAAGATCATCCCACATGCAGCACCTTGGGGTGAGGGCAGAGAGTGTTTGGGCATGACTGAGAAAACTGTGGAACTTTAAACAGTAGCTAGTTTATGCACATCAGGATGAGGGTAATGCGATAAAATTAGTTTAAGAAAAAGGGTTTAAGAAAAAGCATAGCAGATTGCTGTGAAGGCTGAAGGCCATGTACAGCATTGGAGAACTAAACTGTCAACAAATACACCACAGTAATCCAATTAGCAAATGCTTTTTGCATCCTGACAAGTGAGCGTAGGTTGAAGATTAGCTGAAGGACATATCCTCCAGATAAAAACCCACTTAGAGAAATGGTGGGCCAGTGAGTCTTGTGAATCTGATATAAACTCCAGATTTGCAACATTCATCTCCTGTGACTTGGTGACAGACATGGACAGGGATATAATCAACAGAAATATGACAATAATAGACTTCAGAATTTGAAATTGTTTACTGTTTTTATTGTTTCCTTATCTTCTGGAGGAAAGAGCCATGCAGTTGTTAGATCTGGGCCACAGCCTCAGTACAGGATCACTTGGATCCAGCCAAGGTGTGCTGGCCCCATCCCTGCACACATGAACAGCAAACCTTGCCACAAAAAGAAGCAAGGACCTGTTTTAACATGCACAGCAAATCTCAGAGTTAAATACATCAGGTGAGTGGGTGTGCAGACTTCAACTGAGAATCTGTGTCAGGATAGAAATGTCTTTCACAGGGATGCCCCCAGGTTTCCAGCCATGGGCAGCCCAGGAATGGCTCTTCCTCAGCTGCTCTTGACTTGCTTTTGATGCAGCCCAGGACACAATTGGCTTTCTGCGCTGTAAGAGCACATTGCCAGCTTGTGTCCAGCCTCACATCCACCAGCAAGATGGATGAACTTTTTTGAGTCCTTCCTGGCAGGCGTGCTCTCCATCTGTTCATCCCCTAGACTGTGTTGATACCAGGGGTGCTCCAACCCAGATGCAGGACCTTGCTCTTGGTCTTCTTAAACCTCATGAGATTCCCATGGGCAATTTCTTGAGCTTGTCCAGGTCCCTCTGGATGGCATCCCCTCCTTCAGGTGTGTCAATTGCACCAGTCAGCTTGGTGTCATCTGAGAAATTGTGCAGTGTGCTCAATCCTTTTGTCTATGTCACTGATGAAGATAATAAATAACAATAATGATAGCCTTTTCCAGCTTTTACACCACTCGTGCCTTGAGAAGTGTTTGGAGGATTTCAGCTCCGCTGTAAGCACTTGGGGGCTTGGAAGGGGCTGGGAGGAAGCAGAGGTACCTGGCTGTACACAGCTACTGCCAGTGTTGGGGGCACAGCTTGCCATGTCTACACCAACAGAGATGCTTGCTTATGCAGTAAAGGCAGAAAAGGGCTGATGAAACAGAGAAAGTTGAAGATGGATGGAAAAAACTGTGTTGGGACATCAAGGAGTACTAATTGTAAGGATGGATCTTACAAGCAAACAATTATTTATCTTTCCATCAGATGTGAAAAAAGCTGCAGAGAGTCAGGTTCACAGCATTCAAAGGGAAGCAGTGATGCTGTTATGAAGACCTAGTTTCACTACAAGCATCAAAATAATGGCATGGCATACCACTGCTGAAAAGAAAAAAAATTTAGAAAAATGTCTAAACCTTCAACACTGTCCAGACCTTGGGATGCAATCATCCTCCACAAGCTTTTTCCCAATATTGCCATACAGAAATTGCAAGGTAAGGCAACCAGGTATTCTACTCGAGGCACTGAGAAACAATGAAAGTTAGTCAGCATTCCTCTTCAATTTTTCCTGAAGCCAAAATCAGCAGAAAAACTTCAGAAAAACCCATTAAGATTTCAAACTCTGGAAATACTGCAGATCATCCAGCACTCTAATAACTGTAATTGTATTTAAACTCTTAAAATTGACTATATGTTTTTTAGAGTATTAGATCTTGCCTAGGTTTTTATCTCTTTAGTATGTAAAACCACCTGTAATCCAGTAGCATAACTCTGAAGATGTAGACTAAAAGATACTGTTAAGGCAGCAATGATACAAAACATTTCAGTATCTTCATTGTGTTCCCTTAATATTTGAATTAAGTATCAGAGAGATGACCCCTGAAGCTGCAACATGGCAAGGACAATGTCCCTACATTCATGGCAGTGTTTGTCAAGAACAGAATTTCTTGTTTGGTGTTTTGTATTAAAGAAAAACTTGATCACAGCTGCTGAAATTGTTGTCAAAGTCCCACAGGCCTGTAAGGATAACCTTTGTTCATACTTGCTGTCACAAAATCACAGCCTTTCATAAGCTAAACAAGGAGTTAAAGATGCAGTGAGGAAGGAATCAAATTTAGATTTGCTGTACAGGATTTGGCTGTTACACACCTATGATCCCACCAAGCTGCAGAAATGCAACTGAGCGTGGAATTTCAGACCTTCTTGCACAAGATAAAACACTCAATTTGACTACTGTGGCTGCCTGAAAGCTGAAATTCCCTGAAATAAATCTCAGGCCTGAAAAAGGAGAATCTGGTATCAGAGTGAGTTGAGAAATTACAATCTGAAGAATGGATATAAGTAAAGATAAAGCAGAAGATATCTTCACATTTACTTTTATGTTCTATGTTTGCAAGAGCCAAACACTGAGAACCTTCTAAGCAATATGATTAGGAACTTCTGGCAGGGTGCTGAGAAGCCAGCTATAATTACCTTCTCATGACACAAAGTTTGAATTCATAGCAGGCACATTAGATGCCATGATTCCTCATGTCAATATGGTATCACAAATACAAATTAGGAGGGAAAGAAACCATAACACAAAAAAGATCTCTAATTGCTGTATTTGATTACTAGAATGATTTATAACCATGTAAGATTTCTCCTCTCTCTGAAGTGAAATCCAAGGAGAGATGCAAAGGATATGGGGAATTCCCTGATGACTTTTTCCCCTACAAACTGCTCCTTGCTAGGGGTTGCATAGCATAGGAGGCAGAGAGAATGTGATAATGCTAAGGAGAACTGTGGGAACATTAAATTTCTTCTTTATTTCAGGACTTGGTGGGTTTTTTTTTTCCATTAGAGCGCTTTTGTTCTGTGTCAATTAAATTTTGCTTTCTGGGAACATGACCATCGAGGAGAGCAGTCCTGGTCGTTGCTGAGCAGGAGGACCACAAGAACAGCATTGGAGGAGGCACCCTCTCATGGCAGGGCAGAAACAGTGGGAATTCACACCCAAAAAGGTGCTGACTTATGGCCACAGTGCTGTGCTCTGTAGGAGGCACCAGGATGGGCCTGGAAGAACAGCTCATGCAGGAACTGCTGTCGCACCCACGCCCCCAAAACTGATGTGGATGACATGATGCATTTGAATTTCAGGGGGTTGCCCCCTGGGGAGTACAGACAATTCCACCTGTGTCTAAGTCTTCACCTACAGCTCATCTCAGCTGCTTCTGCAGCACTCAAAAATATATGAAATTGGAAAAATTATACAGGCTTTATATAGTGTTCAATAAATTTGTTTGCTTAACTGAAATTACATCCTTTAACCTTTAGTCATGCACACAGCTTTCTGCCATCAATGGCACAACTATTAGTGTGTACATTGTTCACTTCTCTACATTAATTTGTAAATAAGGAAGTTAAAGAATTTGTAAGTCTGAAAAAAAAGGTATTAAAAATATATGTACTTCCTCACTCACCTCCTTACATCACAGGAAGTGATTTCCAAGTCACTCCAGCCTAGCCAGTAATCAGGTTTCAGAAATACCTTGTAGAAGCTCAATTTACCTTTGCACCCGTAACAGAAGACTCCTGAAGACAGAGAAACTTTCATCATGTGTAAATGACTAACAATTACATCAAACCAAATGGAGGGCTTCAAAGCAGAGTGGAAAAATGGAGGGAAATTCCATCCTATTAAGATAGGACATAATTGTCTTGTACAGGAAATAACCACTATATTTTTAGCAGGTGACCAGTCAGATAGAATCAGTGCAGCATTATGATTGTGTAGTGATTTCTCATCAAATTGCAGCCTATCTCCCCAGAGAGATGACAGATCTTAGTATTCTCTTATAATTATTTTTCTATGTAGGCTTGTAATTGGGAAATGGAAACATGAGAGCTCCCAGAGCAGGCTGCATTTCATAGACTATTACCATTCATATTTCATCTTTATAATTAATTCAAAGATTTGTAAGTACCTCTTACATGTATGTTACTACACCAAGTTAGTACCATGATAAAATTTCAGTAATACCTGAATCTTCCAATCTTCAGACTTAGCAATTCTTGGCTCATTCCAATTTATGGTCACTGCATTCCTTCATCCAACACACACTGCTGCTATTGAAACTAACCTATGCTATTTACATATCAAATAGATAGAAAATCTGGATTGCTGTAAACAATAAATTCACATCCAAGCTGAAAACACAATATTATGATCAACAGATATAAACTGAATTTGCAAATGGATAAGAATATATTTAAAGAAAGTATTAAAATAATAGGTAAAATAACAGTACTTAAAGGAGATTGGGACAAAATTCAATAATGCATCTTCATGAAATATTTCTGGTAATAGATTACTTGTTGATAACATTTTCAACCTTGTTCTATAAAGAGGATGAAAATCAACGAACTAACGGCCACCAAATGTGGGTAGATGTTTGGGTTTGATGAACAAAACATTGTTACACAACATGGAACCTAAAGGCATCAAAGTAACTTCAACCAACCACAGAACGTATACTAAATTTCTACTGCATTCATCCAGTAATAAAACAGAAATATTCAACAATATTTGTATCAATTTTTGAATCAGGTATTCCAGAGCCCTCTTTATCATGGTTGGAAGGGTTTTTCCCTGGCCAATCTGAATGTGATCAAACTGTCCTTCCAAAGAAGAAAGTCTTTCACTCAAATGTAGTTAACTCTCAAAGCTAAAGACAGCAAAGCTATAAGCAGTGCTCATTGCTTAACTTCTGACCACTTTAATATCCTGGAAACAGAACAGTTAATTTTTAACTCAACAACTATGCACTGAAAATAGATTTACAGATCAAATCTTTCTTTGTATATGAATAATATGGTGCTTCTCTTCTAAATATGTACTGTGTTCTGACTGCAGCATGAAGTATTAAACATGTTCATCAATTATTAATATAAGCTTATTATCTTTCATTTTAAAAGTATATTTAGCCTTTTTTTTTCTGAAGATTTCTAGCAAACTATTCTAAAAATGTGATGGAATGCATGTCATTCTAAAACTAAGACATGGATGTATTAACTTCATTTTTATGCATATCTTGGGTTAATGAATCTTGCTACTTCTGAGAATTCCTATTTACAGTACAATAGTATTCAAACATTTTAAATGAAATCTACTGATCATAAAATCCATTTTGTGATGTCCAATTCTGTGTGTATTTTGCATTTATAGATAATATACTTTAAAATGTAGTTCACTGTGGAAGTCATTCATGAGAAGCTTGGCAGGAAAGTAACTCAACAAACACCAAATATCCCAACTATTTCACAGTTCTGTTCAGGGTTTCTCCCATCAGGCAAAAAATTTGTCCCCATCTTCTTAGAAAGGTCCTGCTGCCCCTAGCCCTGCATAAATTGGAGGGAGTACCTCCTATCCCCCATGCTGGGAAAAGCCCAGTTCCTTTGCTGCCACATCCCTGCTCACTTGCTCCTGGATCCTTCCACAGTCACATTTTTGATGACAGCCCTGAGGCAAAAGCCAGAGACTGTGAAGGAAAACCCTTCTACCTGGAGGGCTGGATCCACATAAACTAGATTTTTTTTACATCAGACTTTAAATAATTTATGTTTTCAATTTTTTATAACTTCAGCAGTGAGAGGCAGCATTGGGAACCAGCCCCCTCTGCTTCACCCCTTGTTTGCCAGGGTCATAGCAGACATTGCTGAGCTGTCAGTGTAAATTACAGCTGGCAGCACATCAGTGCAGAATGCTTAAATGCATGTGCAATTTCAAATACATAAATAATCCCACTGACTTTACTGAAGCACCAGAAAACATTCACCTAATATTCTTTCGTAACTTCTCAGGAGTGTTTGAGAAGCAGCACTTTGATCTTTATTAGCTGCCAAGTCCATGATGAGGCAAAGTATGTTCCTCAGTGGGCTATGGAGACAGGCCTGGAAGCAGCTACATCCTCATGGAGTTTTATCTGAACATTTACAAACCAGAGCTGACTTGGAGTATTTCCCTTAAGTGTGTATTATTGCAGCTTTTTGGGAACAAGAACAATCCTATTGCTCTGTGCTGGCTGGTGGCCAAGGGCTGAGGATCTCCTACCAAGGCTGTGTACTCACACTATGTGAAGGGGCCTGGAATGGGTTTACATGCAAACCCATGAACCTGTAGATGTGTCCCACCCTTTTCCTTCCAGACAGAAGAAATATGTTTGCATAAAGCATTTTGAGCAGAAATTCACACTGTGCAAATCTCTTCAGCAGCTGACAGACTCCCTGTATGACCTGGAGCAAGGCGGTGCACACACAGAGATATGGGACTCACCCTAAGTGACACCCTTCTCCTGATGAGAAGGCAGCACCAGGAGTTTTCCTCCCTTTGACTAAGAATGCTAGCAATTTCAGTTTGACAGAGAGCTGGCTGATGGTCTAACATATAAATCACGGGTCAAAGATAAGATAAACACATACCGGTGTAGTCCTCGTAGCACTCACAAGTGTATCCCCCCTCTCGGCTTCGGCAGAGCCCGTTGCTCCCGCAGGGGCTGGAGTAGCACAGGTCGATTTCCGTCTCACAGTAGTCCCCGGTGAAGCCCGGGGGGCAGCGGCACCGCAGCCCATTGATGGGGTGGATGGGGCGGAACAGCACCGTGTTGGAGCTGATGAACGGGGCCGAGCTGTCGAACTTGAGCACAGACACACACTTCATGTAGTTCTCGCAGGGCTCACGCAGGCAGATGTTGTCGTCGAAAGGCAGCACCCTCTGCGTCGAAATCATGGTCAGCAGCGTCCTGTTGAGGTAGATCTGCTCCTGCAGGTCCTCAGAGGGGAAGAACTTGTTTCGAATGCCACCGGGGAGCAAGGCTGAGAAGGTCACGTTCAGGATGTTGGAGCTGACGTCTGTGTCATTCTGGATGTTGAAAACAAAGATGCCGTCCTTGGCAGTGGAGAGCACAGTTGCCACCCCCTCCACGAAGAGGGCCAGGAGGGGAGAAAGGAACCTCTCCTGGGACATGTTCTCCAGGCGCACCGTGATGCTGTTGGTGAGCATGTCATCTGTGATGATGGTGACACGCAGGGTGCAGACTGCAGTGACACTGTGAACACCATCTGAAGGGAAGGGAGAAAAATAAAAGCCATGTCAGAGAGCAGGCTTCAACCTATGGACAAGGAGGATCCCACAGTCTCCTGAAAATTAAACAGACCTGCAAGACAGTCAGTTCAGGGCATCAGGATGACAGAGGGAAATGTATCCACATTCTGCAGTTATTACCATTGCCTTTTCTCAGGAAAACAAAATAAAATTTCTTGAGAATTATAACTCAAAGGACCCGAGACATCTCAAAGAGGCCAGAACACCTGGAGAAGATCCCAGGTAAATAACTAGCAAGGATTAGTGTGGAAATGGTCTGAGGGCCCTATGATGGCCAAGGGAAACCAAGAGAAAGGGGACTGCTAGTCTACAACTGGTGCTGGGAAGTTGTTGCTTTTCACAGCACAACAACAAAATTATCTTCTTCAGGTGTGGTCTCAGGCTTAAGTAACCAGAACTCTGCACAGATAGAGAACTGGGACCAGAGCCTCAGATATATGTCATCTAAGGAAACAAGTCGTCACATTTGAGTGCTGGAACTTCTTAACTTCTCACACGTAACTTCTTAAAAATATTTTATGAATATGAGAAAAAATTTAAATAAAATATGCCTGTAGTGAAAAGCAGACATTTAAAAACTCTTCCATTTTGTCCTTCCTTTAAGGCACTTCTGATACTGCTGTGGCTGTTCTTCAATAAAACCCATAATTACAAAAATATAACACTAATACCTGACACTGGACTGAGAGATGCCACTGTAAAATTTCAGTACACCCTGAGGCTTATAGTAGTGCTGTGAATGTACACTCTAGATTATTCTGTCATTACGGAAAATAATTATGACACAGTGACTGCTAAATTTAATCCAACTTCAATGCAAGTGTGGAATGGGAAGTTGCATCATCACTGAAATCAAATCACTTACTTTAAATCTGTCTCCTTGCTAACATTAGGGACTCATTAAAATACAGATTGCGTTACAGAAAATATGATTAGCATTAGAGCAGCATCTAGAAATCCCAGATGAGATCAAGAGTGGCTTCCGACAGGAAATGTTCCTTCTGAAAGATGCCATGGTGTAAACAAACAATCTTAAATGGGCACGAGCTCATCTCATGAGAGAGATGAATTGGTTTGAGTGGCCAACACGACTCCCAGACTGAGGTTAAGAACTGAGCCCAGTTTCCTGAGGCCACAGCTCGGTGTCACAGCCTTGGTCTGAAGTATCCCAGTGACAATAATTACACAAGTAGCCTGCTATTAAGCCTGATTTCTATTAAACCACAAGGTAGGTGCAGAAACGGATTTTTAAGCACATCAGTGTAAAATTGCATCAGGAACTGCATTTAAATCAATCAGTGTGAGATCAAAATTCTAACAGCATAGACTGCTAAATGTCATTTTGCTAAGGTTTGTTATCTCAAAGTGTAACTTTATGGCCTATTATGGTCATGCAGAAATAGAACAGAAAAAATCAGAATGATTTCTTTCTCACTCACTGTCACCACTTCATCTCAAGTGTGGTTTTGTTTTAAAAAGAAATGTATTGTTGGAAGATTTTTCCTCCAGTTTTATAGCAGTTATACAGTAAATCACAGCAGCTTAATTAACAAAATGGCTTTTGACTCCCTTCTCCTATCAGGTTGTCTGTAAAAGCTCAGCTGTTGTCTTTTCCTCACTGAAGCAGCTTTTATGCAAATAGAAAAAATCTCTTCTTCTGTGTCCTGCTTTAACTACTGCCTGGCTAAAACTAATCAGCCGGGAGGGGTCATTGTCTGGAGTGTTCTGTTTGACTTCTCCCAGGTAACAGGTGACAAGAGGAAATGGTCCCAGGTTGCTTCAGGGGAGGCTTAGATTAAGTATGAGGAAGAATTTCTCCACCAAAAGCATGCTCAGGCATTGGAACAGGCAGCCCAAGGAAGTGGTAGAGTCACCATTCCTGGAGGTGTTTAAAAGATGTATAGACATGGCCCTTAGGGACATGGTTAAAGGGTGAGCTTGGCAAGGCTGGGTTTATGGTTGGGCTCGATGATCTTAAAGGTCCTTTATAAAATAAACAATTCTATGATTTTATGTGCACATCACAGAAGCTCACATACCAGCTTTCATTTTCTCCCAAGTTCGCAAAAATCTTTCTCCTCTCCCTTAGACTCATTCTAGAAGTGTGTAGTTTCAGCTTCCATCAAGATCCAAAGCAACCTTTACAATGATTAGTAGCCCAAATCCTCATTGCAAACTCCTCCTACATGGTCTGTGGATCTCTGGCCACCAGACAATACAAGATACCAGTATTTTCATAAATGACATCCTCAGACTAGTTTACCCATGTCTATCATTTGCACAGCTCATTCCCCATGAAAACTATTCATGTTTTTTTCCTAAAGCAATTGACATTTGCCTGTTTGTCCCATAGGGTGCCTGAACTATTTTGCTATTTGTTGCACAATATGCTACAGAAATTCTCTCATACCAGCCAGAATGCTGGACAATGGGTCCTTTTTAAAAGAAAACACTATGATCTATAGCCCATGGTATGTATAGTAAGAAGACAAAATACGATCCACTGTCTGACAATGCAGTAGAGTCTACAAACTGTCATAATCAATATCAACTGTCACAATACCCAAGAGCTTCCCAGCATTCACAACAAGCTATTCTGACACAGTTAATAAATCACTGGAAAAAGCCTGGTGTCAGATACCACACAGCCTCCTTGTTCCATGGGCAGCACAAAAGAAAACTGGGCACAGACATATAGCTGCAAAATGAAGTTGTGTTTTAAAAGCCAACACAGCTTTGTGCAACCCTGTTGCAGAGCATTAAAATAAAAAGAGAGTAAAAAGGGAGCAGAGCATGTGTACTATAGGCAACAAAAGAATGGCACAGCTATAGAGCTGGCTGGACAAGCGCCTCTTTCATATCACCAGTTAGGCTGAGAGCAGCATCACAGGATCTGATCATGTATTCATTCAGAAACTCAAGGAAAGTTGAAACAATCTGTGGTTTTATGAGACCAAATTAGTATCTATTCTACTTTCAACAGACAACATTCGCTTTGAGGTTGGGAACAAGTACAATAAAAAAAGTGGAATTTTTTTTGTCTTTTTTGGGAAGTTACTTAAGCCCTAAATATCCAGTAATGTATGTGTTTTGAGGTTTGCAACTGAAATACTCCATGAATGTTTAAAACGTTTCCTGCCAAAAATGCCACAGAATTATCATTAGGAAGTACTATCTTGTGGAGTGGCAATACTTTGTGGCCTTCAGTGTTTGAGATGCCCACCATATGCAGCCAGCAATCTGCTAAAAGGGCTCAAATCATCTGAGTTTCCAAAGTTCTTATGACACAGCTAGAAGAAGTCCCTATCATGTTATGGCAGCTGCAAGACAGTTTCAGTCAGGGGTGTGAAACAACCTTCAAGTTGCTACACTGGAAAATTCTGGCTACACTTTACTCTTTGGAACAGATCTTGGAACAGATGAGTGCACACGTTCCCCAGGCTTAGCTGTCACCAGTTCTCACAGCCATCATGTGGGGGCTTCAGCAAACCAGCTGGATGCAGAAGTCTTCCTGAAGGGGCTCCAAACACTCAGATCATGCTGGCAGACAGGATGTGCAGGCATCCTGCAAAGACTTATTTGAGCAGACAGCCTGGATCTTGGCAGCCCAAGCCACCCGGATAGCCTGAGGAAAGGGAAACACAGGGCAGACCAAAGCAAAAAAAAAGGATTCAACCAATCCTTTTGTTGGCTTGGCTCCTAATTCCATGTACCAATGGCTTTTGTCACTTTGTCCTCGAGTTTCTCTTCAATAAAATAGGGATAATAGCACTTAACATATACACTGTGAAGTAGGCGGTATAGATGATGAAATGGTGAGACACTGGGGTAACAAAAACAACACAAATGTCCCTAAGAAATCATAAAAGGTCCTTCTAAGAGCTGGTGCAACCAAATTTATCAAAAACAAGGTGGAAAGATTAAAATAAGAGTCTTACGGTCTCACAGACCCCTGAACAAACAAAGAATTCTGAACAGCCTGGTGGCTACACCAAAAATGTGTTCATTACAAATGAACACACTGAATTTTTATTCTGGCAATATTATTCTGTGTATAATTTCCACAAAAGTGCTCTCTAGAAGGTGGAAATCAAAGCAGACTGTTGTATTTTGAGTCATTTTTGTTGCTGAAGAGGAGACTTAAAACTAGAATTACTCATCTTCATTCTTCATCAAATTAATGAAAAGATCTAATAGCGAACACATACCCTGATGCATTACAAAGTAAAGAGAAGACAAGAAAGGCTGATGAAAGCTTGATGTTCTCTAAAATACATTAATAATTAGAAAATTGACTAAATATGCATTGCTTCATTATTACATTTACTTTACAATAAACCTTATCAAATCTGATACCTTAATCTCAGCTTTCTATCTTCTGGCAGTCCATAAACCAAAGAATTTTATTATCTAGAAATGTAAACACAGCAAAGTTTAACTGAAATGCATATTTGGCAATGGCAGCACCTGGCCAGAAAGGTTCTTTTGTTTCTTTTTAAGTTTGCAGAAATAAAATAATTAGCACTTATTTTAGCTTATTACATGCAAAGGTCTTAGTACCAATTTTGAAAGTTGCATACTTTATACAAATATTTTAGCATCAGAGCTTTCCTTCACAGATAGACCACCCCAAACCCATTCTAATTTTGCTTTATAACACACCTGGAAACGGCAGATGTCAGTCTCTACAACAGCCATGAAAAATCCTTGGCTAGCAATCCACATATTCAAACAACCTCTTGCTCATCCCAAATCCTAAGGAGCAGCCGTGGCTATGGGTAGCAGCTATTGCTTGGTAACAGGCCTTGAAATGATCAGAGGTGCATCCCCATTGCTTCCAGCCATGTCTGTACATATGGGAATTAATACACATCCAGTCCAGCACTAAACCTGGAATTACTGATGAGGTTGCCATGCTTTTAGCATCCTCTCCACTGCTTGTGTGGCAGATCAGTAGCACCAGGTCGCAGAAATGAATACTGCAGGCAATGCTTGGCTGACTGAGCAGGGCTGGCACCCAAACCACACTTTCCACTGAGCAAACAGCAGTAAAAAATCAGCAGATGTCAATAAAAGTGAGACTGAGTGCACAGTCCTGCATTGAGCTTTAGTGTGCCTCAAAGAATCCACCAGCATTGCAGGGCTGACTTCTTTCCCTGCATTGTGCTTCCACCACCATGGAAGCAGATTTAAAACGCATAAAATATCAGTGTGCAAATATCATCCCTTCCAAACCATTGCTGTAGGCACTACGAAGCTTCACTTTCATGAGTAGAAATAAGTAGTCTATAAACATCCATAAGATAAACTCCTTAAAGAGTCTTCTGTGTTACAGAAAAGCTCAGGAGCTTATAATGCAAAGAAAATACCCTGAAAGAAAATAAACTGCACAGAAAATGGCAGGTGGAAACCTAAGTAAGATTCCTTGCTGAAACACTAGGAAAACATGACCAGAAAGGAAAAGGAAAATGGTCATAATTGTGAATTTACAGATACTCCATCTCAGGGTTTTCCCAGTTAGCAAGCAACCTCACTGAGGAAGTGTTTCAAGACAGAAAGTCTTTAGTGTTTCCTCAGGGCCCCTGGAAAAGGAGGCAGGGGATGGTTTTGGTCTTAGCTTTCCAAAAGACAAGAGCAATATCCAGTGGCAAATATCCTCTCTAGGTCCCTAAAGAGTCTCTGTTTTGTAGCAGGAATAGCTCAAACTGCAAAGGTCTCTTTTGCTAGAGAAAAGTGATCTTAAATGGTACAGTAACAGAAAAATAACATCCATGAAAAAAAACACTCCATCACTTGCTTTGTAAGAACATAAACATATTGTGTATAATATCCTATTATTTCTTAGACAGGCACTAATGAATTCTGTCAAAGCCTCCCTTTCCTTGGAATGGGAAACACCGCTGATGAGCAATTCTGTCATTACATCACGTTGGATCAGCTACACGAAGATGACTGTCCTTGGCCACATGAAGATTATGTTATTGATTTTGTCCCTCTGTTTAAGGCTGCCAGTCAGCTCCCTGCATTTAGGAGCACTGACTGCCAACACAAGCTGTGGGCTTTGTAAACAATATATAAAAATAACTATCTATTATCCACACAATGCCAAAGGTTCATGCTGGAAACACTGCTCTGAAGAATGTCAAAGCCCAGGTCTGCTCCCAAGCCCATTATGCCAACAGGAAGACTCTCATTGACTTCAGTGGGCTTTGCTCCCTGCCAAAATTTGGCCTAGAGCCTAATTCCCAGAGTCATTGCCAGTGCACTCACACAGAACTTCACTCCCAACCAAAGCTTAAACAAGCACAGTGCCCAGGAAATGGCTCTAAAAAATCAGAAAGGCAAGAGCAGAAAGCAAAACATAAGGGTTGAGCAGGACAAGCATGTGGACAATATAAACATGCCACATGGACTGCACCTCCTGAGTTGTAAAGGTGGTAAGAGTTTTTCTAAAATCAGGTGTCTGAATATGTACCTCAACATCTCTCAATTTCCAGGAAGGATGAGCAGCTGCAGCCACCCCTCAGCAGATGCTCTGTTTTGAAAACATTGGCCAGTGTTGCCCAGCATCACTTGGAGGAAAGAAGGTTTCACAGGAAGAGGGAAGACAAAGATGTGTTACCTGGTGTTATGGGGGTATTTTAGATTACAGAGTGAGGTAAAACAGGAGGCAGTTGAGGTACATGGTGTATGCAGTCCTGACTGAGCTGCAAGGAAGAGGAAAGTCCTGGGTAAGACATGTCTTTAGGGGAAAAGAAGGCATCTGGGATTAACTACAGCAAGACTGGCAGACTGATGGAAGACAAGCACTGGCAGAGTGAGTGCCAGTGTGTGACTGCCAGTGTGTGACCAGCTCTCCTTAAACCAGCATTAACCACATTACCTCCAGCATCTTTCCGCTGCCATTGCGGCTACTCAGAGCACCCCAGAGGTCTGTCACAGGCCACCCAGGCCATAGCTATGCACCTGGGTCATGGCTATGCAGGCTGTGCCTTGTCACTGCACTGCCCTGTGCCACATCCCACACTTATGAAATGACCCACTTGTGAAATGATGTCAAGCAACAGATCCCAGTGTGTTCAGACACTTCCAGGCAAAGCCACCTCTTCTGCTCACAAGGTGCAGGCACTCTTGATTTCAAGTCAAACCTTAATGTACTTCTTTTTGCAAAGAAAATTAATATCTAGGACACCTGGGGAAAGTGGGCAGTGGCACCTGGGGTTCTCACCCCATAGTTCCCTTGGCAGCAGCCATAGCTGTACCAAGCTAAATCAAACAGCTAAAAATACTCAAATTGTGGGAGGATAAATTGTGCATAAAGCAACTGTGAATTCCCAACATGCATAAGAGAAAAAAAACAAACCAATTTTGGCATCATTATCTTTAATGTAGCCTGTGCTGTTCAGGATTATTTACTTCGTACACAATAGTGAAAAGAAAAAGAGCATATTTCAGTCTGCAGCTTGAACAGGGAATTAAGAACAAGTTGATGCCAACTGGATTGCTCAACATTGCTGTTCCGAAACCAGCACCTGCAAGCTGAGAATTTTGAAATGTTAATTGGGTTGATAACACTAGTCTGGGGGAACATTTCCGGAGGGTAGGAGGTAAAGCAAGTTGGATCCGCTTGCAGGAATAAGCACCCTTGAATTCTAACTGCAGCAAGGCTGAAGATACACCTAATTTCCTTGAACACCCTCCCACAGAATCACTTCTTGCTTTTTAGGTACCTGGTGCTCACGGGCTATAACTTCTGCGAGGGATGAGATGCAGGCAGGGGATGCCGACAGGGATGCAGGAGCAACAGGTTGAACAAGGAAACAAGTCCTTGAGGACAAGCAGAAAGCAAATGTAGAAGGGATTCAGGATACTTAGAGGGAAGTATGATATGTGGGAAGATACCATGAGCATGCTAACAACCAGCTAACAGGCTATTTAACTAAAGAGGAGATTTTCCTTCTAGCTAAAATGCAAAGCAATTTTCCTTCTGGGCTCTGCACACCTCCCTGCACCTCAGCTGGTTTTCCATGTTAGCAAGGACTGGCCAGACTCCTCTGCCTGGCTGCACTCGGCAGTGGGGCCGGCTCCCACCTGTGCATCCTGCCCTGTCCTGGGCCCTGCCA